>VSMD01096250.1:0-359704 GCA_008750895.1 Mirza zaza | reverse complement strand
CTTAAGGAAAAGAGTGTTCTTGGCCGGGCGCGGTGGCTAAAGCCTGTAATCCTAGCTCTCTGGGAGGCCGAGGTGGGCGGATCATTTGAGCTCAGGAGTTCAAGACCAGCCTGAGCAAGAGCGAGACCCCATCTCTACTATAAATAGAAAGAAATTAATTGGCCAACTAATATATATAGAAAAAAAAAATTAGCCGGGCATGGTGGCACATGCCTGTAGTCCCAGCTACTTGGGAGGCTGAGGCAGCAGGATTGCTTGAGCCCAGGAGTTTGAGGTTGCTGTGAGCTAGGCTGACACCACGGCACTCACTCTAGCCTGGGCAATAAAGTGAAACTCTGTCTCAAAAAAAAAAAAAAAAAAAAAAAAAAGAGTGTTCTTTGCTTTATGTCTATATGGATTATATAAAAATACCCATACAATATATATGGCATTGCTATTCCTTAAAGATGATAGCAAACCCAAAGCAAATATAAAGCTCACAGAGGACTCTCAGGAAAGGATTTTCAACTGGACTCTATAAAGCACAGTGTCTTATTCATCTTGGGCTGCTATAACAAAATACCTTAGACTGGGCAATATATAAACAATAAAAATGTATTGTTCACGATCCTGAAAACTAGGAAGTTTAAGATTGAGGGTAATCCACCTTTGTGATTTAATCACCTGATAAAGGCTCCACCTCTTAATTCTGCTGCAATGGGAATTAGGTTTCAACATGAATTTTGGAAGGAACACAAACATTTCGACCATACCACACAATATTTGGAAATGTCCTTTGTATATCTTGGCATTTCATTTGCTGTACAAAAAGGCTGATTTGGCTCATTATCTTAGAAAATAAATTGGGAAATTACATATTCAGAGCTCGCAGTGCCTATGAGCCCTCTCCCTAACACAAGATGATGTGTGTAGTATGAGACTTGGGCAAAGAATAATTGAAAGGATGTTGGAATTTTAGTAATGAGTCCACGCATAACTCTTAATGTGTGTTTTTAAGGCATATTTACTCCAAAAACACCAGCCTTAAGTACCCTAGCCTTTTCATGGAATTTGTATAAACTTCTTTTTTGATCTTTGCTCTGGCATCTGCTCCTCTTTCAGGAGGTTCTCTAAGATTTCTTGGTTTGCCTCTTAGTTTGAACCTCAAGTATACCCTTAGGATTTTAGGTAAGACATTGTTTTCCCTTTGCTTAAATTTCTGAGAGTTCTATGATTTAAAATAATTACCTTCCATGATTTTTCTTTCTCTTGAACTTTAGATTTTCACTTTCTCTTGACCCAGCACTGTCTCCTTAGCTAACATACTTTCTGGTATCAATTCACTAGCTAATATCATTTTCCTTTCCAAGGTATAAGGAGGGACCCAGATTCCATACTTATCATTGTAAAGCATTCAGCTTCAAGAATCACAAGCTTCAATTAAAACATGTATAAAAAAGACAGTATAATACTGAATAATAAATCTGTATATAGAAAGTTTCAGACTTTGTGCAGTCAACTAACAATTTCATCAATGTCCTAGATATATCATATCTATGCACAGTGTGGAAAGAAGGTTAGGGATATCTCTCCTCATGGTCCCAGTATTTCAGTTATATCTCCAGGCATTATAATCTCACAAGACAGCATCCCAGATAGGAAGGAAGGGGACAGGGATTAAATGGGCTTCTCTTTGTATGACTATTCATTTATACTAGGAAGGAAAATCTTTCTTAGAATCTCTTAAAAACATCTCCCCTTTATCTCGCTGTGCGCCCCACTCCTTCTAGAAAGATTACTAGTAAATGCCTTGGAGCTGACCCCCTAGTACCCAAACAAACTCTGTATTTTCCTAGCAAGACAGTGTGTTTATCTTTTGGATAGGTTGTATGACTTCCAGTGAGGCAAAAAGAATCAAATTCTTCCTGGAAAAGTCCTAGCATTAATATCAGAAATTTAGGAACAAAACTCAGAAAACAAGTTATATTTATTCTTACTAATGGCATAAATTCTAGCCTTAAGTCCTGCAGGTAGAACCCTTTAGTATCTGAGATAAATATTTTGGTTCCTGTTTCCTTTCATCATATTCAGGCCATAATATTAGGCAGGGGTGATCACACAGCAGCAGAGCTGTGACATCGACATGAAGAAGATGAATTAGACTGGTGCACTTTTCTGCACCCTCTTGGGTCACAATAGGTGAAGGGGTGGGCACGTGTGTGGAGATTGCTGGGGCACAGGCAGATGTAAACCTTGCTTTGTGCGGTCCACTCTGTACTGAAGAGGCTGTGGAAATGTGGCCCATGGTGATAAATATTAAAGAAGAAGAAAGAGGGATTTAGCTAAAAGCCATTCTGACTGATACATGGAAAGTGCTGCTGATTTGCTGGGATATCTCCTAAAATACAAGGCTCTCGGATAGACATCTAAAACACAATTTAGCACAGTGCAGATAGACCTCAGTCAATATCCATACCCACAATATAGTTTGTAATCAATTACCAGTGCAAAAGGAGAGGTCGGACGGAAATAATTCTCACACGGTAGAAACTTCTTTGTGATCTTTTACTCTTTTGTCATATTATCTGCCCCAGAAAACAATCTTGAACTTCAGTTACCAACCTTACTTTATCTTTAATAAGTGAATTTGAAAAATGTCAATGTAAAATGGCCCATCAGTGTTAGTAGCAATGGATTTTTGGGCAGTATAACTATAACAGTACTAATAAAACATAAGGAAATCTTTTATTGACATTTTATTCTCCTGGATGAAATAGCTAATAATAATATTGATCATTTCTTTTTAACCTTGTGCTAAGGACCTTACTTCACATGCATTATCTTTAATGGATAAAAACCTGTCTAAAAAGTAACTAAACTGAGGCTTATTTTACTCAGGGCTATGCAGCTAGTGAGAGAGAGAGCTGGTCTTGAAATTCCGGTCTGCCTTATTTCTAATGGAGTATGTTAGAAAATGCAGTGTGTCCCACAATACCTATTATACATTGGGACAATAACAAATAGACTTTTTTTTCTCAGAATTCCAAGCATACAAAGGAGGGAAGGAAGAGGACTACAAAGAAAGAGTTACTGCTCCTGTACCAAATGAATGGCAAAGAACCAGGCATAAGGCTGATCAAACATTGCCTCCATAGCAGGTGTATTAGCCAAGTGAAGGCAATCTAGAGGCAGTCTGGATGCAGATTTTTTTTTTTCTCAAGCAATTCGTCCTTTTCACTGAAGGCCTTCAAATGAGTGGATGAGGCCCACTTACATTATGGTAGATAATCTACTTCTCTCCAAGTTTACTGATTAGTTAATTACATCTGAAAAATACCTTCACAGCGACGTCTACACATATTTGATCAAAAATTATGTACCATATGTATCATGGTCTAGCCAAGCTGACACATAAAACTAACCAATATAACACTAAAGTGGCAGTTGAGAAATGCTGCACAGAACAATGGGAAAATATAAACTGAAAGAAATTAAATTATCATCTAATATTTTCTTTTGCTACTAAATCGTAACTTTGGCAAATTTCACAATGCTAATTCATATCATCACATGAAATAATATAACTTTCCTTCAATCAAGTTAATATACACAGATATCTCAAGGATTATTTTGTCATTATGTACATATTAAATACATGCCATGCAATCTGCCATGCACATAAGCCAAAAAGAGAAAAAGACATAGTCTCTATCCTCAAGAAGCTTATAGTCTGATGAGGAGAACAGGGAAATGGAATTCTTATGTAAAATCAACTATATTTTCTTTTCACTACTAGCTTAAATACAATAGAAGTATTATTATTTATTAAAGCTGAGTTAGTCAGGCTTGTCTGATTGGTTGGTAAAGAAAGGTAAGCGCTATATTTCTAAGAATATGTATGTTTGTCACAGATAATTTCCTAGTGCAAATAAGATTATTAACAAAGTTTTCAGATCACAGATGATATCTTGTTGGACTTGCAGTGCATACTCATTAGGGGTAAAGCAAATATAAACTGCATTGATTTAAGCAACTAGTTTCAATGTAAGTTTTTCTATGAATTAAGGATTTGCATTAAACTTTTTCACATTAAAATGCCATAAAAAGATGAACAAAGCCTTGCACAGTGAATTAAACTAAAGTTGGTTGCTTCCATGATCAGTGAAAAAGCAGTTACTTTTGATTTAAGTTGAAGAATCTGTTGAGAGTTATTTACACTGAAGAGTTCTAATCTGTTTTTCTTGGTAATAATATAAATGGGACTATTTTCTTACTTTAGTTAGATTCTAAATTTAGGATGATGCAAAAGAATAGCCCATCCCCTTATGGTTTTATGAGATTTCCTATTATATTTTACATAATTTATATCCTTTACTTTGATATATACATTATTAATGTGATGTGAAATTATATTGGGTTTATTCTTCACCTGCATAATTGCTGCTGTCAAACACAGACATAGGCGTGTGCACATACACACACATTCACACACATTTCTCCTGGTGAAATATGGCAGACAGTTCTACATTATGAAATTATCATTGTTCGAGATTCCTACCATGATGTCTTGCTCTAACTTAATTGTCATAATAGCTCAGCTCTGATAAATATTATCATAACACTGCTATTGATATTTAAGCTAGTAGTGAAAAGAAAATGTAATTGATTTTATACAAGAATTCCATTTCCCTGCTCCCCTCATCAGTTGTCTCACGTTATCCAAAAGGCAAAATATAATTGAAATACACTGCTTTGTATGGGAATAACTAATAGACCTATAAGAAAAGATGCTACTGAAAATATCAGACTAAGAAGATGAAGAAAGCAAACATAGACACGAATTATGTCCTTGACCTTTGTTTTAGTCATTCTCTGACTATTCTACTTCTCCAGCTCATGGACTTAAGAAGACAGCTCTGTCATTTTGAGACTTGATTGGAGAACATTATGCCCTCTGAAGCTATGCACTGATAGATGTTTGGTTCCTTTTGAGAAACAGAACTCAAACTTTGATAAATGTTTCTTAGAATATCAGGTAATAATGAAGACAGAGTAAAAGACTAACTATCAAACTTGGGACTTTTATGGCATAGATCATAAACCTTTAGTGTTGAATGAGCTCTATTAGCCCGAGCTTCTATTTTTAAAAATATAACTAAAATTCAGAGAACTTAAGCTATTTCTAAGATCAGATTATTTTCAGAGTGCAAAGGCTTATACCCAAATCTCTCATTTCTAAGTCTAGTATTTTTATTAATTAATATTTTTTAAATTATAGTTTATTATTTAGGAATAATGTGAAAATAAGTTTTTGGCGAGTAGAAACTGAAGAGTATAAAAATAAAGCATGAATTTTCTTATATAAAATACATTTTTGTCCTTTCTAATTTTTTTTTGTCAGTACATGGACAAAAATCTCCAAGATTTAGGAATTAAGCTTTTCTTTAATGACACAGAAACATTGGTAATATTGATAAAGACAAAGTTCAATTAGATGTATATTTTTGAGTCCAGGCATTGGAAACTTCCTGAGAAAAGTATATCCTTAAAGTAATTTTTCATTATTGTAATGTGTATGGATGCATAGATAATTTTTGATCATGTTTTAATTTTATATATACATAGCTTACCTTTAAAATATTTCAATTGGACAAAATAATATATTTAAACATAAATAGAGAATAAATTGCATCTGTGACAAATATGTAAAGTAACCAATAAAGTTACATACAATTGATATGTATTATCATAAAATAAATACTTCTGAGACACTACCTTACTTAATAATATTCTTCTCATATTCTCCTGGATCCTATCTCATCCTCCTGACTCCTCCATTTGAGAAGTAACCGTTATTCTGAATGTGCTTTTTATTTTTTTATTATTCTTTTGTCTATTTAAAATAGATTTATCATTTACATATGTCCATGAAAACAAAATACATTTAATTTTGCTTGTTAAGTCTTTATAGAAATGGTTCTATATTGTATACAATTATCTGTGGCTTGCCTTTTTTATGTGACATTATTCAGCAATATGTTTTCAAGGTTCCTCTGCATGGATATGTTACATGATGCTAAAATGTAACTTGATAAGAACAACACTTATAATACATTTGCTAGCCAGGAAAAAAAAGTACTTTATGAATAATATATTTCTATGAAAGATGAATAGAAGTATGTTAAAATATTTGGTTTTGGTTGCTATTTTCTCTGTCCATAATATATTTTGTAGCCTAAACTTTACAGCATTAAAATTTAATTTAGGTTTCAAAGATGCTACCTCTTTTCTCTCAGGCCCAATTGTAAAGTATTGTCATAATTTATCTCCAAGCTTTTGGAAGAGCAATCTGACCATGATCTATTAGCAATACTAACAATACCAGGGAATTTGAAATTAAAACAAAAAAGTTATGGCTATCTGCTGGAGCCAGGCAGAGTTAAGCTCCAGGGAGAGAATTTTAAAGATGCTTTCCAAATTTGAAAACGTTATATTCAGTTTCATGTAACTTGGGTCAATAATTTTATTTCTTCTAAATTTTGGAATGCTTTTATTTTACCATATGCATACTGTACATGCATAGAAAACAAAGATAAAAATTGAAGCGATTACCAAATGATTTGATCTAAATAAGCTTTTAGTAAAAAATAAAATTATACATTTCAAAGACTATTATTCACTAATAGTCACTATAATTCTCTCTCTTTTTATTTGTACAATGCTATACTAACTAAATTCCATTCCCATATATGATGCTCTAACTACTTCACAATAACACACTCTATATTCTGATTGCCTTTTAGGTGCCAGACACTGTTATTGGAGCAGCAAATAAGCAGTAATAAAGAGTCAGTGATTGCCATTGCCAAAAACTAAGAAGATGCTGCCTAACTTAGATTTCGCTGGGACTAGCAATTTTTATCCTTAAAAGTAACCTAAAAGTTGCTAACAGATACTTTAGAGTTAGATCTCTAACCTTGAAATGTGAACAAGCTAATCAAACTACTAATGTGGCATTCCTTAATATTATATTCTTGAAAATATGTATATGGTTCATAAACAAAGGGTGTCTATATTGGAGTGGTGGAGGGGCATATTCTACAATGGAAGTCTATTGCTGGCAGAACTTAACTACTTTTCTCTTTTCCTGAGTAATTCAACTCAGACTCCAAAATGAATTAAAAAAAAAAACAAACTTATTTCTTAAAAAGTTACAATTAACCAGGCTGAACCTACTTTGCTTTTTCTAATAATATTTAACTTCTTTATAAATCTTAGTTATAATTTCATTATTAAATGCACTGTTCAGGACAAACACAAGTAATTTTGCACCATTGCACTGTGTTTTACTTTATAGTTTTGATTCAGAGTTCCTGTAATTTTCCTAATTCTTTTTTTTTTTAAACTGGACATTCAAGCAATCTCAAATACGAGCTATCTTGACTTCCCTAGACTGCCCTTTGTACCTAAAAAATGTGGTAGAGACATCAAGTGGAATTAACTGCAGGTAGAAAGGAGATACTCTGTATTGAAAGATTGCCATTAAGAGGCAGAAAATAATTGAATGTACTAATAATCTAGGCTTCAGTAATGAAGGTGGCTCTATAATGCAAATTTTGATCAACAGAGTCAGGTAAATTCAGGGTCTGGCAGGACAAAGTCATCATATCTGTAGCCCATCAGGTCATTCTAGAGAACATGATAAAGAAATTAGTTTCCTTTCCAAGACCAGCAAGTGTTTGTGACATGCAGAGAAACTATAAAAGAGGATCACAGTTTTGAGAAAGGATTTCAGATCAACATTCTGGTAATATAATAGAAATTGAGGCATGTGGTGGTGGGAAGCAATATCAAGTCCAATCCTCTAGATATCACTTTCCTCCACCACATGCATCAAGGTCTGTCATATTACTCTTTACACTCATGACAATTATCATGTTCTGAAATTATTTTTTTAAATTGCTCATCATCTATTTTCCCCACAAGAATGTAAATTCCTTGAAGGCAGAGAGCATGTTTGTTTTCTTTGCTGCTGCATACCCAGAGAATAGAGCTGTGTTTGGCTCTTAGTTGGTACTCAGGAAATATTTGATGAATGAATGAACAAATACATATCTGGAATGATGATCTGGTAAGTGGCAGAACAAGGATACAAGCAAACCCGTATCTTACATTTTATTTGTACTATATTTCATAACTTATTATATCAGGGTTGTCAAGTTATGCTCACTATGGCATCAAATTCCCCAATTATTGAAACTCTTGTCTGCTTAGGACAAACCCGGCCCTCTAGGAGTGAGAGGATCTGCTACCAGCTTTCATGTCTACATTACAGTCACATCATCTAGGTGGATTTGATTCATGGCAGGAGATGCATGTATGCCCTCTGTGAGTTTCACTAGTTTGTAACCTACATTAGGCAGTGCTAAAGACACAGAAAAGATAGCAGTCTCTCCTTTGGCACTCTCAACACAATAATTCTTGAAGACTCCTGATTTTGAGCTGAGTTCAGTGATTGGGAAGTATAACCTTAAACAGAAATTTTAAAAGCAGTTTTATGGTGCTTTAATTGATTACAAACTTAGTAATAACTGAAACAATCATGTAGTTACTAAAGTGACTATCATAATTATAGGTCATATTGAAAAAAAAACTCTAATTTTACACTTCAGAATATTTTGAATTTAGTACAGTTTGTAGAAAATATCTGGACCACCAGATTCATTGGCATTCATTCTTTCGTTTCACAAATATTTATTGAACAAATATTATGTATTTTTACAACACTGCAAATTATGTCCAGTTACAAGGGCCACATGTCAGAGGAAATGCTAATTAATAAATACAATAGATTTATTTTGATTTTCTGTCCCACCTGGAATTATAACAATTACCAAACTGTCTATATTTGTGCAGTACTTGCTTTGTGGATTTTAGTAACTCTTAAGAGAAGGGATCACTCATGACTAACATACTAATTTTGGGTAGTCATTAGTCCCATAACACTATTTAAAAGATTTACCAAAATTTCTCGCACTCTGATTTACTGATTTGCATATTCTTCATTTAGTCACAAAGTGTAACTTAAGTCTAACTGCCTATAACTGTTTTCCAGGCTTGGAGATTTTCATTTAAATCTACTTGTTCAACTTCAATAACAACTTTTCAATATCATGGAACAAAGAATCTGGAGAAAAATTGCTCTACCCTCAGTGATCTCTAAGGTCCTTCTCATTAACCTATCCCATTGGCTGGATTCTCTGAGGTCCTCAATGAACATCACCATCAATTTGGGCTTGACCTCAACACCATTTTTACTTCTACTCTCCCTATAATCCCCACATATAAAAAATATCTATCATCAAAATTCATCTCAAATTCTATCCTTTATTTCTCTCAAGAGTGCTAAATTATTAATTCTAGCCTTGACCTAGAGCAGCAGATAGAAGACCCTTCAAGATCTGACTTCAACATAACTTCTCAGTTTCATCTTTTGGTGCATTTTTGTGCACTTTTACTTTTTATTTTTAATTCAAAATATTAAGGGGTACAAATGTTTTTGTTATATTGATAGATTGTATAATGCTGAAGTTAGGGCTTTTGGTGTGGTTGTTCACTAGGATAGTGTTCAGACACTTTTAAATTAATACCCCAACTCCCAAGGACATGTACATCCACATGCATGCGCGTGTGCGTGCACACACACCACACACATGCACACACACAATCGCATTTGTGTTTCCCTTAAAATGGCATTCAGTTTTAAAAATCTATAATTTCATTGTCATTCTCCTTGCTTTGGCATATCTGATGTGTCCTGTCTGTGCCTAAGTCTGGCACAGATATGACTAAACTAAGTGCCCTTGCGGCAATCTGTGCATTTGTCTATTACAAAAGTTATCACATTTATTATAATGTTTTTCTTTATTCTTTGCCTTTTTATGATATATACAATGTGTTGCTCTTCAGTGTAACTCCATAATACTTAGAAGAGGGCCTTGTGCATATCAGATAATAAATGTCACATGAGTGAATTAGATTTTAACATCAAGATGCCATAATTTATTCAACTAGATGACATTCTCTTCACAGAATTAAATGTGAAAAACAATTAATTTAACAGCTTTCGTAAAAAGCAAAGAATGCATGCTCTCATTTTCTTATTTTCCCTATTTTTTATTAGTAGCCAGAACAGAAATCTTTATTTTTGGAAGTGTTTTGATTACAGAAATATCTATGTGTTAAACAACAATAGAACTTTCTTATATATCCTGTTGCTTAATAAAAAGTAAGTGCTTACTGAGTGCTTATACTCAGGTACAAGATTTGTTTGTAAAATCTCTGTGATAAACATGTGAAGAAAAATCTACTTCCAGGAAGGTGATATGAATCAAATCAATGGATAGAATCATGCTATATGCCCTAGAATTTTATGGGCTTAAATTTACATTTAAAATGTGAAAAGTAATATAAAATTGTGAATTGACAAATCACCCTCGATAAAGTTCCAAAAATGTCTGGAACAATTTTGAACTCCAGGCAAATTATAAATTTACATACCTCTGTTTCTGGGCATTTATTTTACCAGAGAGATAAGATTGGTTTGACTCTACTATCCACATACTCCCAACAAATGGTGTTGGGAGATTAATACTCTTCCCCACTCTCAAATCCACTGCAAACTTGCTTCTCCTCACATAAAATTTTAACTCTGTCACTATCCTGATTTAAATTGCTCAATGTCTCTTCATCAGCAAAACGACACATATGAAAACTCTTTAAGGTGGTGTAGGAGGTCTTTCAAAAACTGGTTCCTGTCACCTGTCTAAAATAATATCTTGGCCAGCTACAACTCACATGTTGTGCTTCAGTCATACTCTACTGCTTGTCGTGCCACAACTTGCTGGACTTTTGGACTTCCATAGTTTTGTACATGCTTTTATATCTACTTGGGCTTGCTTGTCTTTCAGCAAATCAAATATCATATTGGTATCCTCTCCCACACAAAGTTTTTGTTGTACTTATCTATAAATTTAATTATAATAATTATGATTTTTATTAGTATTCACATTTTACTTTTTTTAATGAGCACCTACCACTACTAACCACTATACTAGAAATGAGGGATAGGGTAATAAACAAAAATATTTATGTACTCTAATCTATGGACACTTATAGGTGAGTGGGCAAGTTAAACAGTATGGAATAAATAATATTACAGAGGATAATATACGTTATTACAAACCAGGAATAAAAATCCAAGTTAGAGAGATGGAGAAAGTTTTCTCTTTGAAATGTTTAAGTTGAGACCTAAAGGGATGGTAAGAAAAACTCATATAGAGACTTGAACAGATGCATAATTTTTTCTCAATGTATTCCCTTTCTTTGTGAAAAATACTAAAATTTTGTAAATGTTTTATTTTATTTAAATTAAATATGAGAAATCATTATATCATTTTAACCTGAGAGTTTATGGTCTTGTAATACTTGTACTTCCACTGTGCACCACTATTGTACCTCCAGGACACTGGTTAGTAATTTTAGATAAATTCATGCTTTATCAGGGTACTGCCCACTGGGGTCAAGTTTATACTCATTACTAAAAGAGACACTTCTTAGTGATTCTTTACCACTTAGCTCATAATGTGAGAAAAAGAAATTTTCATTTTAGCTTGCATAAGAGTCAAGCACTTGTGGTATCTACCTTATAAACATTAAGACCCTAAACATCACCCACCTGAAAGACAAATAAATCATGATCAACCTTTTAGTTTTAAGCTTGGCAGAAAATTGTAATGGTCTTTGTGAAAGATGACTCTATTTTGTCTGTCTATTTAAAAGAAGATGGAGCCAGCATTGGTTTAAGTAGCTAAGTTGTAAACATTGGAGACCTTGGATCAAATATTTTAATGTGATCAAACTTTGTTCCATATCTGCCATCCACTACAACATTAACTCAGTGACAGCTTGTAATCTGTCAGTGAGGACCAAAACACAATGATAAATTGATAAATTGAATTATCCACACATTTGCAAAAATGAGCAGGAAGAGGTATCCACTATGTATGAAAATTTTCACAGAGTGTATCAAGCAACTCCATGGAATTGGATAAACAAACAACTTAAATATTCTAATTGTATATTTCTTACTTTCCTTTGCTTAGCAACAGCCTTTGCTGCATTATATTCTTCATCCTTAGGTCACAGGGACAAATAATGTTTTATACCACCATTACTGTGTTCTTTCTTTGATAAGGGCACATATCTATTTTGCCTGCTGCAAACTTGAGAAAAGCTACAATCCCTTGCTTCATGGCAAGACATAATTTGTAAATCTAAGATGGAAAGAAAAATTAAAATTATCTTTTCAATTTCCTAAAGTAGCCAATCTACTTTTAGTTTTAGTTATAATCCAAATTCTTAATCACATTCTCCTAAATGGTAAAAAATAAAATAAAATAAAAAATAACAAAGTGGACTCTAATGTAAACTTCGCTTGTGAAGCATCCTAACCCGTGTAGGAGACTACACTGGAGATTAACAGTAAGAAGGCTAAAGCACTGTGTCTGAGAGCTTTTGGATAAGAGAAAAGAAAGCTGTTGTAAGAAGATCCAAAAGGAAGTTGCTATCGCAGGTATCTGCAGGTTTTAGTAGTAGCAATGCAGTCAGTGGACACATTAGTTGTGTGCCAATATTGTTTATTGTAAACTATGAGCATGAGATTACTACACTTTCTCTATTTATGGAACAATTTTCAGAAGGTACTAAATTCTGGGAGCCCAAAGGTTTGGGTAACATATCAAAATAAATGGTAATCCACAGTTAAATTGATGATAATAAAACTTTAATTTATATTTTATTACTTCCAACACCAAGAGTTCCCTGCAATAGCTAAGCAAGACACTCATGCCTACCCCATAGACAACAGCGCTGTATGTGGACAGATCCCAGTGTTTAATGACAAAGGGGCAGGGCATATTAATGATTTGCTCTGAAATTAGTCTTTTATCAGAAGCTAATGCCACATAGTTTTGACAGATTAATTTTTCTATGTATCAAGGCTTATATTGAGAGGCATTGCACGAAATAGGCAATAGAGCAAAGGTTTTAAGTTTAAGCAGTAGGAGTGTAATGATCCTGTAAACTTGGACCACTCATGTAGTTTTAGACTGGGCCTTAGCTTCTACCTCTATGAATAGGGATAATAATAACTAAGACCCCTAGAATTAGGAATAATTAAATATGTCATAATATATGTAAAATTATAACATTTGTTTGCTTTATAAAATATTAAATCCTTTACCTTTATGCAACAAGCCGTGATCAGAAAATGAGATCATCTGAAAATATTAGGCATACTCTCTGTGAACGTCTTTGAATCAAATGAAGAGTAGTTTGTGAATGGAAACAATAAGATAACGGTTTTTTACACATTAACTGTATGATAAATTTACTCAGTCACAGACTCCAAATAAAAGCCCTCTTGATCAGAAGAGAATGTTGAGGGTAAAGGTATCTTTAAAAACCATCTTTAAAATTGGAGATGGAAAGAAAACAGCTTTAGGGAAGCAAGACCTTTGATTTTTCTTGTTGGAGAAAAAGTATAACTCAAGAGGGACTGAATTTTGGATATACTTAAAAAGGAAATGAACACACTGATGGTGGGACTGCAAACTAGTACAACATCTGTGGAAAGCAATATGGAGGTACCTCAAAGAGATACAAGTAGATCTACCATTTGATCCAGCAATCCCATTACTGGGCATCTACCCAAAAGAACAAAAGACATTCTATAAAAAAGACATCTGCACTCAAATGTTTACAGCAGCACAATTCACAATTGCAAAGATGTGGAAACAACTCAAGTGCCCATCAATACATGAGTAGATTAATAAAGTATGGTATATGTATACCATGAAGTTCTAAATTCAGCCACAAAAAACAATGGCGATATAGCACCTGTTGTATTACCCTGTATAGACCTGGAACCCATTGTACCAAGTGAAGTATCCCAAGAATGGAAAAATAAGAACCACATGTACTCACCATCAAATTGATATTAAACTGATCAACACTTAAATGCACATATAGGAATAACATTCATCAGGCATCGGGCAGATGGGGGTGTGTAGAGGGGATGGGTATATACACATACAATGAGTGCGATGTGCACCATCTCTGGGATGGACACACTTGAAGCTCTCACTCGGGTGGGGCAAGGGCAATACGTAACCTAAACATTTGTACTCCCCTAATATGCTAAAAGAAAAAAAGAAATAAAAAGGAAATGGAAAGAAAATAACTTGTAAACTGTGAAATTTTTATTTTGCAACCTTTTTTTTTCCTCCCTCTATTCTCCCAAAATTGAAAATGTTGCCTGAGTTAAGGCAAATGTAAATTGAATTTTCTTGACTAAACTTTCTAGACTGAATTATTACAGAGTTTCCATAACCATGAAACAAACTATATCCTGCACCATATCCTGATTTAGTATTAGTTCAAATACATTTAATAAACTTTAAAGTTTTAAGTATATTTAGTGTTTTAAAATGCATTTTAGGCCAGGCACAGTGGCTCACGCCTATAATCCTAGCACTCTGGATGGCTGAGGCAGGTGGATTGCTCAAGATTGGGAGTTCAAGACCAGCCTGAGTAAGAGCGAGATCCCGTTTCTACTAAAAATAGAAATAAATTAATTGATTAATTGGCCAACTAAATAATATATACAGAAAAAATTAGCCGGCATGGTGATACATGTCTGTAGTGCCAGCTACTTGGGAGGCTGAAGTAGAAGGATTGCTTGAACCCAGAAGTTTGAGGTTGCTGTGAGCTAGGCTGATGCCATGGCACTCTAGCCTGGGGAAACAGAGTGAGACTGTCTCAAAAAAAAAAAAAAAAAAAAAAAAAAAAAAAGAAAGAAAGAAAGAAAATGCATTTTGCCAATCTGCTAGAGTTTCAGAACTAGTAATTGAAATACCAATAATCTTAAATGCAATCATTCTTAAGGAAATTTGAAACTGTAGTAAATAATTGCTTTAGGCAAGCCATTTGTGTTTTAGATGCAAAGTCTCACAACTTATAAGCAAGCACATAATTATAAGTCATTGACTTAATACCCAGGCCATGGTGTCAGGATGGAGTTTGCGCTCAGTTCTTGGCAAGCTCTTGACCAAAGAATGACCAGACACACCAAAGTGTCAAGTTCAGACTATTACCTTAAAACAATTACCAGTATTGCCAATGAGATGGAATAACCCCAAGCAGGAAACAGTGTCACAGGAGCAGCTCTTTATTGTAGAACAAAAGGGGTCTGTCTCCAAGAATGGAGAGAGACAGACCAACTCACTCTCCCTGAATTCTGGGATTGTTTCCTTTTATTGGCCTAGTCTGGCGGGCTCTTGGGAGGTGTGGGATATTACCAAATAATCAACAGGTGTCTTCAAAATTCCATCTGCGGATACAGGTTCCGTCTCTGAAAGCCCACAGGGGTAGGAGTGAACCGCAATGTAGATTTAAACTAATGTCATAATAATTACTCTTAGGTTACTCTAGGTCACTTTCCAAAACCTCTCAAGCCTGGGATGGGGAATTTGCAAATTGATAAAGCATTCCCTCCTGCTCTAGTTATACCAGTTTCTCAGGATCAGATTAAGGGTGGGGCAACACCAAAAGAGTGCCCACTCTTATCCTTCTTCCCAAGTGGAGCAGTTGCTGGAGACAGCACCAAAGTAGGGCACCCTTGATCCTAGAAGAGCTGGAGATTCTAACTATCTACCTTACATTAGCACCTATGAAAAACTAGTTTTTTATAAAGATGTATGTCAGGCCCTCCTACCCTTGAGGAAAGTAAAAGTCCATGACTAACATCTGATTCTACTTTCTACAACAAGCCCCTTTGTTCAATTTCCTCCATGACCTTTGACTACTATTTATGAGATTTACAGGAGTTTTTTCCACCTCTTTTCTCTACCTTGGACACACATAAAGTAGCTATTGAAAACTATACCCTTCTTGAGAGATAGTGTTGTGTTCTCAGCCTACTTATTCCTTAAAGAAAATTTGAGCCTCAAGATTGTGTTAAGGCTATATGAGTTTTTAGTATAGACTCATGACGTCTTTGGCACTTTCAAGGTTTTCTTTTTTTTTTGTTTGTTTGGTTTTTGTCTTTGTTCATTTGTTTTCTTTCTTGTCTTTTTACTTTATAATTCTCTCTCTTTGTCTTAATTATCAGAGGGATGCATTAAGGCTGTCTGACATCTGTTGATTATGATATGATTTTTCCCCTGAGACTTCTTGACTCTGAGTTCCTGGGGTCTCAGTATCTCTCTGGTTGGTCATCTTTTAAGGGGCTGGTGAATGTCTTCATGGAAGGGTGACTAACTTCTTCCAAAATAAGCTATCCAAGAGCCAAAACCAGAAGGTGCTATTTCTTATATGGTCTCCCTTTGGAAGTCAAAAACATCCTTTCTGCTGTATTATAATAGCCACAACTAATAGCAGTATCAGCTGCCCCTGATTTGATGTGGGCGGGTACTGTTAAATTGAATGCTAGGTGGTAAGGATTGTTGGGGACCATCACAAGGACTGATTTTGATTCTGGAAGAGGCCATTCCAAGGCCACTATAGACATAGACTCTTTGGCAAGGTTGTTCTGCTTTAGGAACATTGGCTAAGAATAGCTGAGCTGGAGTGGATTTGAATGCCCATTGTGGGCAGGACTGTAGCATATGCAGGAACCTAGTCCAGCATCTCTACCTCAGCAGAGAGGAGAGCTAGCTTTGGGGCATTGGAGGTATCAATGTGACTCAAGTGGCAAAAGCAAGATGTGCAGGGGTTTATCAAGGAACCTGGTATGTGGAGAAAAGAGAGGGAAAAGGGACAACTTACTGTCCACCTACAGGGAAGATGATTGTCTTGACACTGAAAATTTTATAGCTAAGACCAAGAGAATTCTACTTATATTTAGAGACTTTCAATTAATTTTAGTTATGAGAGACCAGCTTTTTCTTTAAAGAATCTGATATTTAACATCATAGTAAAGTTATATATTCTCTTGACATTGTGCTTATTATAGGTACAATACTATAGCAAAACTTATATTGGAATTGGTCCTATTTCTAAAATCATATGCTTTCATACATGTGGTACTTGAGATGCTATGAATATTAATAACATAAGGGTCAATCATAATCATCAAATTATCTTCAATCTGAGTATGATTTAAACTTTACAAGAAATGCCAATTGAGTGATGAATGTTATATCATTTTTAATTCTTTATTTTAAAATCAGTCAAATTTCACTAAATGAAAGGCAGAGAGCCTTTCTTTGTGGATTCAGTTAGAAGCAAACAGCCTGAAGCTACTTATTTGGGAAACAATATATCTCTAACACCAAATAAAACATGATAATGTGATATGATCTGGTTGTTGGTGTTTTTTTTTGCTTCTGAGTAAAATAAAAAGTATATGAGGTGTACTTTTGAAATTCCAAACGTAGGAAATTTCTGGGACACTTTAATGATTCATGGAGAAATAGGACAGATATTAATAGAGGAGATATACTAGAGGATTTAAAATATATGACTAGTAAATCTAGAAAGAGTGTCATCACTAAGATATTAAAATCCCATATAATTACTTTTATATTTGTTTCACATAGTTTTGAGCAAAAACTAACATGAAGTTTGAATGTCTTGAGATATATATGAAAAGTGTAGTTCTCAGACAATACAGAATAGTGCTTAAATTTCAATGTCACGAGCAATCTTTTGACAGTTACTTCTGCAGTAACTAGAGGGGAAACCATTGTTTGGTCCCTGTGTGGACTCCACAGAGAAAGTTGGACTCCGTTGTGCACGATATGAAGCCATTGCATGTTGATGAATAGAATAGAAAGAAAAGAATCCTAGATTCATGGATTTTATGTCACATCAAATTTTAAGCCTTTGGGGCTTATATTTTGGAGATAAGTGAGAGACAGCAAAGTGTGAGACTGATGGTAGAAAAGACTAAGAAATTTATAACATTGTTTATTTAAATTGAACCCTGGAAATATTATCAAAATATATTTTATTATAATGATACAGAAGGATATATTTGGTTTCACATTTATTGAGCTACAAGGCAGATGGGATATGCATTTTTATTCCCAGACTACACTTTTCAATTCTCTAAAGTGACTAACACATGCTATGACATACTGTGTCACCACTTTCCAAACACTAGTTTCTGCACATCTCCAAAAGTCACAAAAGATTTCTGAGTTTTAGTCAGAAAAGTCATTTTTTCATAATCACTATTTATATCAATTCATAATATATTATTTAAAATAGAAGCTTTTTAAAGACTCCAGATGTTTATAATATAGAGATCAGATAAGAATGCTTATGATTTATTCCAATTAACACTTGCCACATTAAGAATCTATCTCAAAATAGTGGCTTAATAAAACATCATTTACTTTTGGTCCATGAATCTGAATTTTTGGCTGGATTCACTGGGTACAGTTTTATCTGTGCTCCATGGTGTATAATGTAATGTGGTCCAACTGGCTTAGAAGATCCAATTTCAAGGTGACTTGTTCACATGGCTGGCAGACTGGTGCTGGCTGTTGATTCCTTTACATTTAGGCCTCTGCCTGGGTTTGTTTCCTCATAGTTTTGTAGGTAAGTTCCAAGAAAGAATATCTAAAAATACAGGAAGAAGAAACTACTAGTTTCTTAAGGACTTTACTCAGAAAAAAAAAAGTCAGTTTTACCATGTTCTATTGGTCAAATAATCACAGAACCTATATTCTAGGGGAAGTGCTGTAGACTCACCTCATAGTGAGAGCAGTGTCAAAGAATTTGGTACCACATTGTAAAGCTACCACATGGCTTCTTCATTTACTCACTAAGTTCATCATAAGCATCAACTATGATAGTTTTTAAATATTACACAAATATTAACATTTTTTATTCTTAGGCAGTGTTTTAAAATTAATCTATTTTGGACTATTGATTAAACCTGGGAAGAAAAATAAAGTCTCTTCTTGGATTCAACAAAATAAGAAATTTAGTAATAATACTTCTGGAACTTTATATCAGGATGATTCCATTAGTTTCTCATTGCTGTTGAACAAATTGCCGCAAACTTATGGGCTACAAACAATCTTATAACTCTGGAAGTAAGAAAGCACAATTCATTATAGCAAGGATGTGGAAACAACCCAAGTGCCTGTCAATCCATGAGTGGATTAATAAAATATGGTATATGTATATAATGGAGCACTACTCAATTATAAAAATTGATGGTGATCTAGCACCTCTTGTATTTCTCTGGATAGAGCTTGAGCTCATCCTCTGAAGTGAGGTATCACAGGAATGGAAGAATAGGCACCACATGTACTTGCCATCAAGCTGGCACTGACTGATTAATACTAAAATGCTCACACAGTAGTAATATTCTTTGGGGGGTAGGAGGATTGGGGGTTGGTAAACTCACAACTAATGGATGCGGTGAGCATTGTAGGAGGGAAGGGCACATCTCAAATCATGGTTGGGATGTAGCAAAGTTGTAACATGTAACCAAAATGCTTGTACCCCATTGATTTCCTGAAAAAAATAATCAGTCTCACTGGACTAAGATGCAGCATGGCTCCATTCCTTTTTAAGATATGTAGGAGATAATCTGCTTCCATGTGTTTTCCAACTCCTAGAGGTTGCCTACATTCCTTGGCCCATACCCCTTCCTACTTCTTCAAGCCAGTAGTGTGGCAGCTTCTCCTCTGTTGCATTCTCTCCTTCAGACTATGGTCACTGCTGCTGTCCTCTCATCTCCTTTTCTGACCCTTCTGATTACATTGGGTCCACCTGCATAATTCCCTATGTCAAGGTCTTCAACTCTATCAAATCTGCAAAGTCCATTTTGCCATGTAAGTTAGTATAGTCACAGCCTTAGAAAATGGACATTTTGTGGTGGTGGTGGGCGATGGTACTGACCAGCATAACGTTCTTGCCCAATAGCAGTCGTTGAAGTAATGGGATAAAATTATTTATCATGTCAAACATTGATATTAACAGTAGAAAATAAAGTGATTATGTTTCATTTAGTCTTTAAAAATTCTTAAATACAGACTTCTAATTTTTTCTTGTTGAGAAGTGTTTATAAACAAAATACTGATGTGGGGAAACAAAAAACTCAACTTTGGGTTATCTCTTCAATTAGAAGAAAAACACAGAAAATACTAAAGAAAATTAATTCATTTATTATTTTACCCAGAATATACATTTTTTTAAAAAACATAAGCTAATGGAAGACATTTGGTTCTATTTTTTATTCAAAAATTTAATTATACTGAAATTTTATAAGCTTTAGCTGCTCAGAAAGATGCTCATTATTGAACTATTTTTCATTGAATTTCTTTCCTAAGTCAACAAATGTCTAAATGTGTATAGGTAGTTCACAATTCTACACATTTTAATTTTTAATTTGAATACCAACTTGTCTGTTCCTGAAAGGCAGATTTGGCACAAATCACAATGAGATTCCCTCTTTTTTTTGGCTCACTGGAAGCAAACTATCTTAAAACATATATGACTTTTTTGATCTTAAGATATGCATATTCAAATATATTTTCAGAAATTCTTTAAGTGATCGTGGCATAGTAATACTTATTTTTGGAGGATATGTTCCAAGACCCCCAGTGGATACCAAACCCTATATAAATTCTATATTTTCTCCAATGCATACATGCCTATGATAAAGTTTAATTTATAAATTAGGCACAGTAAAAGATTAACAATAGCTGATGATAAAATAGAACCATCATAACGATATACTGTAACAAAAGTTATGGGAATATTGTTTCTCTGTCTCTCCCTCTCTCTCACAATATCTTATTGTACTGTACTCAACCTTTGTCTTGTAATCTGTCGATCTGATAACCGAGTGGCTGTAAGTGACTAATGGACGGGTAGTATCTGCTGCACAGATAGGCTGGACAAAGAGATGATTCACATTCTGGGAGGGACAGAGTAGGCAACATGAGATTTCATCGTGTTCCTCACAATGGCACACAGTTTACAACTGTTTATTTATGAATTGTTTATTTCTGGAAACTTGATATCTGTGGAACATAGTTACCCAAGGGTAACTGAAACCATAGAAAGCAAAACTGCAGATAAGGGGGAACTACTTCACTGTATGCCACTAGATCATTAATATACTCCATTCTAGATCATTGTCTATGAACTTGTCTGTACCCTATTTGAATTTGCTGTATATCTGAGCACTGTATGTCTATGTAGGTTGAATACACATTTCAATTAAGGCAAAATTATAATTTAGGCAGTTTGTCATCTGTGCTGTCTTCTCTGCCATCCCTGCTACATTTTCTTCAGAGCCTTCTGCACCCTAAAGTATAAATAAACTCAAATGTTTAAATTTACATTTCTCAGATATGTTTGTGTTTTAAGATGAATCAAAAGTTGTATTCAGTGGATTTTAATAAGACAAGCAAGCACCAGCCCAGCAATGTGTTCAAAGGTAAGAGGTAGGGATCAGGAAGCTTTGGGTGTGGAAAGAACCTGAGTCAAGATTCAGTGCTCTTGATTGATCTCAAAGGGATTTCAACTTCAAAAAAGAACTCAATTGGAGTAAATATAGTGGTG
The DNA here is from genome assembly GCA_008750895.1 of Mirza zaza. Taxonomy (NCBI): domain Eukaryota; kingdom Metazoa; phylum Chordata; class Mammalia; order Primates; family Cheirogaleidae; genus Mirza; species Mirza zaza. Next base: position 338,074 of record VSMD01096250.1, on the reverse strand, counting down.
ATTTTTCCTTCTTTTTTCTTGCTGTCTTTTTCTGAAGGCAGGCCTAAATTGCATAGTTATGCAGCTGTGTGGGCAGCAAAATATACAAATACAAACCTTGCTTTTTTCAGCGATAAGCAAAATAGTTTCCATTAAATGTGAAGATTGTGGGAGAGGTGCTAATAGAAAAAAGATGCAATAAAGGAACCCCCTAGTTCTGAGTATCAACCAGCACAAAAACTTCGCTTGTCCTTATTAGCTATGTGTGTGAGGGGCAGACTCAAGGGAGCAGAGCAAAGAATTCAGGACTTTAACTGCAACTGAAAACATTTTATAGGTGTCAGAACAAATCCTGAGTCACATACGTACAGATCTACAGATCTATTACCTGTTAAAGAAATAAAACAAAACACCCAAAAATTGTCATACTCTAAAAAATTAGCATACCTCAACAGACTCAGTGTTTCATGACAAAATATTTAAAACAACTAGATACAATTGAAAATTCATAGCCATTAAAAAATGTGACTAATTTTCAAGGGAATAGAAAATTAACATAAGACTACTCTGAGATGACTTCAATGAGTGAATTAGGGATTTCAAAAGCTCAGAGAGTCGGCTGGGCGCGGTGGCTCAAGCCTGTAATCCTAGCTCTCTGGGAGGCCGAGGTGGGCGGATCATTTGAGCTCAGGAGTTCGAGACCAGCCTGAGCAAGAACGAGACCCCATCTCTACTATAAATAGAAAGAAATTAATTGGCCAACTAATATATATACAAAAAATTAGCCGAGCATGGTGGCACATGCCTGTAGTCCCAGCTACTTGGGAGGCTGAGGCAGCAGGATTGCTTGAGCCAGGAGTTTGAGGTTGCTGTGAGCTAGGCTGACGCCACGGCACTCACTCTAGCCTGGGTAATAAAGTGAGACTCTGTCTCAAAAAAAAAAAAAAAACATCAAAAGCTCTGAGAGCCCCACACAGGGTAATGCACAAAAAACATACCTCGATACATAATAATAAACCTGCTGAAAGAAAAAATATAAAAAATAAAAGTAAACAACTTATAAGTATTTACAGAAAATGCATACTACATGTAGGTAAACAATAATTCAAATGACTGCTGATTTCTCATCAGAAATCATGATTGGATTTCTGATGACAAATCAGGATTGTACACACAAGACAGTGTTAGATCATCTTTACAGTACTTAAAGAAAAAAGTTTCAATTCATATCTCTATATGCAACAAAAATATTCTTCATTGATTAAAGTGAAAAAAGACATCTTTTTGATGAATGAAAAATAAGAGAATCCATCATCAGCTGTAAAAGAATACAAAGGTGCTTATTCAAACCAGAGGGACTCTTGTGGTCAGAATATAGTTGGATCTTATTTTTTTATCCATTCAGCCACTATATGTCTTTTGATTGGAGAATTTAATCCATTTACACTCAGAGTAACAATTGATATATAAGAACTTACTACTGAGATTTTGTTAATTGTTTCTGGTGTTTTTAGATGCTTTGTTTCTTTTTTCTCTCTTGTTTATCTTTGTCTTTTGGTTATTTTCTATAGTGCTGTTTTGATTCCTTTCTCTTTATAATTTGTATATCTCATAGTTTTTTTTGCTTTGTGGTTACCATAAGGAATATAAAATTATAGACAAATAAAAAATGAGAGAATAAGGAAATGATATAGCATGCAATTACTAACCAAACGAAAGCTGGATTATTTATATTAATATCAGACAAAGTAAGCTTCAAAAGAAGAAATATTACCAGGAATAAAGAGGGCCATTATGTAATGACAAACAGACAGTTCACAGAGAATATTATTATTCTAAATATGCATGCACCTAACAACAGTGCTTCAAATAGGTGAAACAAAGCTGACAGAATTGGATGGAGAAATAGTCAAATCCACAGTATTACTTGGATACTTCAACATCTATCTTTAAAAAATAAATTTAAAAAGTAGAAGGATAATCAACAAGCCTGTAGAAAACCGAACAACATAATCCATCAACTTGACTGAACTGATGTTTATAAAACACTCTATCTACAAATATCAGAGTATAAACATATTTTATTTTTCTCAATAACATATGAATCATTTGACAAGTTAGAATATAATCTATAGAGTAGAACAAACATTAATAAACTTAAATGAAATGAAATCATAACAGGTATATTATTTGAACATAAAAGAACTAAACAAAAATTTAATAACAGGAAGATAACTTCTATATAACATTGTACTTGAAGTCCTACTGGAGGTCATAAGACAAGAAAATTAGTAGCCATAAAGATTTGAAATAAATAATAATTGAGGTTGTGAAGTCAGAGGATACAAGTCAGGATGTAAAAATTTATTTCCTTTCCATATAATAAAGATGAACAATTGAAAATCAAATCAAAAAAGAAAATGAGAGCATTTATAATAGGATGGGAATGCATGGAATCTGATATAAAAATTAAGACAATGTGAGAGAACGTTTTTGTTGAAAAGTAGAAACAAGTATGAAAGAAACCAGAGGAGAGTTAAATTAATGGAGAGATATACAGTGTTCATTAATTAGAAGACTCAATATCATTCGGATGTAATTCTCCCCAAAGTGATCTATAGATCCAATCTAATTTTTATCAAATTATCATTAGAAACTTATGTAAAGATCGACAACCCAATCCAAAACTTTCTGTGGAACAGCAATTGAGTTACAATAGAAAAGTTTGAAAAGAAAAATTGGAAGATAAAGGGAACAGATCATAGAGTTTACAGATACAAGCACACAATGGGGTTTAATTGATTTTTGACACAGGTGCAAAGGCAATTCAATGGTTAAACAATAGTCTTTTCAACAATAAAATGAAGCTGGCACATTTTAATATGTCTATTCCAAAAACAATGAACCTCAACCCATATCTTCTACCTTATAATAAAATGTTAACTCAAAATGATCATGAACATAAGTGGAAAACTTACAAATATAAAACTTACAGGAGAAACCATGGGAAAAATCTTTGTGACCTTGACTTAGGCAAAAATTGTTAGATAAAACACCAAAATCCACTAAATAACAAAAACAAATTGATAAGTTATACTTTCCCAAAATTAAAAACATCTAAAATTTTAGAAACATTTTTAAGAAAAATAAAGTAAATGCAACAGATTGAGAGAAATATTTGTGAATCAAACATCTGGCAAAGTATTTGTATCCAGACTACCTAAAGAACCCTTAAAACTCAGTAACAAGAGAACAAACATCCACTATAAATGAGCAAAAGATTTGACTACATCGCCAAAGAAACTATACAGATGCCAAATAAGCATATGAAAAGTTACCACTATATAACTATTAGAATGGTTAATAACTCAAAAAACAACAATAAAAAAGAAAACAAACACAAACAAGAAACAGAAGAAAAAACTGGAGAAACAAATGTTGACAAGGATAAATGGCATCTGGAACTCTCCTACATCTTGTTGCTGGAAATGAAACTGAAACTGCTGTTCTGGAAAACAGTTTGGTAGTTTCTTATGCAGCTAAATGTATGCTTATTATACTTCCAAGCAATCCTATTTTGAGGTATTTACTGAATAGAATTGAAAATTTCTGTTCACACACACAAAAAAATTCATGTATATGGAACTTTGCATAATGTGTATAGCCATTATCTTCATATAACCCCAAACTGAAAACAAACCAAATATCCGTCCTAGAGAATAGACAAATAAAATAAGGCACATCAATTGAATGGGATGTGTTTGAACTATTATCAATCAAAAGGAATACATTTTGATTCACATTGATGCAAGTAATGACATAGATGAATCTTAAATATATTTTGCTACACAAGAGAAACCAAATTCGGTGGACTACATGCTATATATTATCATCTTTGTGAAATTTTGGAGAGACAAAATCATGAACAGAGAATAAATCAGTGGCTTCTTGGTTAGAAATGGAGGGGGATAGTTGACTAAATTTTTTAAAAAACTAAAAAAATACTATACAGTTACCTTTCGAGATAATAATATGATACCTTAACCCACATTTACTCAATTACTTCTATCTTTATTTGATCCAACACAATCACAGCCTAAAATGTAAAGAGTAAATAAATGCCTATTTTAGAGGAAAGATTCTTGGTAAATAATGACAAAGGAGGAGGATGGATAGACCTGGGTATCAGACACCGAAAATATAGTTCCATATATTAAAATTGGCTATGAGAAACATACTGGGAAGGATGGGATTCAAGTCATTTTTAAATGGTATACTTATCTGGGGCTTGCTTATATATCTTTCGAAGTTTCTCAAATGTTTCCTGTTCTGATTATCATACCTCCCCTATATTCAGATTGCATTCTAACTCATTTGCATATCATTGCTTAGATTTGACATCTATTTACTTGATCTTGAAATCCTATTCCATTTTAATTTTAAAGATCCAAATTTCTCTTCTGTAATCTGACATTCTGAAGTTTTCTGATCCCAAGTTTATGTTGATAGGTCTAGGAGCTCCATTTTAAACATAAGTCACTTTTGCTCTTATTTGTCTACCTTTAACCTTCTTGTGATAGGTTATGGCCTCAGCTTATTCATTTTGTTGAACCTAGCAAAGCTTATTCATGTATTTACTTCAAAATGTGACCAGATATGCATTTCACTAGCTCAGTCAGTCATTTTGTCATTAATCCAAACAACTGTCCTCCACTTTGGGAGGTAATTTTCAGACTGACAACTGTCTTGAGACAAAGATGTTTTCAGCTGTGATCTGTGAGAGTGATTGGCAGGACTGAAGTCTTGCATATCTCTGTTTCTTAATCACAGCAGACTGGGTGTTTGGAAATTTCATCGCCATCTACAACAATCTCATTTGAGAAAAACTGCTGCATAGCATGTCTTATATTGCAAAGAGTCAGAAGAAAAAATCAATAAGAAGATACACTGTTAAATAAAGTCAATAAAACAACATCAAACATTCCATTTAAATAAATTAACAATCTTCTGACTATAAATTATACAGTGTTTTTACTTGCCTTGGTATATAAAAAAAAGGAAATTTTATTTTGGCTTAGCAGGTAACATAATATTAGAACTTATCTGTCTTTAAATTGTAAGTAAAAGGAAATGTAATAGAAAGTGGCTTTAGACAATCGAAGGAATTAACTGCTCGCTGTGACTTGCATATTTAGAAGTAGGGTTACTGTCAACATCAGTATGATCCAGAACCCTCAATTGGTGACATCTAAGAATCCAGTTTCATTCTTTCTACTGTTCAGCCTTCTTCAGTGTCAGCTTGCTATCTTTTGTTTCCAGTGACAGGTAACATCAGCTCCAGAAAGGACATGTTTCTCTGTTCAGACTCAATGAGAGTGCAAGAATCTCTTCCTCAAACATCAAATGAAAACTTTTCGCTTCAACTGTCATTGGACAATCTAGGTGACTACTCCTGAGCTAGTCATAGTAACTGTTGATTGACCTGGGCCAGGGTTCTAAATCCTTCCCTAAAACACTAACAATGGAAAGAGAGATGAGATCTTGCTGATTAGAACAGCCAATCAAAGTCCAATCCCTGGAGCTAAGTGTAGATTCAATGCTGCCAACTATGTTTGTTACAAAGTGAGAGAAATAGATGAGTTGAGAAGTAATTGTTTACCACATCCAAAAATGCATATAGTTTACCAGTAGGAAGAATTCTTGGTTGGATGAATAAATTAATAGATTAAATAAAAGGCAATTCTAGGCTTGCCAGTGAGTAGTATTATGAAGGACACTCACTACTCAACTTCTATTTACTCAGCTTTAAAGTGAACATATTAGCTTTTATATAGAGTTGTTATGAAAATTGGAAGAGTTAATACATGCAAAAGTACTTAACCAACTGAAAGGTAACATTTATTTATTTATTTTTATTATTATTAGTTCTATAGATGGGGTTTCATTATGTTGCCTAGGCTGGCCTCAATTTTCTGGGCTCAAGTGATCTTCCCACCTTAGCTTCTGGAGTAGCTGGTATTATAGGCATGTGCCACCACACCCACCAGAAAAATACAATTTTCAAAAGTAATTTTTTTAAAGTATCCAAATAAATATCATTAAAAAAATCATTTGCAATATAGCACAGCTTCCAATTTTGTTAAAATTGAAACACTCTTGTTCAAATTTGAGCACTGGAAAGGCAATGCAATAACATAGAACAAAATATCTAAATTAATATTGAGAGGAAATTTTCTCTCTAAATGTCTGGTGAACCAAATATTCAAAAAAAATATACATCTTCATGGCACGCACAGTACTTTTATTTTTAATTGGTAATAAGTAATTCTGCAGAAATACCTAAGGATGAAATACATGATTATATCAGGAAAAAGAAATACAGAAACATATAAAATAAATCCACCTTATTTTTTAAGTGTTTCAATATTCTTTTCTTTCCTTTTTAGCTAACTTTATTTTTTAAATTCCAGATCTCCAATAAAAATTGCAACATGCAAGAAAAAAAATAATCCTATGGTAAAAAAAAAGCCATCTCAGAGAATAGGGAAATCATTATTATAATGATCATTTTTAAAATCAGTTTAAATAATCAGTTATTTAAATCAGTTTAAATAATCCTTAACTGAAGTATATACTGCACAAAATAGATGAGGTGTGATTTACCTCCACATACACTCCATATGTGCGTGTATATACATATTAATATATATACATACTTGTAATATGTCAGTTAATATATGCATTAGTTATGCAAATTTATTGTGTATTATATATTTCAGTTTTATATTTGAGTGTGAATATCCTTATACCTATAGAGAGAGTTAAATATTGAATCTAATCTTTATAATAGTAAGTAGTAAATAGTTCTTCAAAATCTTAACTTTTAAAATTATGCATCTTAATTTATCTGCTCTTTTAAAATTATAAAAGACTAAAGTGTAACACCTCCAAACACAAAATACAAAGGATTATTGAGATGAAGGCAATTTAGAAGAAGCAGATGCAGTAAAGCTCTCTGTCCTTCACTTGCTTAAAAGCAGTATACAATTTTATAAAGTCAAAAGATATCTTGCTTCCCCTCTCAACCAGGGAGAGCAAAGGTTAACCACTGAAGACAAATTTAGACCCTTATTGGCCTGGTGATAATATCAGAACAATCTATGTTGTTGACAAGATTCACTAATTACTCATTATCTGCCATTTATCTTCACACTTATTCTTTAAATTTACTTTTCTTTCTTGAAGATACTATAAAAACTGAAATTCAAAACCACCTCTTCGAGAACTACTCATTCCCCTGGGTATCTCCCATGTATATAGGAAATATACCTGTTAATAAATTTCTGTTTGCTTTTTTCTTATCTTTCTTTTTGTTTCAGGGATCTATCCCAACTAAGAACCTATGAGGGTTGAAGAACAAATTATTTTCCTTCCCATACAGAATCAATTCCCAAAAATTAAGAATAAAGTTGAACTGTGTATAAATCATATTTCAGAGCAAACAGATAAGTTATTAGCTTGCTTATCCAGGAAGATTTTCCTTAAATCAAACAAAACAAATAAGAGTGCATTGAATATTCAATAATTAAAAGTAAGCTCACTGTCATTTTTCATAATTACAATTCTAACTTTAATTTCACAGCAACACTGATTATCAATGAATTTGAAAATAAATTTGATGAGAACATAGAGTTTCAGAACAATTAAGGTGTTTGACCAAAGAATGTGGAAGTATTTTTTTTTTCTCCTTAGCCTTTGATGAGATAGTATCAAATAGCTCTATGTCTGAGATACTTGAAACCAATGGCTACAAGAAAAACATGCTTCATGAATCCAGGAAACAAAGATGCATGCAACTTCAGATTGCAGCTCATAATAACTTGAAAGCCAATACTCTTGCCTTTTTAAAAAATTAAAAGTGCTTTAAAATATTAGTAATGCAATGAAGGAAACATAACTATGTAACTAAGAACCTTTCTATTTAGCCATGATGATTGTTAGTGAATCATAGAGAAATGGTTTGAATTCCAGCCCCAACTCTTAGTAACTATGTGAAGTAGGGGAATTTACTACTTGAACTACCTGCATTGCTGTTTCCTTATCTAAAAATGAGAAGTAATAATACCTACATTTAAGTTGTATGAAAATTATATAACATGTATAAATCTCTTAATTCAGGCCCTGGAATATCATGTTTGCCTCTCAAATAAAGTATTTTTTTTATTTCAATAGATTTAGGGGGTACAAGTGCAGTTTTGTGGGTATATGGATATATGTGGGTATATTGTACATATGTGGGTATATGTGGGTATATTGTACAATGGTGAAGTCTGGTGCCTATCACCTGAATAGTGTACATTGTAATCATTAAACAATATTCATCACTCACCCCTCAACCACCCTCCCACCTTTGGAGTCTTCAGTGACTATTATTATACTCTGTACTACCCCTACCCTGCGTACCCATAACTTAGCTCCCATTTATAAGTGAGAACATGAGATATTTGAACTACATAAAGTTTTAATATGTTACATTAGAAAAATACAAGTAACAGAGAATCCTTTTGATAAACAGATTTTTTTAAAAGGAAAAGACAAAAGAAAAAGACCTTGCAATATCTATAGTCCAACCATTGTACTGGACAACCTTAGTATATGAACATTTTATACTTTTTGAACTATTATGTATCAAGGCTATATATGGTTATGAAAGATTTGAAAAGTGGTGGGGGAAAAATCCTCCTTCAATGAATTCAGTCTAACATATACACTAGACTTTTTTTTTAAACATAAATACTCCAATTCACAATTGGTAAGGAAATACTAATTTTGATTGGACTATTTGGCGTCAATATGCTTTTCACAACACTTAAACAGCTGGTTGGAAGACATTCGTGATTAAATCATGCCTGTCCTGAGCACTATCTGTTTTATTTACAGGAAAAATCAATATAAGAGGGCCAGTGTGTTCTTTTCAACTGATATGAAAGCTTTAGTCATCTTATTCTTTAAGGAGGGTTGCTAGTGGTAGCTTTGACTACATTTCCTATTCAAAAGGAGAAAAATACTGAAACACAAAGGACAGTTTGTAACTCCACTGAGTCCAGGCACATTCATATTATAATAAGTTAATAGAGCTAATTGTGCTTTGAAGATTTCCCATGTAGAGATGTAGCTCTTATACCAATGTTGTTATGACTCATCTCATACTACTAGTGCTAACACAAATTTGAAATTATTATTTGACATTCAGTGAAGTTGCAGTACTCGTATTTTATTACAAATCTATAAGATTTTGCTGATTTCAGATTCAAAATATTATGATTTTTAAAATGAGTGAATATTTAAAAATGACATCAGATAACTCCCAGAGGATTAGACAATAATTGTAGTACTATACAATACTAGAATATATGAACGTTGACATTTTTACATATGCTAATTTGGGGCTCAATTAAAAGATTTATGATTAGTAAATCCTTTTAGGTCATCATTTTTCAGCCATGCATGGCCTCAGACAAATACTAATCTTTCTGTGCCTCAATTATTCACCTGTCAACTGGAAAAAATTTTTCCTTGTCTTCCTTACTCATGGAAGTTTTGTAAAAATCAGAGGAGTTTTGCATTAAATTAAGGTTGTCTAATATAATGGTTGTGCTCTTTTGAGTCCTAAAAGCCCAGAAAAGAAAGTTATCCTGGGAGTTCAGTGGAAATGGAGCCCAGCGAGCCAAATCTTATTTATTTTTTTCTTTTTCTTTATGCTTTGTTCCACCCAAATGCCATCATAATTTTCACAAACTTTTATTTCAAACTTTAAAAGTTTTATTTGATATACTTGGCTCATATAAGTTCTAGAATTTATTTATGAATGATGTGCATTAGAGATGTAATTTTCTTTGATGTTCCCTATTGATAAGTAATTTTATTAGCACTATTTATTAAAGTGTATTCTTTCCTGCTGACTTGTAATGTTACCACGTTCCTATCCTATTCCTTATACAGTTGGTTTTTTCTGGGCTCCTTCTTGAGCACATCATTTAATTAATCTATCCTTGTGCCTACCCAACACCATTTTATAATAACTTCTAGCTTTATAATTATTCTTAATGTTGAATATGGAGTCCTTTTTTATCTTCTTTAAAACTAGTTGTCTGTTTTTGGCTTCTAAACTTTTCTTATGAATGCTACAAGCAACTGGGTAGAAATTTTAGTTAGAATTACATTGAATTATTGATAAATTTGGAGAAAATTGTTTTCTTTGCCACATTGAGTCATCACATATGAACATTATATATCTTTCCATTTATTCAGATCTTTTGTTTTTTCATATTTTATATATTTTCCCAGCAAAGTCCTTTTATATTTTTATTGACAGGGAAATATCTGTTTCTTGGATAACATAGTTAACACATAGTTCAACACTGTACTCTGTATTTTACTAGAATATATATATTCTTCATTTCTGTAATAATGTCATTTATTTTGAGATTTTTGCTGCTATTATTACATGCAGAAATTGCTGAGATTATATCATGAAGTTTAGCTTCTTCTTTTATAAGGTATTTAAATAGATAGTACCTGCAAATGGTAAAATATTAATAGCAAAAAATGATAAAAGGCATGCAATAAGCAATATTTTCCTCTCATTTTTTTTTCTTTACAATGTAAGTTTTATTATTATTCAGTTATGATGAGCCGACAGACCAGGAGAAGACTGACATTGAAATGATTGTTTCTCACAGTTCTCAAGAGGAGGGGCACACTACACAACAGAGGGCCACAAAGGGAAACACCAGGGTAGGTCAAGAGGCAGAGGGAACAAGGGTAATACATGAACAAGAGCCTTTATTGTGGTTCCCATGGGAAGGAGACAGGGTAGATACATGTAGGATTGGCTAGTTTGAATTATCTCAGGGTTGTTTGGGAATAAAAGTTGTCCCTCCTTGTCTGGTACCTGGCCTTGTCATATTTAGGATAGAGGAATAGTGGACAAGGTATAAGAGCTCCATAAGATACAAAGCAGGTGGTTGGGCTTGGGCTTTGGATTGGTTGGTTTGCTTATGTTGATGCGGAAAATGTCAGGCGCCGGGATGCGGTCACTTGCCGCCTCCCGGTAGTTCCGCATCTCCGGGGGCCAGTGCTGCACGTGGCCAGTTAGAGGCACGCTGCTGGGGCCAGGCCCCGTGGCACACAGCCGGCCGGATGCCAGAGACACAGCCCACTGGGACGGCTTACCACCGGGATGGCTTACCACCGGGACCACCAAGTGCCGGAATGTCCCACACCCACGTGCCATGGCCTGTTTCTAGCCATACTGCTTGCATGATCATGATTGAGTAATTTTTGAATCTCACTTTTTTTTGATTGGATGTTAAAGCTTGTTGTTGATTGGATGATAAAGCCTGTTGCTGATTGGATGTTAAAGCCTGTTGCTGATTGGATGTTAAAGCTTATAGTTGATTGGATGCTTCTGGAGCCCTACCAAGGGTATGGAAGCAGGGGCAGAAGGGCAGGAAGGGGGAGAAACATCGGAAGACAGGAAGAGAGCTGTAATATTAGGTGTGCTGAGTCTGCTGTAGAAGAATAAAGGTTGTTCTCTGACTCTTCGTGTGTGCTGCTAGGTTCTTTCCCCAGTCAAATGAATAAGAGCTGTAATGCTAGCTGTACACGCTGCCGCAACAATGTAAGGTGTACAAACAAGTAAATTACCATCTCCAGCCTTGGAGGGGTCATTCTTTCCAGAGTCTACAAGGATCCGCATGTCAAAACATCAGAACTATAGAAAATAAAAAGGCCTAATTAATACTTCATTTCCTTTCCCTAACCACACAGTTCTCCTCTCAAGAAGTGAACAGTGTTAATTATTTTATTTTCAGAGAAATTCTATACATTTTCAAATATATGTAATTGTGCATTGCTTTTGCATGAAGAATTACATACTGCACACATAATGCATTTTGTCCTTCAGTTAAAAATATACATTTGGATTTTAAAAATATTGGTACATCTAAATTTACTTTTATTTTACCAGTTCTGCAGAATTCCATTAGCTTGATATGTTACAATTTACTTTACCTTTTTTTTTTTTTTGCTGAAGGATATTTATTTCAATATTTTGGTGGTATAAATAATACTGCAATGAATATATTTATTTATATGTAATTAACATGTATATGAATCTTTATAAGAAATAAGAACAAAATGCTGATTTAAAAAGTCATATATTTGTTATTATGATGTGTATAAACAAATTGTCCTTTATAGAGATAGCACCAATTTATACTTCTACCAATAATGTTTGAGAAAGTTTATTTTCCTCACTATCAAGGTCACTAACAAATTATTTATCAAACTGTTTTATCTTGAGATAAACCATGCGTTGTATGTGTATGCATGCATATACATATACCTATGTATGCATATATATATATAAAACATATATAAATATAATGATGTATTAGTTCTTGATATTTTATTTAGGATTTTTGCAGTTATACCCAAAATATTTTCCTATAATATTTCTTTATCATAGTCTCTTTTTATGGTGCTGATATCAGTATTCTACTAGTTTCATGAAATATTTTTGAGAATCTATCTTTCTACATTTTAAAAATATATAATAGGAATTATCTGTTCCTCAAATATATGGTAAAACTTGACTTAATATTTTTGTGGCTGTTTTTCTTCAGTGTACAAGTCAGGATTCATAGATCTCGCCCATTTTTTTTTTAATCTATTTTAAAATTCTGTGGTTTAACTTCACAAAAGTTTTAATGAGGTTGAAATTAAAAGTTTAGAATTACCTGAGAAGTCAATTTATTATATTAAAGATTGAAAAAAAAAGGTGCTAAATTAGAGAAATGAGTTATACGAATGGAAATAGATTATAATTCTTTTAAAAAGAAACAAACATTCCTCAATTTTTCTTACAAAAAAAGAAGATCTCGGCATTGCATAGCAACTAGTGGCATTAACTCTGACCCTCTAAGCATATTTTCCTTGGAGTTTTCATTTATTTTTCTTTCCTTTAATTTATTGGTCTTTGAGAGGTAGATGACACAACTAGAATAGCCTTACTCTGGCAGAAATATTTACAAGACACCGAAGAATACAACATGTTATAAGTAAGCATATTTTTGTTAACACAATAAGATTAGGTTTATGATCCTTCCCTAGCTGGCTTTGACCTTATCCCATTTCATAGGGGCTAAAGAAGAGAAATGACCTCCTGCCTTGAGTATATTCCTTATCTTCATTCCTTTTTGTTCTTTAGCTTGAGTCTTAAATTTTGTTATATAGCCTCTTCTACAGATGACTGACGTCAGGAATGACTGATGCTATCCTTCAATAACATTTTGCTGTCCATCTTAATTTGTCCTTCTCTTCAGCACAGATGCATTGACATAACAATAGCTTTAATGCAATAAAACTGTCACAGAGCTTACAAAATACATTCTATTACACAAAAACAAGAAAGTTTTATCATACCCCAAGTTTCACAAGCTGAAACAAAAAATATTTTAAATATTTTTTTAAAAGCCTGCAGTTGCACAGCTGATATCTATTTGTAATTGTATGATACTAGAAGGGTGATGTAAATAATTTACTATTTTAAATATTTTTGTTCTCTTTTTTAGATAAAAAATAGGATACTCCAAAAGGTTTATAGAGATGCCAATTAGTAAAAGACTGTACATGCTTTGGCCAGGCATTCTTCGGTTTAGCAGGCATTCTTCTGAGTACAGAACAGTTGCATTGTCATTATTGAGCTTTTCCCCAAGCATGAGAAAGCATGGTGCTTAGCTGCATTAATAATCAAACATCAGCTGGGATAATTTTTCTCCTTTCTGACAGTACCATCATGAATATTACCTCTGCATACCAAGAACAGCCAAAAGGAGAGTGAGAATACATCAGATATAATTAAGTTCTATATTTGAATACCTTCACTTCTCAAGACTCATTGTAGAGCATGACACTATATTTGTGGAGAGTTAATAGATACAAATTTATATTTAATGTGACGTGTCATAGTTTATTTATTTTTTGATCCTGAAATTATTTTCCCTAGACAGTGTGAATTTAGTAGGATATAAAAAGCAAACACTAGCCTTCCTTTGGAATTTCAATGGACCCCATGTGTGGTGAAACAGTGAGTGAGTTTTGTAAAGATGCCAGGGATCATTAATGAAAGCATTTTAGTGTGGGAATTTTTTAAAAAGAAAAGAAAAGTGCTACCCTAGTGACAGTCAAATTCACTCACTCAGTTTGATTTTAAAAGCTAAGCTCCAAAAAAAGTTTGGCAATCAAATATTGCCTTTATGAGGACATTTTTTCTGTCTGCAATTATTTTTAGATGCCAAATTCTAAGAGCTGTTTGTAGGCTCCATTTAGGGGACAGGCACTTAGTACGCAAATTAGTTAATTGCGCCCATTATTACTCAGCAAATAAAATTCTATTAGTATACACAAACAAGAAAGCACCACTTAAAATCAGTCCTCACTTTCTCCTAGGACTTCTATTGCCCTATTGTTATTTTAATAAGCCGGAATTAGAATACTCTTTTCTTTTCCATTTCCATCAGCACAAGGCTTATTTATTTACTTATTTTTGCAAAGGTCACAACTAAAAGGAACCATTTGGCTCCAACTTCAGTACCAAGGGAGATCTTCAGTGGCTTTTAACACATAACTGGTTAGACTAGGATGAAAGAAAAATTTCTTCAGGTACTCAGACTCACTGAGCCATGAAGCCAAATGTGATGTTGTTTTGCTATTAGATTAGAAACAAATTCTTTCATATTTGTCCTCCTTTGCTTATTTGATGAATACATGTTCTTTAATCATTTAATTGTTTAAACAAGTAAAAGCAAGTATTAACAATGGCCCATAGTTTCTTACCTAATTGCACTATGAACTTATCATATAATTATGTAATATTTGTTGAACTGAAAGTTATCTTCATGGAGTCCAAACCCTGAGCTTTAGAAAATCAGAAACTGAGGCTGAGAGATACAAAGGGACTTGCTCATTGTCAAACAACGGAAACTCTACAATTCTACCAAGTTCTGCTGCATCATCCTGTTGCCTGATTCTGCAGGCCTTTTAATTCCTTCTGTAGCTGTGCCATGAAGTTTCATAGATCTAGAGCTCAGTCTGCCCCTTCCACCATCATTTTATAATCTAGAGTGTCTCAAATATCCTATTAAAGGAAGTTTTTCTCTCCTCCTCTCTAATTCCAGTAATATATGATCCTTCCTTTTTCTATATCCCCATAACCCATTGTTATTTAACCTTCAGCATCTATGATGGTTTTACTTTTATAATTGTCATATATGTACTTGTTTTAACTGCTCTTTTTACACTCCTTAGGTGACATCTTTTTGAGGGCAGAAATCATTTCACTTATCTTTGATATCCTCTATTGTATCTAACAGAGCATACTGCTATTTGAAAAAATAAATAATGTCTTATTTTTCCATTCCCGAGATACTTCACTGTAATTGGGAGCTAAACGATGGACACACGCAGACAAAAACAGATGTAAAGGATATTGGAAACCAGTAATGGGGAGAGGAAGAAGAGAGGTGAGTGATAAAAACTTACCTTTTGGGTACAATGAACACTATTCTGGTGATAGGCACACTAAATGCCCCGACTTAAACATTATACAAGGTATCCATGTAAAAAAAATTGTACCCCCTTAATATTTTGAAATAATTAAATAAGCTTTGGAGAATTTTTCTTTGCAGCCTTATTTTAAATCAGGTTCCTGATTCTCAATGCAATGTATTTTTTTCCTTTCTTTTATATTGCCTTGATATTACAGATGTATTTAAAAGCAGATCATACATCTTTTCCTTAGCTAAAATGGTGAACGCAAATGGAAAATGAAGCAGTTTGGTGTTTTTCTAATACTACTTATCATACCATCTTCCAAAATATCATGCTTTTCCATTGACCAGGAAAGACAAGATAAACACTCAAGATTTTTAAAAAAGGCTTTTTTAAAATTATTATTATTCATGACTATTGCAATAGAGGAGTGAGATTAAATTCAGCTCTCCTGTAACAAAAGGTGAGAGATTTTTTAAGTGTTGGGGTGAGCTAGTGGAAAAGTAGGATATTAGTAGGGAGATAGGTTAAGATGATTTGGCCACCTGTATTTGCTAAGGGGTTCTTATCTAAATTGTTAGGCTTCCAAACTCCCAAAGAGACTAGAAGATAGGGACCTTATTGTTCCTGATGATTACGTTTTTAAAAACAGAGCTCCATGGTTCTTGATAAAGATGCTCCTCTGTTGTAAATCTGGCAAGAGGCAGAGAGAAAATTTATATCTCAAAGGGAAAGAGAAAGAATTTACACTGCAATTTTTCTAAAGTAAATACCTTAAAAAAGAAAGGTCTGTAGCTTATATGTCAGTGAGAATCCTGTCTAAAGTTTAATCAATCTGGTGGGAACATTAAGTCTATCTTGATCACCATCTTGTATAGTATATTTACTGCAATATTATATCATTTATGATACTGTCAACTGTAAATACTAGAAAATGTGTCAAAATGGCTCTTATTATAAGGTCACTTAATTTTTTTACTTAAACAGAATTTCCTAGGCAGTGTGGTTTCAGGGTTAATTAACTGAACATCTCAATGATACCACTGAAAACTTTGAGAAAGTCCCAGAGAAATTGAGTCTACTAATCAGCTTTTAAGAATATTCTCTCTCATTTCATTGGCTAGAATTATATTACATGCTCTTACCTAAACTGAGCCTATGGTGATAAATCAGAATCTCTTGATTAGCTTAACATCAACAGGAGTTACTCCTGAATTCCTTGAGGAAAGAATAGATAAAATAGGCTTGTTTTGTTTTTTCCCCCAAAAAGTATAAATGATTATTTGGCAGATAACTAGCAATGTTAGGGAAAGACACTAAGAAAAGCTGCTATGGGCTAGAATGTTTTATTGTGATATTCACATTTTAGTACCTTTAAATAATTGCATTGTGATAATATAGAGAATGAGTTTTATAAACAACATCTTAAAACATACCTTATTCCTAAATTTACAAGTCTTTCAAATGTGTGTCCAATAATAATCCAGTGTCTACATTTAGTGAGGAGAGATTAGGCAATCAAGAGTTTGAGTGGGAAAAACACACTCAAAATATATATTTTTTCTATTCTCTCACTCATCAACAATCAACATAGAAGACTTCTGTGACCAAATGTATGGAGATTTCTCCCCACCAAGAAGTATCAGTTCTTCAGTGGATACCACCTGGGTATCTTCCAATTAAATTCTGGCACTAGCTACCGAGAGAGAGTGTCAGATCCCACAGGTTGAGGGCTCAGTCCCACACGATTACCCCCACTTATGATTCTAATTGAAAGCTCCAGGTTGTTTACCTGTACTTCTGACTTACTGGTTATAAATTGGGGATCCCATGATCCCCATTTTGGGTTTGATTAATTTGCTAGAGTGGCTCACACTCAAAGAGACCCTTACTTAGGTTTTCTAGCGTGTATCATCAGGGATAATAGCAGCAGGTGTAATAACAAAGGACACACATGAAGATATGTATAGGATGAGGTATGGGAAGGGGCGGGAGCTTCCATATCCTCCCCAGGTGTGCCATCCTCCAGTAACCTCCAGGTGTTCAGCTATCTGGAAGTTCTCCGTCCCTGTCCTCTTGGAGCTTTTCTAAAGGCTTCATGGGATAGGCATGATTGAAGCATGGACACCCCTGTAGAAATGTGATTGGACAGAAAGGGTTTGTCTAATACTAATATATTGAGTGGAGGAAAATCCAGCAAAGGCCTGTCCAGATTATTCTTGGCCTCTCTATGCAGCATTCCTTTCTCCAGGATATGGGGTTGGGCCCCTTCCAAAATTTAGGGGTGGGTCTTAATACCTACAATCCAGACAAGCTAGGTCAGAGAAGTTCTTTATGGTCAGTTCCAAGGACGAAACGTTGGGGAAAATTCCTGTCTTGGAGAGAAAAAGGAGCTGATGAATGGAGAGCAGGAGAGGGTCAGAGAGAGAGATTCTGTGTTTTGAAATCTGCTTCTGAGATCTAAAGAAGCAATCCCCAACCTTTTTGGCACCAAGGCCCAGTTTCAGTTTCATGGAAGATAATTTTTCCACAGATGCGGGTAGGAGGAGCACGGGTAGCTTAGGCAGTGATTCTACCAATGGGAAACAGCTGTAAATACAGGTGAAGCTTCACTTGGTTGCCCACCCCCTCACCTCCTGCTCTGCAGCCCAGTTCCCAAGAGGTTTTACTGTCAGCAGGACTGCATTACTTTCTGGAGGTTTGGGGGAGAATCTGTTTTGTTGCTTTTTCTAGCTTCTGGAGTCTCTCTTCATGCATCAGCTGTTAACCTTTTCTATCTTCAAAGCCAACAAAGGTAAGTTGAGTTCTCCTTATGTTACATCACTCTGACCTCTTCTTTCTCCTTCTTCCACTTTAAGGGCCTTGTGATAACATTGTGTCCACCCATGTAATACAGGATAATTTATCTGTTTTAAGCAACTTTTATTTCATCTATAACCTTAATTTCTCTTTGCCCTGTAAGGTAACATATTCACAAGTTCCAGGGATTAGTACATAGGTATGTGTAAACTGCAAGTTTCTGCTTCCCATAGGTATGAAATAGAATTTAAGTTTTGTGGTTTTTTTTCATGATGGTATTGAATTGACCTAATATCACCTGCTAAAGATTGACTATACTACTATATCAAAAATCAGGTGGTTGGGTATGTTTCTTACCTTTCTTTTCTCTTCCAACTATCTTATTCTACCATGTTGTCTTAATTATTTTAATATTTTTTGATATCTGATAAGACTGCAGGTAAATTATTTTTCTTCAAAATTGCCTCGGTTAATCTTGGCCCTTTGATTTGTTAGAAATATTTTAGAATCCTATCGTTAATTTCAAAAAATTTCTAGGATTTTTATTTTATTGGATGAAATTTTGGGGAAAGCTAATATCTTTATAATCCTTATATATTTAAATCTTATTTAAAATCCTTCAATAAAATTTTAAAATTTTCAGTTCAGAGTCTTGTAAGTTTTTATAGATTTATTCATAGCTATTTGACGTCTTATAATGCTACTTTAAATTTTATCTTTGTTTTTCAAATTTTATTTTTTATTTGTTGCTAATACATGAAATGCGATTGATTTTTATATATTGACTTTTTATTCAATGCCTTATTCTGTTAATGTATCAATTTGTAGCTTGTCTATGGAAAGCCAAATATTCTGTTCTGTTTTTGAAACATTTTCAGCCTAACTTTGCAGGCTTTTGCTTTAGGTAACATTGAAATTCAGTACATTTCATAACTTGGCGTGTGAGAAGCCAATCAATTCTCTAATATTTTCATCCAAAACTCAAGTAAATTGTCTCTCCTCTACCAGTTTCCTTATGCCTAAGGAAAGTCTGGATTTTTAGCCTCCTATTGTAGCCCAGAATGAACAGATACTTCCAGGGGAAAAGTGGCTTCAGGAAGTCAGTTGATTTCTGTGGTACATCTTTCTCTGGAATCTTAGTTTTTAGTATTTAAACTTAGCAATTCAGCACCTTTCTAATGCTTTTAAATGGAAGAGTTCTGTATTTAATCTGGCTTTTGTAGTTGTTCCTAGTTTACTTTCTATTCGCCATGAGAGTGGATATGGCATGTTGGGTTTTATCCAGTTGTTTAAATGGATTGAAAAGAGTGTAGCATTTTTCTTTCTTAATCTAGGGTTTCTAATGTTATAATATATTTTATTACCCAGAATACTTATTTAGGTTATTATAAATTTTTAATAAAATTTATTTTTATAATTATATTTCTTTATTTTAATTTACCTATTTAGCTTAAAATTTTCATTTAGCAATATTTAGTATTTCTTTGTTTCAAAATGCAAATATTTGTATTTGTAAATTTAACTATAATCACCATTCAGGTATACTTCCAAGTATTAAAATGTAGTATTTTAATTATCTACAGTGCTAAATATTTTCTTTATTTTTTTCTTTTTTCTTCTTCCTTTCACTCCCTTATTTTATGTAAGACAGTGGCAAATATTTTAATATATATTCTTATGAATTATTTTTTGACTCATGAGATACTCAAAGATATATGAAGACTTTTAGGTATGATATTAATATTGAATTCCAATATAATTGAATCATATTAATAGTTAAAAACATAATCTATAAAATATAAAACTCTTTGAAGTTTTTTGAAATTTGCTCTTGATCTAATATTTGGTTCATTGATTTAAAAATATTATGTGCTTGAGAAGACTATGTACTTTAAATTTTGGATAGACATTTCTATTTCTAGAAGATCAGCTCTGCAAATACTAGTGTTATTTAAATCTTCTATATCCTACTGTTTGTTACTTCGGAAAGTTGATTGTTGTTCCTCCTTCAGATGTTTTCTTTTTAAAATTTGCTTGTAAGCTTATGTTCATCAGGACTTCCACTGTAAGAATTTTGTAAATGTAAGGTCTGGCCTGAGGTTTTCTCTTTCTAAACAGGCTTTGGAGTGGCTTTTGCCGGAATCCAAAGTGGTCCTATCAATCTGGCTTCAGATGTTCCATTGCGTTCTTTGTATAGGATTGAAGTTTCTACCTATTGTTTTGTAACAAATTGCCCTCAATCTTAGCAATTTTAAATAAATATTTATTATAATTCATTATCATTATATTTATGAATTTTGTGGTTTGGGTCTTTGTGCTGGGCCAGGAGTTCAGGAGCAGCTTACTAGGTGGTTCTGGGCCAGATTTCTCATGAGGTCACCATCAAGCCATTAGTTACAGACTTAGTCATCTGAAGGCTTAAGTGGGGTTGGAGTATCTAATTCCTAGATGGCTCACTCACATAGCTGTTAGTAGAGGGCCTCAGATCCTTGCTTGTTATTAATAGCATATTTCAGTTTGTCTCCACACAGACCTTTCCATAGGACTGTTTGATGTGTCCTCCTCACAACATAGCAGGATATTCCCCCACAAGGAGTGACTCAAAAAAAGATACGAATAGGAGAAAGCTGAAACAAATTTTATAACCTAGTCTCAAAAGTCACATATTACACTTATGCAATGTTCTATTTGTCATGAATGAGTCACTATCTTAGCCCACATACAAATGAGGGATATTAACATCCACCTCTGAAAGAGGAAGTACCCAGTAATTTGGGGGCATATTTTAAATCTACAGCAAATTTTACTGAATTTATACAGAATATAAATTCAACTTTCATGACTAATTATAGGAGGTATTATTGAATATTTCTTAGGGGAAACATTAATTTTTCTACTCAGCCTCAAGACTCAATCTATCTTTATTCTCCCTCTATAAAGCTGTACATATTTTATTAGTTCATCCTTTTCATTGAGACCTTCAAGGATGAGGCTATAGCAGGAGGAGGCAGTTTCAAATGTCCTTTATGTAAATCTAAGACTATGATTCATTTCCTCCACATAGCCATTAATACTGAAGCCATTTGGTCACTAAGATTGCCACTTGGATTAATGTACCCTTGCTGTGTGATTTAGCCTCTTCTTCCATTTTATCCCCTGGAGATTTTCCTTACATTCTTGAAAACAACACTATAAGTTAGAGATATGTTTATTTCATATCATCCCAAATTTTTAGGATTTCATTTTAAAAGTTATTACAGGATAATCACTCTATTTCAAAAAATGGATATCTCTGAAGGGAGATTTACAGTACAGAAAAGCACTAAACCTCATTGGATTATCAGGTACTAGCAATGCATAACAAACTTTCAGCCACCCTCTGATACTAATACTTACCAACCAATTCCACCTATTCATCTTTCAAGATTATCTTTCTCTTGATTTCTCTTCTGTTAATTATGCTACCTTAGGTGATGCCCCCAACTCTTTTGCTGGTTTTGTGCTTTCTGAAGTTAGCTCATAATCAAGTTCATGTTATCCCACCTTGTACCCACAAAACATTTCAAATCTTTTAAAAAAATATCTTGCTCACTCCCAAAGAGATATTTTTGTTAAAGCTATTAATATAATATTCCCATATATAAAAATATATGAATTTTAGCTTTCTGTCAATCTATTTTCTTAGTTATCTTTTTGACAATGAAATATTTTGTTACATTTTATCAAAACAATTTAACTCATCAATAATTACTTGATTCTTAATATTCACTAAGCATTAAGGCAGGCACTGGAGAAATGAACATGAAAAATAGTCTAGCTCTGCCTTCACAGAGATCAAATTAGAAACATAAAAATAAAATTTAAAAGAAACTATAGGAACACAATGCACTGTAATAAACATGTGCATGAAAGTGCTTCAAAGAACAATAATGTCAATAGGGAAAATTTTATATAAATTGGGATTGGAGAGGAGAATGAATAGAGAATGCTTAGTAGAGAGACTTTGAACCAGGCCTTGCATAATGAAAAGAAGTTATTTAGTTGACAATGTGAGCTGATAGTGGCAAGAAGGGTGGTGTGAAAATGAAGCAAAGGAAAAGATACAACAAAGGAGAGAGTCTCAGACAAACAGATGAGAGCAAAGGCAGGGAGACATGGGAGCCCATGGAACATTCAGACAACAGATGAGATTTAGATGCCTGGAATGTAGGGTACACAATGGTGGAATGGTAGATTGGGTCTACATTTTAGCCTTGCTTTTATAATATAATGCCAGTGATGAAAAATATTTAATATAATCCTTGCATGGATTATTTTCTATTAAATAAATTCATGAAAGATCTGAAAGTTTGGCTGTAAAACTGTTTGATTTTCTCAGCAAGGTTATTAACCATTTTAGTAGGTTTCCTGAGTTTCTAAACTCAAGATAAAGTATCTGAAATAGGATTTCTTAGACATATATCACTCTGTGAGTTGAAGAATTCCTATAAGACATTAGATTTGATCTGGAAAGTGTCCTTAGAGTGACTCCATTGAGGATCAATTTTCCTCTTAACTCTATCAATCTCAGTTAAACTTAGCAAAGTCTAAGCTGTCTAAGCGAGGAAAAAAACATTCAATTGACTAAAAATCATTTTATGACTTTATATTTTTCCCCAATCCATGGAATTCTTATCCCTTAAGCAACCATGAACAACATTTAATATGAAAATTAAATGTTTGGGTTGCCCTGAAGACTAAATAAAAGGAAGAAACAGGTTCTTATTAAGATGATTCTCAAACAATAAGAACTTGAAGTCGAAATTTCACATCAACTCTTTTTCAGTTTCTTTCTTCATCATTCACTAATGTGGTAAACTTGGGTAACACACTTAAATTCTTTGTGCCTCAATTATTTCACCTCATAATAAGAATAAAGGCAGCATACTTGGTCTGATTTACTCACCGTTGTACCTTCGGCAATAAGAAAACTATATATTGTGTAAGTCAAAACTTCAGTAATATTGAATAGATAAATGAATGAATAAATGAACTATCTTATGTTTTTGGTTTTAGAATTGAGTGAACCAGTGTGTATAAGGTTGTCTTTAAGTGATAAAGATATCTTCAAGCAAAGAAAACAACCGAAACAATTACAAATTGCTAAAACAGAATAAAACAAGTGAGAAGCCATGTAATTGGTAAATATATAAAAACTGCAGCCCAGACAGCAGTAAATTTGGCTGTACGGCTGTAAGAATCATTGGAAACAGGACTTTAAATCAAAATGCCTCTACTAAATCTGTTTCCTCCGAATGTTGTCTTTGTTCTATCAGACAAAATTCTCTGTGATATAGAGTTGGCTGCCTAATCCCAGACTCACAGCTGCATTATCAGAGAGGGAAAAGGCTTTCTCCTGCAGCTGAAATAAAAACTAAAATTTAAAAAAATGCTGGGGAAAGTATTCTGATTGGAATGGAGAGGAGCATCTTTGTTATCTTAAGGGGGAACAGATTATTTTTGCATAAAACAAATAATTAAACAATAGCCATGGGATGGGGGGAACACTTCAAGCAATGCTTGCCACATATCAGATATTTAGTACATGTTAGATCATATTATTATTGTTTACATTTAGGGATAGGAGTGATATAATAGTGTGTGGAACTGGGCAGGAAATGTAAATTTAAATTCCAGATTTCATGGTAGAAAGGTAACCTCTAGTTAATTGACTTGTCAATCTGAGTGACAAAATTCTTTATGACAAATTCTTTGTGTATGAGATGAGTATGGATGACAATAATAGCTGAGTTTACTTTTTTAACAAATTGCCAAACTGGAAAACTTCAGCTTAGTTATAACATTGCACATTTTCACCAGCAATGAATGAACAATTGTTTCCCTACATCCTGCTAGAATTCGATTTTTGTATTTGTTTTATTTCAACAATTCTAATAAGTGTGTAGTTATATCTCATTACATTTTTCATTTTCATCTCCATAATGGCTAATGATGCTGAACATTTTTTCATGTGTTTATTTTCTATCTGAATATTTTTGTGAAAAAATATATGTATTGTCTTTTATACATTTTCTATGGTTTATTTTATTGTTTACTTTTGAGAGTCCTTTAAATATACTAGTTACCAGTTGTAGTGATTTACTTGGTTTGCAAATATTTTCTTGCAGTCTGTATCTTGTCTTTCTTCTACTTAGCAAAGAATTTCATAGAGCAAAGTTTTTTTTTCCAATTTTTATATAGACAATTTATCAATCTTTTACTTGTACATACCATGCTATTGATGTGAAATATAAGAACTCTTTGCTTATACTTGGATGGTAAAAATTTGCTATTTTCCCCAAAAGTTTTATACATTATGTTTTATATTTAAGTCCATCATTGACTTTGCATAAATTTTGAGACATAGACAAAGTTCATTTTCTGCCAGTGGATGTCCAATTACACCAGCATCATTTGTTGAAAAGGCTATCTTTTCAGTACTTATATAATTTTGTCAAAAATTGTTGGGCATGTTTATGTGTGTCTATTTCTGGTTTATTCATTCTTTTCTATTGATCTGTGCATCTATTGCTCTACCAACACCACACAGTCTTGAATACTGTTGCTGTAGCATGAGTCTTAGACTCAGGTGTACTGATTTCTCTCTTATTGTTCTCTTTCAAAGGCTATTTAGTTCCTTTAGTTTCTTTGCTTTTCTATAATTTTTTGTAATAGTTTTGTCTACACAAATCTTGCTTGGGTTTTAATAGCAATTGTGTTAAACCTGTGTATTAATTTGGGAATAATTTACGTGTTTACTGTGTCTTCTAATCTATGAAGACGTTATAACTTTCCATTTATTTATGTCTTTTGTAATGTTTTTCATTAGTGTTTTGTAGTTTTTTAGAAGTTCTGTATGCACTTTGTTAGATTTATAACTAAGTATTTTATTTTATTTAGCAATTGTGAATAGTGCCTGTTTTTGGCACACATGTGTTTTTTGCTAGTATATAATAACAAAAAGCCATGTAAAACAGACATAAAGCTGAATGGGGAAAAAAAACCCTGAAAGCCTTTCCTTTAAGATGTGGAATAAGACAAGGATGCTCACTTCCACCACTCTTATTCAACATAGTCCCGGAAGTCCTATCTAGAGCAGTCAGGCAAGAGAAAAAATAAAAGGCATCCAAATTGGAAAAGACAAAGTCGAATTATCCTTGCTTGCAGATCAGATGATCTGATATCTAGAGAAACTTAACCAAGAACTTACACTGGGGAAAGGACAGTCTCTTCAATAAATGATGCTTTGAAAACTGGATATCCATATACAGTAGAATGAAACTAGACCCATCTTTTGTAATTCAAATCAAAGTGGATTAATCCTTGAAACTATGAAACTTCTAAAAGAAAACCTTTAATCTTTTTAGGTTTATTTTATGTCCTGAGACCTTGCTGAACTCCCCTCACCCATTAGCTCTAAGAAGTTCTAATATTCTCTCTTTTTTGGTAAATCCCTTAGAATTTTCTATGTAGATATCCTGCAATCTCCAAACAAAATTTTATTTCTTTATTTTTGATATGTATGTTTTTAAACTCTTCTTGCATTATTACATTGGCTAGAACTTCCAACACTATATTGAAGAAGAGTGTTAAGAGTGGACATATATGTTATATATATATATATACACACACACACACACACACACGCACATACACACACACACAATATTTTCTTTAACTATTGGACAGATATGTTTCCCCACAATGACTATGCTACAATAAACATAGAAATAAAGATATCTCTTCAAAATACTAATTTTATTTTCTTTAGAAATATACCTAAAAGTGAGATTGCTGGATCACATGGCAGTCCTAATTTTAATTTTTGAGAAACCTCCATACTGTTTTCAATAATGACGGTACCAATTTACATTCCCACTAACAGTGTACAAGAGTTCCCTTTTTCCATACCTTCACCAACCCTAGTTATCTCTTTTCTTTTGGATATAACTCATTCTAACAGGTGTGAGCTGAGCTAATATCTCCTTGTGGCTTTGATTTGCATGTGTCTGATTATTTGTGATGTTAAGCACCTTTTCATACACCTGTTGACCATTTTTGTGTTTCCTTTAGAAAAATGTCTATCCAGATCATTAGCCCATTTTTTTACCAGGTGCTTTTTTATTTGTTTGTTTGTTTGATTATTTCTTTGCTATGCAGAAGCTTTGTAGTTTGATGCAGCCTCACTTGCTTGTTTTTGCTTTTGTTGCCTGTGCTTTTGGAGTCATACCCAAAAAATCGTTATCAAGACCAAAGTCAAGGAGCTATACCCCTATTTTCTTCCAGAAGTTTTATGTTTTTAGGTCTTACATTTAATCCTTTAATCCATTTTGAATTAATTTTTGTACACAGTATAGAAAAAGGATCCAATTTTATCTTTTTGCATAAGCCTCTCTAGTTTCCTTAGCACCATTTATTGAAGAGATTATCCT
Source organism: Mirza zaza (assembly GCA_008750895.1). Lineage (NCBI taxonomy): Eukaryota > Metazoa > Chordata > Mammalia > Primates > Cheirogaleidae > Mirza > Mirza zaza. Next base: position 311,210 of record VSMD01096250.1, on the reverse strand, counting down.
TTTACCTTTGTGTATTCTTTGTGTCCTTGTCAAAGATTAGTTGATCATATACATTTGGGTTTGTTTCGAGGCTCTGTGTTATGTTTCATTGGTCTATGTTTGTTTTTATGCCAGTACCATATGATTTTCATTACTATAGTTTGGTAATGTAGTTTGAAATGAAGAAATGTGTTGTCTCCAGCTTCGTTCTTTTTTTTCTTAAGCTTGCCTTATCTATTCTGGGTCTTTTGTGGTTCCAGTCAACTTTTAGTATTTTTAAATTATTTCTGTGAATTTTGACAATGATTGCATTGATTCTGTAGATTGCTTTGTGTAATATGGACATTTTAACAATATTAATTCTTCCAATCATAAACATGGAATATCTTTCAATTTATTTGTGCCTTTTTCAGTTTCTTCCATCAGTGCTTGATAATTTTCAGTATATGGATCTTTCACCTCCTTATATAAATACTTTCCTAACTATTTTCTTCTTTTTGTTCTTATTGTGAACAAGATTGTTTTCTTAATTTCTTTTTTGGAAAGTTTATATAGAAATACAATTGATTTTTGCATGCTGATTTTTGTTTCCTATTATACAATTATGTTGAATTTGTTTTTTCATTCTCTGAGTTTTTTGTTGGAGTATTTTTTTTTTTGCAATGGCATTTTATTTATTTTTTTATTCATATTATGGGGGTACAAATATTGTTAGGGTTACATATCTTGCCCCTGCCCCCCTCCCCCACCCTGCTATGCCAGAGCTTCTAGCGTGTCCAGCCTCCGGGGGGGTGCACACCACACCCACCGTGTAAGTACATACCCTTCCCCTCCTTCCCCCTTCCACCTGCCCACTTCCCAATTACAGATTTTTTTTCAGACATTTTGGTTACAATGTATATCTTTATCTGTCACTAAAAAGGGATAGAGGTAATCCCTCCCTGCCCCACCCCCTCCCCGCAATGCTCGCCACTTTCTTAAGATGTGGGTCTTCAGGGTTTTCTGCCTGTAAGAATATGTTATCTACAAACAGAGCCAGCTTGACTTCTTCTTTTCTGATTTGGATACCTCTTCTTTCTTTTGCCTGCCTAATTTCTCTGTCCAGGACTTCCAATACTATGCTGAGAAAAATTACTGAAGTGGACATGCTGGTCTTGCTCCTAAACTTACAGGAACAGATTTCAGCTTTTCACTGTTAAGTATTATATCAGCTGTGGGCTTGTTAAATATGACCTTTACTATGTTGAGGTGCATTCCTCCTATACCTTTAGGTGAGATTTTTTATCATGAAGAATATTGAATTTTGCCAAATGCTTTTCTGCATCTATTGAGAGGATTATATGTATATCCTTAATTCTATTAGTGTATTGTATCTTATTTGTTGATTTGCATATGTTGAAACATCCTTGCATGCCAGGAATAAATCGTGCTTGATGATGGTGAATATGAGTAAACCTTTAATGTGACGTTGAATTTTGTTTGCTAGCATTTTGTTGAGAATTTTTACGTCTACGTTCATCAGTGATATTGGCCTGTAACTTTCTTTCTTGTGGTGTTCTTATCTGGATTCAGTTTTAGAATAATGCTGATCTCATAAAACAAGCGTGGAAGTATTTCCTCCTGTTCACTTTTTGGAAAAGTTTAAGAAAGATTCGTATACATTTTTCTTTAAATTCTTGTGGAATTCACCAGTGAAGCTATCTAGTCTTGGGCATTCCTTTATTGGGAAGTTTTTAATTACAGCCTCAGTATTCTTATTATTGGTCTGTTCAGATTTTCCATTTCTTTAGACTTCAGTCTTAGTAAGTGTATGTTTCTAGAAATGTATCCATTTCTTCTAGGTTATCCGATTTGTTGATATATGTGGATAATAGTCTCATATAATCCTTTGTATTTCTGTTGTATCAGTTGTAATATATTCTCTTTCATTTATAATTTTACTTATTCAAATCCTTTCTCTTTTTTTCATGGTTAGTCTAGCTAAAGTTTTGTCCATTTTGTTTATTTTTTTAAAAAACTTTTAGTTTTGTTGAGTTTTTCTGTTGTCTTTCTAGTCTCTAGTTCTAAATTTTTTCTGCTCTAGTCTTTAGTATTTTCTTTATTATGCTGACTTCAGGATCAGTTTGTTCTTGTAGTTCCCCGAGGTATGATTTTATTTATTTGAGATCTCCTCTTTTCTTTTCTTTTCCTTTCTTCTCCTTTCTTTCTTTCTTTTTTTTTTTTTTTCTAATGGCATTCATTGCTATAAATTTCTTTCTTGGAACATCTTTTGCTGCATCCCATAAGTTTTGTCATGTTGTGTTTCCATTTTTTTTTTGTTTCAAGATACTTTCTGATTTTCCTTTTGTTTACATTTGTCATCCATTGGTTGTTTAGGAGTGTGCTGTTTAGTTCCTGCACAGTTCTGAATTTTCCAAAATTCCTCCTATACTAATTTCCAGTTTTATAACATTGTGGTCAGAGAAACTACATGAAATGATTTTAATAGCATTTAATTTTTTGAAACTTGTTTTGTGGCCTGAGCATGATCTATCCTGGCGAAGGTTCTGTGTGCGCCTGAGAAGAATATGTATTCTGCTGCTGTTGAATAAAACGTTCTTTCTATGTCTATTAGGTTCATTTGGTCTATGATGTTCCGCAGTTCTGCTGTTTCCATATTTATCTTCTGTCTGGATGAATATCCATTGTTGAATATTCTTCAATATCTCTATTTCATTTTTAACCTTCCCTATAATTATCTCCTTTGCTCCACTTTACCAGGGGCTAAACGTAGGTATTTCAGCCTGAACATTCATTTTCATTCACCCATGTCTAACACAAAACTAGTGTTTCTGTGTTAGAATTCAGAATAACCGGTATGAAAAATGTATTTGGATGGGGTCCACCTCATTGCAGCTAACTATAGAAGAGGGTTTAGGGATGGGGAACATAGTATTCTAGATAAGCTTCCTCCTTCTGAAGCTGTGGAAAGATCTTAGAAGGAGGCATGAAGACAAGAAAGAAAAGGTTGAAATTTATTTATTCCACAAATTTTTTAGAGTATGTTCTATTTTCCAGGCTTTTGAGAACCTATAACTCAGTGGCTATTTAATGTCAATAATACATATGTGTAATGGTAGTGGCAGCTACAAAAGCTCTAGACTAGTGATCAAAAGGCATTGCTTCTAGGTTATATTCTGCCAATGTATAGTGCTGTGACCTTGAGCAAATCAACTGTGTTCTCAGGGACCCACTTGTCTCATCCATAAAATAACATTGAGCTAGATAAAACTGTATATCTCGTCTTCATCTAAAATTCAGTAATACTTTTTTGTGTGGCATTGTATGATTCATTTGCAAAGTGAGAAAGTTTGCAGGGGTGGCTTCATTGATGATAAAAATATGTTTTTCAAATATATTGAGTGTTATATAAATGCAAAGCAGTTGCAGGTAGGTTTAGATATAGTTTAATGCTTTGCTGTTAGCTTTCATAAAACCACTGCAACAGTTGAGCATCTGTTATACATTTTGCTTTATATTTATATACTATTTTTTAAAAGAACCTGGTTTATGAGCATGTGTCTCCTAGAACAGTTCTGTAGCATTTATTTGCCCTGAAAAGATTGAAAAATAGAAATTAAAACCTGCTGCTGTTTTTTGTAATATACTTACAGTAATTTTTTGCTTCCTTTTCGTGCTGCCATACTGAAGTCTTGTTTTGACATAAGACATCCTTTTTATTTTGTTGTGGGAGACTTCCTTACTGTCCACTTCTGCTCTTGAAAAGTTTTCCACCTTTCTCCCTTTGGATTTACACTCTTGGTGTCAGTTGATTAGTGCTATTGAAGGCCCTGGACTATTCCTGTAGAAAATAGCAAAATGTGCTGAAAATTCATGTGAAAGCTGACTGAAGTGGAAGATTGTTCTGCAGTGTTCTTTGGTTTTGGTCTAGGAATGTCTGTTTTTTTACTGCAATCTCTACCACTAGATAACTGTGGGTTTAGACAGTTTCTTAACATTTCTGAATCTCAAAGATCTTATTAGAAAAATATTTTTTAAACTAACTACCTATTTTGTTTTTTATGAAGTTAAAGAATAGTAAGTGCGTAGATCTCTTCTTGTATGATATGTGATAAGTAAAGATAAGCATACACACCAGCCCCATCAGTCTTAAGCTCCTTGCACTGTCTCATTTTTCCTTACTATCAATTATGAATAAACAAGGTAAATATGTATTGCATACATATATGTTGACATGTATATTGTTTGATTCTCCTGCTGAGTTTCCAGGAACATGGATATGTCATGTTCATTGATAACATTCTATCAATGGATAGAAAAAAGTAGTCTCTAAATATATATTTCTTAAAGGATGATCTATGATTGTTTTATGGTTATGGTTGTTATCAATGTTATTACATAAAATATATAGGAGTTAAAGTTTATGCTAACCTACATATATAAAACAAAAAAAATTATAAGGATTTTAAAACAAGATATTATGAGTTCTTGAGCTATCAGTGTCCTACACTCATTGGCGTTATAATTATGGAAAGTTACAGAATTGCTATGTGGAGAAGGATCAAACTAAATTTTAAAAAATGATGGAGGAGCAAGGCTGTTTTCTAGTTTTCCACTGGTTATTCGCTATCACTCTACTGATATATACAGTTATTAAACTGAATTTTAGATCTGGCAGTAACTATGAAATCCTCACGCTACTATCAATTTTATCAGTACCATTCGTGTATTGATTGAGGGGCTACATCTAGTGAAAAGAAGCTAGTCAGAGGAAGGTTCCTCTTTCTCTTTGTACTTTTAAAGTTATACTATTATGATGGATATATTTAAACATTTATTCCATATGCATTCACTGTGTGGTTAAAAGTCTTTCTGGGGCCTTATATATTGCTATATGTTTGAAAAATAAAGATTAATAAATTATCTTTTTAAAGAGCTCACAGTCTCAGGAGGGACCAAATAATTAAACCAGAAATTATTACACAGTCTAATATAAAAAATAATGAAGATATATAAAAAATAACAGGGAGGCAGGAATAAAGAGTATGTTGATCTGCAATGGCATATGGGTTATAGAATACATGGCTTAATGTTAAAATATTTAATTAGATATAAACAGAGGAAAGGATGATCAGTCAGAAAAACCAGAATATGTGAAGATAGAAAGGTGAAAATAAAGATGGTGTGTTCCATGATCCACAAGTAGTTCTACAAGCATGAGAATTCACTCATCTGTGAACACATAGGTCATGGAGCTGGAAAAGTTGGAATGACTCATAGTTTGAAGCATCTAGCATGCCAACCTGAATCCCAACTTTGTATTTCAGGCTTTAAGGACATGTAGGGTGGTAATGTGGTAAAGTAGCGTAGGGGATAGAATGGAGAAGAGAGAAGCAAATTATTGAGCTAGTCTTCCAAAAGAAAGAGGAGGTGATTCAAAAAACTAAAACCACAGACAAAATAGCATTTGGAAATAAACATAAAATTTTTAAGGACCACATCTTGGAAGTAGAATTAAAAACTTGGTGATGGTATTAGATGTTGCCAAGATCCAGGTTCCAGAATGAAAAGCTATCATCTAAGCTGCTAAGAGTACTGCTGGTTGACAGCTCTCAGTTGTCAACCCCTTTGGGGATTGCTTGTATTTCTCAAGTAAGCTACTACCTTGGCCAAAGTTGATCTCCCTACTCTAGGTCTCCCACATCCAAGGATTGAGTGATGTAGGAGCGATGTAGGGGTTAAGATTGGGCCCTTTACCCAAGAGCTTTGAATGGTTATCCTAACTTCAGAATTCCCCACAGGGTGCCCTTGACCTGCATCACTGGTCTACTTCTCCCTCTGCTGAACTCTGCTTACTCCCCTTTACTTTCATAATGTAAATTTCTAATAAACTTTTTAGTCAATTTCCCACATACTAACTTCTATCTTCCATCTCAGAGTCTGTATTTGGTTGTCATTTGATTACAGTTACTTAGCATATACCTCACCTAAATCCAATGTCTGAGTTTGGGAAACCGAAGCCCTAAAAAATACTAAAGCGTTAGTCAAGTGACTACTGAAGTAAGGTCAGAAATAAAGAGTTTATTAAAAAAAAAAGTCACCAAGGATCTAGGTAATACATCTGGGTCTATCTTAATACCATACTCAGTAACCATGGGTTCTCTTAAGTCTTTCAATCATCAAAAGCATCTAGTAGATTTCTCTATACCATATTCTGGTACTCTCTCCCATATACTAGGGAAAACTGAACTAATAGTGTAATTATACTTAGCTCTCAGAGGAAATACTATATGAATAGACTCCTACCATCTTCTTAATTTCTTTGCTTTTGTTAATGCATTCCAATGTTAAAAGTCATTTATTTTATGTGATTTATATGTGAGTAATTTAAAGTAAATTAGAATAATGCTAAGGCTTAAAATAGCTCACTAGTCTTACTTTCTTTAGAAACTAAATTAAATATGCTGAAAGATTTAGAGAGTAGCTCCCATTCTTTTCTTACATCTCCACAATTTTACAGTAAAATTTTTGTGTGGCATTTATTTATTTCCTCTGAAAAAGGCAGCTGTTATATATCAGAAAGAGTCCTGTTCTTAGCTTGAGAAGATGTAGTTTTATGAGGAGCTAAATGGTACCTTTAAGTTATCTTTGGGCAGAAGTCCACACATATACATGAAGACCATTATATTACTTCAGGTGGCAGAAAAGGACTGTAGCTCTAAGTCATATCCCTGCCCCAACTACCTTATTGCATTATTTGGATTTAATCATGATTTCCTCCTTTGACTGTGGACTCAGTTGGGCAGGCTCTTCATGAGAGAAATTGATATTGAGTTTTACAATAGAGAATCTTGACTTTGTGGCAAAATTATGCAAACTTCTATCTTGAAAACACTGTGTTATTTGTCCAAGGCTGACCTTTGTCAACTTTGAGACCCCAGTAGGCTACATATAATAAAAACGGCTAATCTATAACACATAATTATATGTGAAGTAGTATAATTACCTTATTTAATCTTCATACCTTTATATGAAGTTTATACTATTATTATTCCTATTTTACAGATGAAATAATTGAGACAAAAAGAAAAGGGAGAGTAATTTACTTAAGGTTACACAGCTAATATGTTTTAGAACCAGGGTTTGATAGCAGTTGGTACCAGATTGTGGGTTTTTAACTACAATTCTATATGTATATTTAAACTATAAAATAGTCCACAAAGACAAAGTCTTTATTAGTCATCAGAGTTTACATACTTGTAGCTTACACAGGTGCTTAGCCAAGATTGCCCTTAGAAACTTCTAGAAAGGGTTAGGAATTCTACTTCCTTCTTTTTTTTCCTAAATTGTGAGCCAGAATCTACTTCCTAACTATACATTAAAGTCTGGAAAATTAATACAATATCTTGATTTATTTTCTATATTTAGGTGTTTTGACTGAAAAGCGCTTCATGTTATTTTTCTTAACTAAATAATAGGTAATGCATTTTGTTCATGTGACATCTTTCATCTAAAAATCTCAAAGTGTTCTTCAAATGTGATTTCATTAATAGTCTCATCATCTGTTTATCAAACAATCTGGGTCTGAAGTAGATGACATATAACTGATGCTCTGAAGTACTAGGTGACTTACCCAAGGTCACAGAACCAACTTATCCTAAATTACAAGGAGAAAGGATTTGAGTTAATTTATTTTCAATTCCCTTGCCACATTATCATATATGAGAAGAGATCCTTCCTCTGTTATAGTCCTTCAATTAGAGTTATACTTTCATTTCAGTAGGTCCTAAGACAAAGAAATTAGATCTTAGTTTGACAACTATCTCTTTGGTACTGTAAGAAAAATGTTTTGTGTTTGTGTGGTGTTTACTAATAGTTTGGTCACTTCTATTGCATTATTTGATCTCCCAGAAATCTGGAAAGTAGTATAATTATTCTCACCTTTCAAGTAAAAGTATTGAGACTTAGAATAATGACGACTAGTTTTATTGAGTGTTTACTATATGTAGAATATTTTACTAATTGTCTATTAATTTAAAAAAAATCTTCAGGTATTAGGAACTAATTACAGATGATTACATTTTACAGATGAAGAAACTGTGACTTAGTTTGCTGCTATTGCAAAAGGGCTGTATTTTCAAATACGTATATTTAGTCCCCGTGCCGTGTGACTGCCAGTGCCAGATAGCTATCAGTAGAGTTAACTTTAGAAGTAGGTTTCATCACCACATCTCTCTCTCTCACATGCACACACACGTCACTATTGTAATCATTATCAGAATCTTAGATTTGAGTTCCCGGAAACAGACTGCGAGATAAAGTGTTGCATGGAGGTTTATTGGGAAGAACACTCAAGAGAGATATCTGAAACGAAATGAGAAAGGCAGATTGGACTGGGGTAGAAGGTGATCTGCAATGTAGCTGCAAAATCCTCAGCAGGTCCTTTGGATGGCTTCATTGTTGAAAGATGGCTCTACAGAATTTCCCAAATTGAGCAAGAGAGTTGAGTCTTTGTATTTCCACATTAACCTGTCATTGAGTGAAAGTTAACCTCTGGAATAGGGACTAACTTTGGGCAAGGACGTTCTCTGAAGTAGAAAAGAATTCTTTTTGAAGGAAACAGTTGTGAGACTTTTGCAACTGATATTTCTAGCAGAGAGGAGGGTGAATATGTGGGTCTCGAAGAGGAGTTTTGAGCAAAGCACCTTAGTATCCATTACAATCAGTAATGGATTCATTAGCCATGCACCCGATATCAGGTACTGTGTACTCAGACTTTTACATGTATCAGCTCATTCAACTTTTACTTTTAAGAGGTGAATATTATTATTGTCTTCATTTTACAGTTGATGAATTTAAGAAGAATATTTTCCCAGGACTACACATGTCACTTTCTGCACTCAATTGCAATTGTGTACTGCTTCTTTGTACTCAAATTCCTTATCCCAAAATGAGTAAAGTTTGACAGGTGTCTTAATTTCTCTGAAATTTTGTAGATGAAACCTCATCTTAAATTTAGCTATTGAGAAGATTAAATGAACTTAATTGCAACATCAAATACAGAGAATGTTACATACTGTCTGGCACACTGAATGTGCTCAACAAATAGTACTTTATTTTTATATCTGTCTACATCAGAGGGATTGACTTTAAGTTGTGCGTTCTTAGGACATAGCACTTTCCATCTGAAAGATATAAAATGAATATCTCTGATCATTTTAAATCAAAAGGACACTTTATTAAATGAGTGACTTACGGCATACTTAATGTGGCCTGAAACTACCACATCACCTTGCCTGAGATACAATTCAGGAAGAGGACTGAGGAACAGAAAAATACCTATCTTTTCTTTCCTACCTTACCTATAGTGTACAAAACTGAACTGATCTCAATTTGTATGATAAGTGAACCAAACTCAATTTTTTAGCCACTCCTTATCCTGCATCAAGAGCTTTCATTGTCACCTTGAAAAAAGAAATTTCTCTGTCATGATCAGAAGATTCTGAAATCCATTGCTAAAAAGGTTGTAGCATTTCTTAAATAGAAATAGAGGATGAGAGACCTTTAGATTAATTGGGAAACTTCATTTTAAAGTTTTTTTTGTGTGTGGTATTCAGTCCACATTAACATTAACAGAAGAAGAAAAATAGCAAGAGATTATAGGTTCTACCTAGTACATGAGATGCTACATCTTATCAACCCTTGTATTCTTCACATTACCTTAAAAAATGCCTAGCATAGCTGGTTCTCAATTTAAAATGATTGCAGTGTGATAATGGTAATTAGGACAGTAAACCAGGTTCTTTGTTCTGAATAAAAAGTCCCAGATAGCTTATTAGCATCCAGGTTGACCTTGGATGCCACTTACCTGCCTTTGCTTCATTTTTCTATTCACTATAATAGTACTACTTGTTTTTATTTCCTACATACTTCAAGAATTTCAGAGTGCTGTACGACCAAGTTTTATTATCCAATTACATTTTTATGCAATTGTAACTGAAAACTTATGCAATCAGTTTCTTTCAAAGAGGTACATTCTCTATTTGAATCTGATTGATTTTGCAGTGAATAATTGAGATCTCTGAATAAATCCGTAGTTGTTTAGTGGGCAGCCTGATTTCCATAGACACCATGAAAACAGAGTACAGTGGATGTGAGCTTAGGATAAATTATCAAATGAAAAAGAGAGACCTGAACTAAATACAGACTTAAATGTTGAGTGGATTTTACAGTTGCTTTCACATTCAGGAGCTGGAGTACTAAAATACAGTGAAGGAAAATATGCCTCAGATAATTCCAATGAGGCGATACATAGAATATAAGTCTCAATATTTCTTGCCTTAAAACCAAAAAGCAAGAAAACATAAATGAAAGTTCAGGGAAACAGTATGGGAAATACATTTTAGGAGCTGTTGAAAGTTAATGTAAATAAGATATTCTAAAAGATTTGTCACTACCAGTTACTAACAGTGGAGGAAAACCAAAATGCAATTGACAATAGCCATCACTTTTGAATGTCACAAAAGCCACAAAAATAAAGTAAAATGCAAATCTAAATGTAGTCTGAAAGTCTAACAAGCTGATGTGATGTTTGAGATGGGCTGGCGTGTTATAGATTTATATGCGTGGTTTCTTTGTGCTTATAACAGCCCATGCTTAAGCCAATATTGTGACCATAGTAAAGAATATGCTGGTTAGCAACCTTAAAGTACACACCTACTTCTGAAACTAAGACATGGTTTTAGCCCAATTCATACTATAACTGTAGGAAGATAGAGATGTTTCTCCAACAGGAAAATATATGTTTATTCACAGCAGCAGGAAAATGCGGGCAGAGTAGTCAGGCAAAACAGCAAATGTTCATGAAGAGTGAAAATGATTCCAAGCTTTATGTATGAATTTTTATATATGTCTTTACATATGAATATATATGTGTATGTATTTATACTGTATTATGTATATTATATGAATATAATATCTTCATTCACTTATTTCCTACTCATATAAAGTATTGGAGCAACAAATATTTGGTGGCAATTATTTTTACTCAAAGTTAAGTTCCTTTAGTGTTTTTTTTTTTTGTGTGGGGGGGAACAGAGTCTCACTCTGTCACCTGGGCTAGGGTGAAGTGGCATCATCATAGTTCATTGGAGTCTCAAACTTCTGGGCTCAAGAGATCTTCCTGCTGCAGCCTCCTGAGTAGCTGAGACTACAGGCGTGTGCCACCACACCCAGCTAATTTTTCTATTTTTTGTAGAGATGGAGTCTTGGTCTTGCTCAGGCTGGTCTCGAACTCCTGACCGCAAGTGATCCTCCCACCTCCACCTCCTAGAGGGTTAGAATTGCAAGCATGAGCCACCACACCAGGTCATTTTTTTTTTTTTTCTTTTTGTTTGTTTGAGGTGGTGTCTTGCTATGTGGCTCAGGCTGGTGTGCAGTGGCTATTCACAACCACCATCATAACTCACTGCAGCCTCAAACTCTTGGTCTCAGTCTCTTGATTAGCTGCAACTACAGATACATGCCACTGTACTCTGCCAGTTGAGTTTTAACATGAAATTCAGTTTTGATTTAAATAGTAACTACCAAAGCATGTTTGCCAATCTGATTTGATTAGATGTCAGATTTTGCCAATGTGACTAACTGTTAAACTTATTGGTCTGGTTTACTAGAATAAATGCCATAATCAATAGTAAAGTACGTGGTTTTATGGAAAAAACAAGAAAGACTGAGGCAAATGGAAATGGGACATTCCTAGCAATGGGGAAATAAAATAGTGTGCATTAATAGCTTCTTCAGTACTATTCCAATGCTATGGGTTTTTCATTACTGTATTTTCCCCCAAAGAGGTCCAAAACAGTGTATTTAATAAAATTAAGAATAGGTAGAGATAGTGGAGAAATTACTGTAGGGAGATTTTTCATGGCAAAAAATTTAAATTTCAATGAGTCTAAACAAGAGGACATCTTAATTCTATGTATCGGTGGTTTCTACTAGGTATTATAGCTCTGGTATCTGGTATTTAATGTATTTGTATAACACCCACCTAATTAGAAACAGTAAAAAAAAATGAGCATAGATTCAAAAATATTTACTTGGTTTACATAATGTTACATATATAATCAAGTATACAGATTAAAAGAAATTAGCCTGTTTTTGAAGGAAGACTGACAGGGAAAAAATTACATTTTTAGTAAGAACAGAAAAGAACTATATTAAAATGAGAAAACCTGAGCTCACACCCTCCACTTCTATAGTAAACTATTGACTTTGTGCTAGATATAGGCTTTCAATTTCCCTGAAATCTATTTGTCTGAAATAAATACATTGACTTTTAACTAATGGCCATTCTGGCAATAGATGTTGGTATGGAAGAAGTGAAAACAGAATGCTTATACTCTCTCGGGGGGAATGTAAACTAGTACAACCTATGGAAAATAGTATGGAGATTCCTCAAAGAACAAAATGTAGGTTGCTATTCAACCCAGCAATCCCACTACTGAGTATCCACCAAAAGGAAAAGAAGTTGTTTTATAAAAAGGATACCTAGAATCTATTTAGAACTCAGGAAAATCAGCAAGAAAAAATCAAACAACCCTATCAAAAAATGGGCAAAGGACATGAACAGAAACTTCTCAAAAGAAGACAGAATAATAGCTAACAAACATATGAAAAAATGTTCAATACCTCTAATCATCAGGGAAATGCAAATCAAAACCACAATGAGATATCACTTAACTCCAGTGAGAATGGCCTTTATCAAAAAGTCCCCAAACAACAAATGCTGGTGTGGATGCGGACAGAGAGGAACATTCCTACACTGCTAGTGGGACTTCAAACTAGTTCAACCTCTGTGGAAAGCAATATGGAGATACCTCAAAGCGATACAAGTAGATCTACCATTTGATTCAGCAATTCTGCTACTGGGCATCTATCCAAAAGATCAAAAGTCACTTTATGAAAAAGACACCTGCACTCGAATGTTTATAGAAGCACAATTCACAATTGCAAAGCTGTAGAAACAACCCAAGTGCCCATCAATTCATGAATGGATTAATAAAATGTGGTATATGTATACCATGGTGTACTATTCAGCTTTAAGAAACAATGGTGATATAGCACCTCTTGTATATTCCTGGATACAGCTGAAACCCATTCTACTAAGTGAAGTATCTCAAGAATGGAAAAACCAGCACCACATCACCAGCAAATTGGTATTAACGGATCAACACCTAAGTGGACATATAGGAGTAACATTTATCGGGTGTCGGGAGGGTGGGAAGGGGGAGGAGGGGATGGATATATACAACCACAACGAGTAAGATGTTCAACGTTTGGGGGATGGACATGCTTGAAGCTCTTACTCGAGGGGGGAGGGGAGCATGGGCAATATAAGTAACCTTAATACTTGTACCCCCATAATACGCTAAAATAAAAAAAATAAAAAGGATACCTAAATCTGAGTATTTATCACAGCACACACAATTCACAAGTGCAAAGCTATGGAATCAACCTAAGTGCCCAACAACCCAGGAGTGGATAAAGAAAATGTAGGCTATGTGTGTGTGTTATCATGGAGTACTATTTGGCCATAAAAAGGAATGAAATGTCATTTGTAGCAACTTGGATGGAACTGGAGAATTTTATCCTAAAAGTAATATCTCAGGAATGGATAAATAAATACCACATGTTCTCACTTATAAGTGAGAGATAAATGAAGTGGTATATATGGTTATAAGGTAGTATAATGTACATTGAAAACTAAGAAGGAAGAGGTAGGAGGGGGCAAGGGATTAAAAATCTACCTATTGGGTACAATGTATACTATTCTGGTGACTGGTACACTAGAAGCGGAGACTTCAGCATTATACAATTCATCTATATAACAAAAAACACTTGTACCTCCTAAATCTACTGAAATAAAAGATATATTGAGCTCAATTATAGGCTCTGATTCTTGTTAACTATATAATTTTCTGAACTCAGATTTTATATTTATCAACTGGAGATAAGAATTCCTACCCTAAAGAATTATGGGGAAGACTAAATGAATTTCTATTCTTAAAAAGCACCCTGAAAAATATTAAAACATTACATGAAATTTAGCATTTAATACTAAGACAATTACTTGTCCTTGAAAAATAATTAACAAGTGGTTCCTCAAAGTGTTTCACAGTGCTAAAATACTAAGAATTCAGTAGAGTTTAAAATGTACAAAATAGGCTAACTTCTAAGCCAAATATAAGAAAGGTTTTAAACACACATCTACTAATATCATACTTCTATTAGTTGTTTATTAGAGCATGATAAATTACTGTGAAGCATGGCAGTATAAAACCACACATTTTTATTATCTCAGTCTTTTTGGTCAAAAATCTAGGATCAGTTTAGCTGAGTATTGTGGCTTATTGTGTTCCATGAGTTTACACTCAAGTTTTTAGCCAAGGTGCAATCATTTCAAGATTTGACTAGATAAATATAGGATTTACTTCCAATGTACTGAGGTGGTCATTAGCAGGCCACAGTGACTCATCACATGGCTCTATCCGTCGGACAACATGGCCGCTGTCTTTCCCTAGGGAAAATGATCAAAGATAGAAAAAGAGGGACAGAGAGAGAGTGTGTGTGCTCAAAACAAACCAGCATCTCTTATAACCTAATTATAGAAGTGATATACCATTACTTTTCCCATGTTCCATTGCTCCCACAAATCCCCACCAATATTACTTAGGAGGAATCTATACAAGGTGTACCAGGAAGCAGGGATCACTGGGCTCCATCTTGTAGTCTACCAAACATCCATATTTAAAAATCTTTCAAGGGTTAACATCATCTCTAAAATAAAATTCAAGTTATCTATTTGGATAACCAAAGCTTTCTATGATACTGACACTTCTTATCACTCCAGTCCTATTTTTCACACCCTCTTATCCACTGAAACACTCGCTTCTAACCATTATTGCAGTTTTCTTCACTTTAGGGCATAAAGTTTTTGCAGTTTTCAAATTATAATAGTATTAGTTTAAGTATGAAATGCCCAATTTCCTTAAGGAGTAAGTTTGACAATTGCTATCTGACATTTTACTTTGACACTTCTTTTTAAAATTTTTATTGTGAAGGTACATCCTCATTCTTTCAAACACATGGTTTGGTTTGTGATTATCTTTCAAACTTTTTTAGAACAATTTTTTTGAAACCATGGATAAGTCAAAAATTCATGTTATTTTCAAACTTGAGTTGCATTGTTGAAAAACTGTTGTGCAGACAGCTTGAAGTATCAGTGAAGTGTTTGGGAAGGATATGGCTAATGAACGCACAGTAGGTCGATGGTTTGAGAAGTTCTGTTCTGGTGATTTTAACCTTGCAAATGAGCCCCATGGGCAATCTGAGACCACGGAGGATAAAGATGAGCTGAAAACTGTAATGGAAGCGAATCCATCTCAACCACTGCCTGAATTGTTGACGTTACTATGTCAACAATATCAGACCATTTGAAACAAGTGGGCAAGGTAAAGAAGCTGGATAGATGTTTACCACATGAATTAAATGAGGATCAAAAAGACATCATCTCAAAGCTTATCTTTCTTTGCTGTCGTGACATAAAGGCGAAGCATTTTTACACTGTATTGTGAAGTGTGATGAAAAACAGATTCTTTTTGACAATCGCAAGTGTTAGGCACAATGGTTGGATAAAGATGAAATGCTGAAACACAGTCCAAAACCGAATATTCATCAAAAATACTACTGGTGTCTGTTTGGTGGTCCAGTGCTGATATTATCCACTACAGCTTCATTAAACCTGGTTGATCAATTACAGAAGTTGCCTACTGAAACCAGTTGTATGAAATGATGAGGATGCTTCTGCTTAAGCAGCCAAGATTGGTCAATACAGACAGGCCAATCTTCTTGCAAGACAACGTTGGACAACATGTGGCACAAATAACGCTGCCCCAAGTATAGAGGCTGGACTTGGAAACTCTCTGTCATCTACCAGATTTACCAGACCTTTTGCTGACTTCTACTGCTTCTTCTTTGAGATATAATAAACTAAACTTTTGATTTGAAATCGGACATTTCATATTTAATGAACTTTATTACATTATTATAGCCAATATTTTTAAGCACTTTCTATGTCCTTTGGTAAAGACAAATTTAATCCTCCCAGTAATTCTATGATACAGGTACTTTTAGAGAGAATCATGTTAGATTTCAAGGTTTCAAGGTAAAGGAAGAATGAACTCAGAAGTTATGGCTACTCGATCCTCTCATGCTTCCAGTGCAACCCACAGTCATAATTTACACTTGGCCGATGGCTAAGAATAAGGTGCTTGGATATTCTCTGTTAGTAATTGATGATATTATACTGTATGCCTGCAAACAAAAGGGCCTGATGTACCTGCTTGTCAGGACTGCTTAGCAAGACATGATGTACATTTGGCATCTATGCTAAGGTACTGAGTTTCAGTTATCATGGCTGGCTGCATAATGGGAATGTGCATATGTAACCAGCTCTCCATAAAAGTCTTTGCCCTTAAGACTCAGTGTGCTTCAGTCAGCAGAGATATTTCCACTTGTGCCCTCGTAGTTCTCTAATAGAGAGAAATTGGGTCTAAGAGAAAGAAACTCTGGTGAGGTAAGAAATCAGAAGCCTTCACTTTACCCCTCTTGACTTAACTTAATGAATATTTTCTACTGTTGCTATTACTTGTTATCCTTTGCTGTAATAAATCTTATCCATGAATATATTATCTGCATTGAGTTCTGTATGTCCTGGCAAATCACTGAACTTTAAAATAGTCATGGGACCCTCCCATCAATATTTCATTCTCCCAGTATTCCTATAATATAGGTACTATTATCTTCCAGCCAATCAAGTTACCTTCCAAAGTCTTAGAACTAGTAAAAGGCAATGTGTTATTCAAATGGAAGCAATTTGTCTCTAGATCTAGAGCTCTACTCTGCCTTTAAATTAACTGTGACAGTCTATTTTACCTGCTAAACTCCTTCTTGTGCTCTTTGATTTATACAGGTGTTGTCTTCTCTGGTCCTTAAAATCCAAACGCTGAATAGTATCTTTTACTTCTTCTTGATATTTATATAATTATTTTGTAATTTCATGTTTATATCAATTATAGTTTCACTAGAACCCTTATCATCAGTGATTGATTGGTACAATTGACTATGATGCTCTCAGTAAATATTGGTTGAATGGATAGCTTGATGAGTAGATGGATTGATAGATGGACAGGTAGATGATTTTCTAGCCAATGTTTTATTTGAAATAAATATGAATACTATAATTCATATAATTCATCATATTTTTATAAGTAAAGTTTTATAAAATGAAATGTACACACAGATCTTTAGTATAACATGCCATGATTTATATCTCAATAGAGCAATAAAATTATTACATTAACTTTTTAAAATATGATGAGTTTGGCAGATTTTAACGCCTGTGTAACCAGTACCCTAATCCAGAACATTTTTATTGACCAAGAAAATCCCCATGTACTGAATTCCATTCTATAATATAAACATTCCCCATTGGCAACCACTGTTTGATTTTTAGTACCATAGAATAGTATGGCTTATTATTGAACTTCATAGAAAGGAATTAATTATATGTACTTTTTAATGTCTGGTGCTTTTATTGAACACATGCTTTTTAGGTTTGAACGTTGTGTTGTAACAGTGATTCATTGTATTAAAAATATATGAATAGATCTCAAATTTTATATCCATTCTCTAATTGATAGATATTAATATTTGGGGTGTTTGCTAATTTTGACTATGAATAGATCTGCCATAAATATTTGCATACAAGTCTTTTGGAGGGCCTATGCTATCATATCCATTGAGTAAATAACAAGTATTGAAATTGCTGGGTCATAGCATATGCCAAATATTTATAAGAAGTAGCTAATCAGTTTATTAGACTTTTCATTTCAGCCTTTCTAATAGAAGATTTCTCATTTCTAGTAGAATTCTCATTGTTGAATTATTTTGCCTTTCTTTCATGACTAATGATGTTGAGTACCAATTTGCATGCTTTCCTTGTTATTCTGTATTTTTTTGTGAAGTGCTTGTTCAAGTCTTTTGCTAAGCAAAATGTTTGCGTTTTGATTGCTGATTTGAAGTACCCATTATATACTCTTTGTACAATTTGTTTGTCAAAACTGTGTTGCAATTTTTTTCAAAATCTGCTTTTTAAAAAATTTTCTTAGTGGTTTCTTCAAAGATTAGAAGCATTTCACTTTTCGAAGTACAATTTATCAATGTATTTCTTTTATGTTTTGCACTTTTGTGACCTAAGGAATATTTGCCTAAGCTGAGTCACAAAATTATTCTCTTATATTAATATTTTCTTCTTTTTAGTTTAAAATGATTTGAGGACATCCTTGCTTTAATTCTCAATTATATACAAAAAGCAAACTTTCACCATTTTTTCGTGAACATCCATTATCAGTTAATGACTTCCTTTCTATATTCTCAATTTGAGGACATTTATTTTCATGAATGGGTGTTGGATTTTGTTAAATTATTTTTCTGCATTGATTGAAATGATTATATGCTTTTCACCTTTATTGAAGTGGCAAAAATGTTGATTACTTTTGGAATCCAAAACAAACATCAGATTTCTGCAAAAACTCTCACTTAGAGGTAATGCCACTTTTATATATTGCTGGATTCGATTTTATAACATTTACTTAAGGATTTTTCATATGTTTATAAAAGAAAGTGGCCTATAATGTGATTTACATCTAATAATTTTATATGACTTGGTTACCAGGAAAATAATCATCATGAAATGATCATAAAATTTAGACAGAAGGGACACATCTCCTCTAACTTCTAAAATAATATAAGATTAGTATTATTCATCTTTCAATATTTGCTAAAATTCATCAATGAAACTATCTGGAATTTCCCTTTCAGGAAAGTTTTAAATTATTAATTAAATTACTTTGGTAGAACTATTTGCATTTTCTAATTCTTCTTGGATGCTTTGTGGTAAGCTATTTTTTTATAAATTTTAAAATTTAAGCTAAGTTGTCAAATATGTTAGTATAGTATACCCTTGCTATCTATTTAATATGTAGAAGATCTATATTACTGATCCCTCTTTCATTTATAACATCGGTAGTATTTATTTTATTTCTTTTATTCTTAAATTCCCTGAGGATTTATCAATATTATTAATTTTTCTAAGAAGCCATTTTTGGTTGCTTTTATTTTCTTTCATTGTTACTATTTTCTATATCATTGATTTATGCTTTTACCCTTATTTCCTTCCCTGTAATTACTTTGAGTCTACTTTTTTGAGTTTAATTTTACCAGCTTCCTATGATGAATATTACATCATTCTTTTAAAATATTTTTAATATAAGCATTTATCTTCTAAGCATTGCTCTAATTAAAACATAGTTTTTGATCTATTGTATTTTCAGTATCATCTGATTAAAAATCTTTTCCAGTTTTCTGTAATTTCTTCTGTGATCCATTGTCTACTTCAAATATCAGGAAACATTGACACTGAAGTTTTAATTTAATCTGCTATAGGCATAGTACCCTCAAAATTGCAATTTTTTGAAATGTGTAGAGAGGTGTACTGTCGCACAGTATATTGTGTGTTGTGGTTAATGTTCCATGTACACTTAGAAAAATGTGTTTTCTGAATTTTGGTTGAGGTATTCTATAAATGTTAATTAGGTCAGATTAGTTAATATTTTTAAAATATTCTGTACTCTAACTGATAATTTGCATAAAAATGTATCAATTAACAAAAATTGTATGTTGGAATCTCTATCAATAATTATATTTGTTTTAAACATTTTTCTCCATTGGGTTTTCCCAGGCTTTTCTTTTAAAATTTTGTTTTAAGTACATATGCAGTAAAGATTGTTATGCCTTTCTGATGACTGAACATTTTCATCCTTATGAAATATCCCTCTTTATCTCTTTTAATATTCTATGTCATAAAATCATTTTCTCTCTTATTAATTTGCCATTCAAATTTTCTTTTGAAAAGCTAATTGTTTTGTATTTAAAACACATTTGTTGCAGACAGCATTGATAAATATGCAATATGGAGACAGATTGAATAAGTATGCAACCTGACACACCGTCATCTTTTTCTTTTTAATTATTATGAGTACATAATAGTTGGGGTACATGTGGTGTTTTGATATAGACATCAAAGCAGAGTAATTGGGGTATCCATCTCCTCATGCATGTATCATTTCTTTGTGTTAGGGACATTCCAATTCCACTCTTTTAGTTATTTTAAAGGATACCATAACTTATTTTTAACTATAGTCACTTTGTTGTGCCATGAAATATTTTCATTCTATCTAACTATATTTCTAATTGATGCTCTTTGTTAATGTTCATTTAATTTAATTACTGATATGGTTTGATTTATGTCTACTATTTAACTTTTTGCCTTCTATTTTCTTTATTCTGTTTTTCCTGTCTTCCTCTTTTCTGCCTTTTTGTGGATTATTTTTTTGTTATTGTTCTTTTTTTGCCCTCTACTTTGAAATATTTGCTATATGTATTTACACTTTGTTTTTAGTGTTTACTCTAGTGAGTATATTATACATTCATAACTTTCATATTCTGCCTAAGGTTAATGCTTTATGACTATAACAGAACAAAAGATTCTTCCAAAAGCAGAATTCATTTACCATCCCTATATTTTGTGCTACTGTTGTTAGTTCTTCACATTCAAACCCCATAATGTAATATCACTGTTTTTTCTAATTTTTGCCTTTAAAAATAAGAAGAAAAAAGAGATAACCACACACACGCACGTACACACACACACACGCACATACACATACACACACTATTTTTGGAACTCCTCATTCAGTCCTATCAGTTTGCATTGTCATATATTATTCCCGTCAATCTGAACAACATCAGCTATCATCTATGATAGGGTAGATTCACTTTAACTGAATCCTTTCAGGTTTACTTTTTTAATTGGGAGATGTCTTTATTTTATCCTAATTTTTGAAGAATATTTTTGCTGCATATAAAATTCTGGATTAACGTTTTTAGAGTATTTTAAAGACGCTGTTCTATTGTCTTCTACAGTCCACTGTTTCTGTTCAGAATCCAGTTGTGTAAATATCAAGGGTCCCTTGTATATGATGTCACTATTCTCTTTCTCTTTTCTTATCAATAATTAGATTAGGGTATATATAATTGTTATTCTCTTTTGATTTATCGTGCTTAAATTTGGTCAAACTTCTGGAAAATATAAATTCATGGATTTTTAAAAACATACTTGGTGTTTTTGTCAATGTTTCTTTATATAATTTATGTGCCCCTAATCTTTATCTCTTATGCCTTTGGAACTCCAAATATATGCTTATTAGACAACTCGATATGATACCATAGTTAACTAAATCCGTATTTATATATTTCTTCAATTATTTTCTCTTTACTTCAGATAGGATTATGTATATTTATATATCCTTAAGTTTATTAATTCTTCATTCTTCAGTATTTAAACTGTGCATTTTTTATTTCATTTATAGTACTTTCCTAATTTTAAAATTTTCATTTGTTTCTTTTTTATAGTTTCAATTCCTCTGTGGCCTTTGTCTGCTAATTTTAAATTCTGTGTTGCTTTGGATTCTATTGGCATTAATTTTTTTTTCTTGATGATGAGCACAATCCATGCTTTTTCATGTGTCTAATAATTCAATCGTATGCTTGACTTTGTGTTGGATAGACTGAAGAAATTCCAGGTCATACCATTTTTCTTTAGTGAATGTTGAATTCTCTCCTCTGTAGGCAATTAACATACTGAAGCTCTTTTTGATACTGTTAGACTTTTAAAAATTATTTTTATTATAACTCTGTATCAGTTGTGCCCTTAGTTCTAAGATACATCTCTTATACTAAAGCATGTTTCTTACTCTAAAAGACTGGCCTTTCTGGAGTCTCAACCAAATGCTTGAGGTGTTCACAAAGTGTTCTTGAGGCTTCTCCACTCAAGCTGGATGAGAATTCCAGTATCTCACGGAATAGTGCAAGAATTCTGGTAACTCTATCCTACCCTTAGCCTTGCTGCAACTGCAGGTTAACAAGACTAGGTCTTTCAGGGTGCCTTACTATGCTTGTGTAGCACAGTCTTTGGCCAAAGACCTGTAATGAATCTCCATGCATTCTTTTGGGGGGTTTTCTGCAAAGTTTCTCCTTTTCTGGTAACATTTCTCACAAATTTAAGGCACTTTTGCAGATCAAACCTCTGACTTCTGCTTCCTCAGATCAGGAATACTATTGTTTTCTTTGGACTTTACCTTCCATGAAAATTATAATGGTTCTTCTTTTAGAACACTGGTGTGAGCATGAGCTTTTTTTTTTTTTTTTTTTCTCTTTCTTTCTATGATCCTGTTATTACTATTTCCCAATGCTTGAGAATAGTTACCTCTTTTTTTCAAATTTTATATTTGCTAATATGAAAAAGCAAATCAGGCAATAATTATTTGTTCATGCCTAGAAGCAGAAATTTCATAATTATATTTCGACTTAAGTATAATGCTGTATGTCAGGCTGTCTTTGAAAATGTCAGGTACAGTGAGCAAGAAGTATTTATGCACTGAAAATTTTAGATTAGTAGTGGTCTCATAATGAGAGATAGTCATGGAAGAAAGATTAAATTGGGTCTTAAATTTCAGTGCTAAGAAATTCACCGAGATATAGACAAATGTATGTGCCAGAATGAAGCACATAATCCCCCAAAAAGGAGATGTTAGGAATTTTAAATTTTAAGTGGAATTTAGCTGATTCAGTGAATGGATTTATTGATCAGATGAGATTCCTTTGTAAATATACTGCAAAATATAAAAATAGTAAAAAAAGAAAAAGAAAGGCTTGAAAATGCATGAATTAAGGGATTTTTGTGCTCATTAAAAAAAGAAGTCTTTATGTTATAAAAGAATTCATTGAGATTTCAGTATCCTGGTGAATTTCCAATATGATTGCTTGCCAAAAGTAGATTTACAATGTATCTCCTGCATTTGGATGAAAAGAACCAAAACAATTTATATGAAATGTCAAGAATTAGGCAAATACATAGAGACGTTACTATGTTTATCTACTTTCTTCAAGTGAGTAGGTCTAATCTCAGGATAACTCACCCATGGTGATGTTAGCAAAGAGGACACAAAACTGTTTCCAGGGCAATATATATAGGATAAAAGAGATCCTTTAGCACCTTTTTTTCTTAAAGAATTTCTATTATAGGGCTTTTGAATACACTTTTCAGCATTCATGGAAGCCAGTAGGATGACATAACAAGAAGTTAGGGAATTTTGTGAGTCAAAACTATTTGCCAGGTGTGGTGGTGGCTCAGGCCTGTAATCCTAGCACTCTGGAAGGACAAGGCAGGCGGATCATTTGAGTTTGAGCTCAGGAGTTCAAGACAAGCCTGAGCAAGAGGGCACTCTAGCCCAGGCAACAGAGCGAGACACTGTCTCAAAAAAAAAAAAAAAAAAAGCAACAAACAAACAAAAACAAAACAAAAATAAACTATTTGACAAAGATGGCTCAGTTCAAAAGAATAAGTAACCACCATTCTCTTTACTACCTCCATGAGATCACACTTTTTAGCTCCCATATATGAGTGAGAAGATGCTACATTTGTGTTTGTGTGCCTGGCTTATTTCTCTTTACGTAAAGCCTTCCAGTTCCATCCACATTGCTGCAAATGACAGAATTTCATTCATTTTTATAGCTGGAACAAATTGCATTGTGTGTGTGTATATGTGTGTACCACATTTTCTTTATCCATCATATATCTGTTGATGGTCACTTCTGTTGATTCTATATCTTGGCTACTTTGAATAGTGTTAAACACAGGGGTATGGCTATCTCATCAATTTGGGAAGGGATGGATGAAGCAGTGTGGATGAAAATGTAAAAAATCCAATGAAATAGAATAAGTTATAGTATTTGATAGCACAATAGGGCTAAGATAGTTAACAATAATTTATTACATATTCCAAGATAGTTAGAAGAGAAGATTTGGAATGTTCCCAATACAAAGAAATGATAAATGTTTGAGGTGATGGATATCCCTATTACCCTGATTTGATCATAAAACATTGTATGCTTGTTATAAAAATATCACATGCACCCCTTAATGATATAACTTGCACCCTCTAAATGTGCAATTATTATGTATAAATAATAATTAAAATAAAAAGGAACTAGAGGTATTGGGTTGAGCTTTTTTGTTGTTTTCATTTGTTATTTTTTGCTTTGTTTTTGTATGATGCACCGACACTGATATTAGCCTTATATTTCTCTTTTTTAGGAAGCAGTTGGCTTTTTTAAGAATAGACAACCTTATTAGAGGAAATTACTTTGCAGATAGCTTTAATTAGCAATGATAAAACACTGAGTATGAAAATAGGAAACAAATTTTTAATAAACCATGTAAATCATATATTTTTATTTTAATCACCAGATCTACAGATATCTCAATAAGATTAGTAATTAGCCCAGAAAATATGTATATAAAAGTAAAATTTTGTATAATACCTTTATCTTCCTTATCACAAAAGAAAGAGAGAAGTGTTCCCCTCCTATTCTTAACATATTCACAGTATGGTGAGGAAAATAAAAATATAATTACAATATTATAAGTGCAATATCAAGGCAATCTACCATATGTCATGAGACTCAGAAAAGGAAGATTTCACTAAATTTGTGGTGGCAGATGAACTAGATAAAGCATTATAGAAAGAAGCTATGTCCTTGATGTGTCCTAAATGATTAATGTAGCCATTCAGGTAAGTTGAGTGAGATAACACTTCAAGAAGAAGGAATAACAAAAATTTTAAAGACCTACCAAGAGAAAACTTTCATTAATTACTAAGTTTACAGTATAGCATGAAAGTTAAAAAAATAAAAGAAATAAGCATGTATCAAATATATTATTTGAGGGTAAATTCCTAGGAGCTTTAAGGTAATAAATAAATTGGCAGTTTATAGAGATTATACAAGTGGAATGGACTTAAGGAAAATCCAGCTGTGATTAAGGATGGATGACTCTCGGGTTTATAACTTGGGTGATTGAGTTTATGGTGGTATAAGGAAATATACAGAAAGAGGATCATACAGGGGAAGGATGAAAAAGAGTTCAATGTGATTGGATTTGACTTTGAGATATCCACAGAAACCTAGGTAATGGCTCAATAAAGAAGTCTAGGCTGGAGATAAATTTTGAGATTTATAACCATGTTGGAGTTTGTAAAAATCATAAATGATAAGTTTAACTTGGGAAAAATATAGAATTTTAAAAGAGGAGCATCAACAGTGAAACTTTAGGAGATATCAGAGTTTAGAATACGAGAGTAGAAAAGGAAATCCAGAAATAAGAAAAAGGTATTACTGTAAGAGAAAAAAGATAGCAGAGCTATTAAATTAGGAGAAAATAACCTCTTCAACAAATGATGCAAGACAATGGTATACCCCATGTAAAGAAATGAATTTGAATCCCTACCTCATGAACATATAAAAATTGGACTACAGACCTATCAATAAAAATCTTAGAAGAAAACAACAGCATAAATTTTCTTGATATTGGATGAGGCAAAGGTTTTGTAGATACAGCATCAAGAGCATAATTACAAAAGAAAAATAAATAGGTAAGTTGGACTTATCAAAATTAAAAACGTTTGTGTTGAAAATGGCACCATCAGGAAGGTGAAAAGACAAACCATGGATTAGGAAACATTTGTAAATCATATATCTAAAAGGGAATTGTGTCAAAGAAATACATAGAACTCTTACAACTCAAAAATAAAACTCAAGTCACATAAAATAGGCACAGGATTTAAATGAATATATCTCCAAAAATGTATATAAATGGCCAAATAAGCACAATAGAAAATGTTCAGTATGATTAACCAGTAAACTCAAATCAAAATGACAATGACATATTACTTCACATCACCTAGGATGGCTTAAATAAATAAATAACAGAAAATAACAAGTGTTATCAAGTTTGTAGATAAATTGATGCCTTCATATATTACTGGTGGAAATATAAAATGGTACAGCTATTTTGGAAAAAAATTTGTAATTTTCTTAAAATATTAAACATAGAGTTATCATATGACTCAGGAATTCCAATTCTAAGTATATATCCAGGAGAATTGAAAACAGATGTTCATGCAGCTTTTATAGGAATGTTCATGGTAGCATTATTCATAATAACTAAACCATGGAAACAGCCAAATATCTATCAGTTGATTAATGAATAAACGAATATGGTATATCCATACAATGAAACACTATTCAGCAATAAAAAGAAATGAAGTACTGATATATGCTATAACATGGATTAAACTTGAAACATAGATGTGAAAGAAACCAGTCACATAAACTCACATATTGTATGATTCAATTTATATAAATTGTCAAGAATACAGTAATCCATAAAGACAGAAATTAGATTAGTGTTTGCCAGGTATGGGGAGAAGGGGTGAAGAAGGTAGTGGGAAGTGGATGCTAGTGAGAGTGCACGGTTTCTTTGGGGGATGATGAAAATATTCTGGAATTATATAATGGTGATGATTTCATAACCTTGTGAGTATGTATAAAAACACTGAATTGTACACTTTAAAATGGTATAGTTTTGGTACCTGAATTAAATTTTAGTAAATGCTTTTGAAAAAACAGCTTCTACACCTCCCAACCCCAGCACTTCATGGAGATTCAGCACAACTGGATATGCTTTCTTGTTTTTGTGATATTTTTGTTTTTTTATGAGACTTGAGTATAGTTACAAACAATTTTTGCTGAATTAATGTTAGGACTCCACATAGGACAAGTGGTTTCAGTTATGTGAATCTGTTGTCTGTACTACTGTATCTTTAAAATTCATATATAAATGCTCTGAAGCCATAAAATCAATTCTGGATTTGAGTTTTCCTGTGAGTGTGGACAGAATGTCATGGGTGACAGAATGTCACATGGTCCTATAATTCCTCAAGAAAAAAAGACTTCTGAAAGGCACATCTGGACTTGAATTCATAATAATACTTCAGTTCTCTAAATCTGTAGAAGTTTCCAAAATCTCACTTATGCTCACCTTCCAACATGTGCTTCCCTAAAGCTCTCATGCCCCTCTAAGTTAGATATATTTTTTTCCTTCTTGCAGGAAAAGCAAGAATGCTAACAAACCTTGTGGTTCCCTAAAGGTGTCCAATACAGAGGCACAACAGAACTCTGAGACACATTTCTAAACAAAGTTCATTCTAATACTTATTTTTCTTGGTTAATATTCTAAGGGAGTTTTATTATTGTTGTTTTATATCTGGAAGAAAGTAATAAAATTTAGCTTGGGGAAAGTCTTTTTTTAATAGATATATATTTTTTCTTCAATAAAGCATATATTTTGAAGTGATACAGACTGAATTTGAATGGCATCTCCACTATATAAATTAATGAGTGACCTTGAGCAAGTTACTTAACCACTTTGAGTTTGTCACCTTAACTGCAAAAGAGAGAAATAATAGAAATGACTACCACACTTGGTTCCTATGATTAGGACATAAGATAATCAATGCAAACTTTTTATGTAAACAAAAATGTGTTCTACAAATATGAATGTTATTTTCTGGTATACACATTTTTTATTACCATGTGCCATATGTCTTTGTTGAATATACAACTCAAATGATCTCCTTCAAAGTGGGCAGGAAATCTATTGTTAGAAAACTCTGGTAGAAGCAAAATAGAGTTTATATTTTCCCTTGAAGTTGAGTTCTATCATCAGCAGCAAAGAGTGGTTATCATTTTTTTCTTTGTAAATGGCATGCAATCCACAAGTGAGTTGATTTGTATATACCTACTTATATCTTGTGTATCTTACTATTCTATTGCTCTAGGGGCTGATACTCACTTTGCAAAAGTTATTATACATCTATATTAGCAGCCCGAGGTTTTAAAACAAATGTGTTCAGTTATGAATGTCTTAAACTTTAACCCCACTAAAAATAGGTGATTTACTATTTAAACTTGCATCCTGTAAAGATTTATAACAAATGCATTTTTCCTACAAATAATGTCTTCAAAATGAGATTAAAGAGGATACTTCATCTAAATCTTACTGCAAATAGTTTTCCCCTGAAAAAAGCAGAATATGACCTGAACCCTTTGGATGGGAATTCCTGGACACCAGCTGTCCATTGCCTTTTGGATCACTGGTGTACCTCAGCCTTTACTGAACACCAACTTTGTGTCAAACACTGGTAGGTGCTCTTAGAATATAATATAACAAGATCTTTGTTTAAAAACAAAAGTCTGTAATAATGATAATATTAATTTCTATTTCACTATGATGGCTCTTGTCAGGATCAGATTAAATGTATGAAAAATTACAAGATCTGATTAATATATAAAATGTGCTTTATAAATAATTATATATATATATATATATATCTCCAGCAAAATATTATGTTGTAAAGATTTGAGAACTGAGTATCTCAGTAGATGAAGTGGTTCTGTTTACCATAACTGAAAAATGGTATTTTGTATTATAGTTTCACTATTTAATTTTTATAACTAAATTTTCTAAATAAAGCATATTAAACATTGGATGTTCTTTATAAAACATTTGGGAAACATAGAAATCAAAATGACACATAAAAATCCTCTGCTTTCCAATACTATCACTTTGAGTTAATTACTGTTAACATTTTAATGGATTTTCCAGTTATGTCTTCTTGATGAGTCTCACCTGAGGAAAAGGACTCCTTCAGGTGCGTGAACTTGGGCCATCAGGTCCAACCCCTATTGCCAGCTGCTGGTACAAGCAGACATTGAAATCAGAGGAAGATCAGAAATCTTCAAAACGCAGAAGCAGCAGACGCCTTAAAGGTCCCGAAATGTTCTTTGTAGTCGACATTTACGGGTTAAGAAGCTTGCAGCGGCATTATGGGCTCAGGGTGCATTTCTGGACGCTACTTACTCCTGCTTCCTTCCGTCTGTATCGAGCAAATCATTATGCATTTCTAACTGGAGCAATATTTAAACACTCTCTCCAGAGCGACGTCCTTCCAAACGCCGTTTAATCAGGTGAGGGACACCTGCCTGAGACTCTGACTCTAAGAGTCTGATGGTCTTTCCCAGTGCATTCGGTCTCACCTCCCGCAGAGGATGCAAGTTCAATTATTGGCAGATTAGATTTCTCCTTCTTCCCCGCCCCTCCCCTCGCCATCCTGGGGAGAAGCGGGAGTAAATGATCTGCTCCTTGCCCGTGCTCGCCCGAGTGACCGGAGCGCAGATCGAAGGGCGCAGGGCGAGCGCTGGGCCCCCCTCCCTCTCCCCGCGCCGCCTCCAGCGCGAGTGACAACGCGCCCTCCGGGCTCCGGAGCGGCGGCTCCAAACACTCCCGGGCAGGGCTCGCCTCGCCGGTGACATCACTCCCGAAGATACTCCCCGCTCCCAGCCCCTGCCTTCAAGAGAGGCGTCCGTCCGTCCGTCCGTCCGTTTGTCCGTCTCCGTCTCTCCACCGCCCGAGAGGGACCATCGCTGGCTGGGAACGGAGCCGGGCACCGAGGAGCGACAGGACCCCGAAGAGGCGAAAGAGAGAAGCCAGCGAGGGAAGGAGGACCCCGGCAGGCGACAGCATGAAATTCAGCCCAGTGCACTACTTGCTGCCTCTGCTGCCGGCACTGGTCCTCAGCACCAGGTGAGTCCAGGAGCGTGTGTGACCCGAGCCCAGGGGCGCCGCCGGGTGAGGCTGGTGCTACTGTGGGTCACCAGTGCGGGCCAAGACACTTCAGCTGTTTGCATCTCCCGCCTAAGTAAGAAGGTCTTTCTTTGATTTGGGCTCTGAAATCCTTCCGAGAGAGCAAGCCCTTTTCTAGTTATTCCAGCCCCTTGGAGAAAGTCTCAGGATTGCTCCCAGCGAAGAAGAAAGCGAGAGCTTCCCCTTGAGAGGGGGAAAAAGACATTTTTCCCTCCAGCCCTAGAAGCAGCGAAGAGATAACACGCTGTAGGTAATAGAACAAAATAGAGAGACAAGGAGGGAACTGCCACCAGGCAGTGTATTACACTGGAGTTGTCTCAACCCTAGAGCTTCTCCCCTCCCCCATGTGTGTCTGATTTTAAGGTAGAGGGAACCAGAGAAAACAGATCAATCCCGGAAGATGCTAAGACTTGTATAAAAGTTCGTGGATTCCCTAAATGGTCTGTTTTAATGCGTTGGGTGGGCTCAGTGACAGGCGTTTTTATTTGGCTGTCTTGAGAAGGGGTCTAACTAACTAAACAACACAGAAGGCGATTAAAAGTTAGAAGACACTCTCAGAGTGCTGATGCAGAGACCTTAGTCAGAAACAAGTAAGTACTGTACTCCATCACTGGCCATGGATGGGAGGATAAGCCTCACTACAGAGGGGCTATTTTTAGTGGAGATTTAAAATGCAGTGATTGAGAAGAGTTTTGTGACTCCCTTCTGTTGATCAAGTCCCAAAGTTGGTGATGGGTTTGCTTTCTTAGTCTACAAGCGCAGTACAAAGGTGGACTGTTTCATTGCCCAGGACTGAGTCTTTATTCTGGATGCCCTTAACATCATATTGGCAGCAACCTCTTTCCCTTGGCTACTATAAAATAAAATAACCCACACAGGATGAGGATCCTTTCAAATCTACATGAATAGAAACATTATCTTATTGTGCATTTGATGGAAAATAAAGTGGGGATATAGGATTGTATATAATTATGAAATGGAAAAGGATGAAAAAAGATGAAAAAAACTCATTATCTCTTAAAAATTAAGACTGTAAAATTCTTGATTCCATTCCCAATCTACGTAGCCTCTTTCAGGCCTGTATAACCAAACTTTCCTTTCAGTGTAGGAACTGTTTCACTTAGCCCCAATAATTCATGAATTTAGTCTTTTCTTGCAGAAAAAGGGCACGTGACTGCCCCAGATTAAAATGGAACGTGAGTTTTGTTCTTTGTTTCTTTTAAGGTTTGCTTATCACTTCAGTTTACAAAATGCAGATGGTTTTAATGAAAATCAGTTTTCTTCCAATATTATAATAACTTGCTCCAAATACAGAGCCCATTTTAATATTTGTGGTTAGCTCTAAACAGATCAATGCAAATTATTCATCAGTTATTTAAATTCTTGCCACTCACAATTATGTTGTAATTTAATAATTACTTGTAGAGTCTTCTAGAGAAAGGAAATTTTCAAAGTTCTGATAAGTAGATGCTCATCAACACATGCATAAAATAGTAAATATTTATACAATGGAAACCCAGTCTATAGTAGCTTTAAAGACAGTGAAAATCTCTAGAGTTCCAAAAGTGCATTTGCTTTTTAAGGATGCTATAATTTAATTGACTGGAAAAGCTCTATAGTTTCTAGTTTCCAAAGTTTAAATGTCAGTTATATAATACAAGGGCAAAGAGCCATCATATTTCTCTTTTATGAAAGTGCTAATTTTGATAAGGAAAAATTTCTTTAAAAACAGTCCACACGTTTATCATGACAAAAACTAGAATAGTCTTTCCTAGTTCACTTTAGGTACAAAACTTCTACAGTGTTGGTTATATGTGAAAACTGTGACTGGTCTTTAAGCTTTATTAGAAAAATATGCTGAGCTTGAATAAGCAAAGCCTTCATCATCAGTAGCCTGTCCTGTTAGTGTGATTACTCTGTAACTATTTATTTTACTGGATACCCATAACACCTTGTGACAGTAAACAAATTTGGAAATGAATATGGTACTACAAATGTGTCATTTTGCAAGAAGAGAAGGTTTTAAAAAACTCAAATAGAAAGATGTTCTCTTTATGATATTTAGCAGTTCTTATAAGCACATGGTTAATGTGCAGATTAAAACCTAAACTGACAGCTTTGCAAGAACAGTTGCATTAGTGGGGTGAGCTTATTGTCCTGCTGGGAAAAGCTGTGTAGCTCAGCCATGGCCACCTGTGACAGTGCGTTTTCTAGCCAAAGACTTCTGTTAACTTAGTTTCTTAGTCAGTGGTCCTGCATGTGAAGCAAATGGTATTTTGCATGTTTAGATCCCATTGAATGCATTAACAGAGGGTGGCATTTGCTAGTTTTTCCTATAGCCTTGGGGTGATGTCACCTGTCTTTTATTGTCAAACTCTTTCTAAGGTGTAGAAAATGCAGAGCTGAGACTTTAGATGCAAAAATATATTTGTTTCATCATCTCTTTCTCCTAGTGCATCTCCTTAATACTTTGCTATTTTCTTTCCAATAAGTCTAAAGTTCAGCTCTGTTTTAAAGTAAAGGAGTGTGCACACTAAAATACTGCTGCAGTTGGAAAGGTAATCACTATATAATATTTTTCTAGCTGCTGGGGTGCAACCCTAAAACAGTCTTGCATTTTAAATAGGAATTTTTGAACAGCTTTCTGTTTCTGTTTGTCCTCCACTTTGCCTGTAGCCACTTTAGATGCTGAGGCACAAAATCCCACAAAATCCCAAATCA
This sequence comes from Mirza zaza, assembly GCA_008750895.1. Lineage (NCBI taxonomy): Eukaryota > Metazoa > Chordata > Mammalia > Primates > Cheirogaleidae > Mirza > Mirza zaza. The sequence goes on along the minus strand of VSMD01096250.1, from coordinate 278,728 downwards.
TCATAATGAACAGCATCAATGCCCCCCAAAATCAAAGTGACTTTATTTGTCCTGAAAGAAAGATAAATGTTCACCTTAAACAACAGCCAAGCATTTTCTTTGTTTTACTGGTAAACCCCATAGAGTTGAAAAGAGCTGGTTAATATCCTGACACACTGTTTCTCCTCTTTAGAAAGTGCATATAAATTCAAAACAAAAACAAAAACAAGTTAATGATATGAATAATGTAGTTAATACAGAAACACATTTAAACTGTTCACAATAAAAACGGACAAAGAAAGCAAACACATGTTGGTTTAATAGCTTCAGAGTAAAATGACTGTACTTTTTAAATAGCCTCATTCTGTAGAAGTATTAAATTGCTATTTCAAGGTAGCCAGTAATGCACTTCAGAAAGAAGTAGTGTGGGTATTGAAAGTAATGGTAGGGTGGAAAATTCTTTAGAAGTTCTTGGTGAAAAGGGACCCATGGAGTGCTGGTGAAGGCTTGTGCTTTAGACTGCTGAACCTCGGTTCCTTTATGCTGTGGTTATACTCTTGATGCCTTTGGATTGTTAACTTTTAAATGACTTAACGGGGAGAGAGACATGGCAGGGGAGGAGTGAAGGTCTACTGACTTCTAGTGGTTTTTCCATCAAGGAAGAACTTTGAGCAGATGGTTGGTGATAGTCCTCCCAATAGGAGTCACCTTAGAGGTCTCTCCTGGGTCCTCTGATCAGCAGTCACACAGCATGTTTACCTTGGAATATATTTTTAGATGATACTATATACTGAGGAGGCCCTAGGCTCCTCCTATTTGTTCTGTGCCTTAATCTAACCTCAGGATCAAGTTGATGTGTTGTATTAAGGAAAATACAAAAATCACAATAAACACACACACATACACATAAATTTCTAAACAAATAAATTTGATGTAGGAAGCAGTCTTATCTTAACTTTCCTGAAAGAGTCTGAGATAATAGGGGTTTGTTTTTCCAAGTCCTGGACACAGTGAGTCTGTCACACATGCCTCTTTAAATGACCCTACCTATATTCCTTTATTTGTGATAAGAATTGTACCTTCTGTGTAAACAGGTTAGAGAAATGTCTTTCCTAAGATGATATTAACAAGCAAATATTTTGACTTCTCAAATTGCAATTTTGGTCCTTAGTTGCCTATTTCCAATAGCAGTTTTTAAAATGGCTTATTTGGGGATTATCTTTGTGGGTTAAATTTTCTCTATGACTAATGATACGGACACCTCAAACATTTATGATTTGACTATACAGTTGTCCTTAACCAAACTCCATGTAATTGAAAGGAAGACCTTGACCTTCCAACCAGGAAGCAAAAATCACTGAAACCACTGAGGAGTGTGTGATTATAACAAAATTATGTTTTCTCGTGTATGCTATGAGAGACTCTGTGTGTGCCTGTTTTTGCATGACTTATAGGAGATTTATTTAAAGTCCATTTAACAAATGGGGCTGAATCATTTAAGTAACCTAATTAAACAGATACTGTTTCAAATTATGTTTTCTCCTCTGGGAAATCCAGAAAAAAAACTATCTAAACTTATATTCATCACTTTAGAGATTTCTTTGATGTTTTCAATATAATGCATTTAGAGTGTGCTTGAGGCCAGGCCTGGTGGCTAATGCCTATACTCCTAGCACTTTGGGAGACAGAGGCAGGAGGATCGCTTAAGACCAGGAGTTCAAGACCAGCCTGGGCAATAGGGAGACCTTGTCCATACAAAAAAAAAATCTATCTGGTGTGGTGGTGTGAGCCCACCTACTGTTGTCCCACCTACTTAGGAGGCTGAGGCAGAGGGATCTGATCTCTGGAGCCTAGGAGCTTGAGGTTACAGTGAGGTATGAGGATGCTACTGCACTCCAGGCTGGATAACAGAGTGAGACCTTATTTGCAAATAAATAAATAAAAATGTGCTTTCAGTCAGTCAGTTACTGTATGAAGAATGAGGACAACAAAACAGTAGATTAGTTACAAATGCATATCACTGTAATCTAATTATGTAAACAGATAATTATATATAAGACAAATATGTTGAATAAATAACAACAAAAGTTTGTATAAAACTTTTTATACAGAGTTTTAAGTGTGAATGGAGAAAAGAACGAATAATACCAGTTAATATCAGAAGTGACATCTACTTTCCAAAGACAATGAGAAGAATGATATTTTGTAATCAGCTTTGATATCATACAACATGTTGTATGATACCTGTGTGATGTTAAATAAATTGCTTATACTTTCTACACAGTTTTTTGATGTAGAAAACAGGAATTCTCATAAAACCTACTTGAGAAGGTTGTTGTAAGATCTGAATGAGTTAATCCACAGAGTTCAGTATATTCCCTAGAAGGCTATTACTGTACGTTTATTATTTTTATGAAATCTTTGCATCTCTGATCTGGACATAGCAGAAACAAAGGAAAACTTGAATACATATCAATTGAATGACATCAAATAAAGAAGAAGTATAATCATCATCCAAAAGAAAGGAAATATCTGCAGAGAAGAGAGGAACCAGGAGGTGTAATAAACATTTCTTGGTAACTAGACTAGTTCTTCTCAAAAGTGTTTTGGAGGCAAAGTTCCGAAATAGTGCTGTGTATTTTGAAGAAAACCATGAAAATTTGGGATATTTAATCAAATCACATAGAATGATATTTAGCACAAAAGTATATATTTTGCTATATGTATATATATATGTAATGTAATTGCATTTACAATGTATAAATCATAGTACGAAATCAAAGCCATGAACACAGGAGTCAAAGAATATAAAAGGATGCTTTCAAACTACATAGGTTGCGTGAATTTAAACATTTTATGACTCTATTTTCTGCTTGTTCCCTGATTTTATAATTTATAACAGTCTCTAAAATATGCAAATTATTAGAAAAATTAAAGAAAGAAAAGGTAACATTGAAATGTTTTTCTATGGAGAACAATTTAAGAACCACTGATATAGAGGAAGCCCAACTATTATGTCTTAAAAATCATCATATGAAGGGGACCTTATACTAAGCCAGTTTTGAAAATGGTCTTTATTATCTATTCTCAACTAGTTTGCACATGTATTATCATAAACTCTTCACAGTTATGCCATGAAGTTCTGACTATTACATAAAAACATTTTTTGTTCCTATAGGTTACTGTGTGAGTGTGTGAATGTTTTTTGTACAACAATATCTGTTAGCTAAATGGATCATAAAATGGGGTGTGATTTTCTGCTAAGAGGAATTAAAAGGTATATATCATGCTAAGTGTGCATCAGAGAAAATGCATGTGTTTACTAAAACCTGTAACTCATGCTTCATGAGTATAGAAGACACAAGCTGAAGGTCAACCAAGTAAACAGTGTGCTCTGAGAATGCTTTCATAAACACTAGGGGACATAATTATCCCTTGGGTAGTGATTGCATTGCAATTATGTCTGACTTGTTTGGTGTTGCTTTCCAGTATTTTAATCTTTTTAAGTGTACTTTAAAGAGCCTGCTATGGAGAAACATGCTGTGAATACAAGGTTGTGTTCTAGTCCCAAACCCTACAGTTTAGAGGTGAGAAAACTGAAACCCAGGGTGGTTGAAAATTGCCCAAGGACACAGAGAGAAAGCAAAACTAGAACCCTGAATTTTCTACTATACTCTGTTTGTACCGTTATATGACTTCTTTCTGTGGCATATCTCTTCTGTAATCAGGCAACATGTGAATAGTTGGTACCTACCATATGTCCAGAACTATTCTGGTTATTGTGGAGTATAAAGTAACTCTAAAACAAATTCTATGACCATATGCAATTGTGATAGAACAACGGACTATAAGACAAAGGAAATTACAGCAATAAGGAGTTGAATACTATCTTTTTAAATCCGGTATTCAGTTGATATTTGAAGAGTGTTTTAGCCTATATAAGATTCTAGGTCATTTTCAAAACTCAAAACAGAGTCATTAATGAGTTCTCACCATTGCACACAATTTACTTCCCAAAAGTTACACCTATAATGGTTCCCGTTGACCTTTCAGTTCTATTGTAATGTGATATTTTTGGTGCCTTTGGGAATTTTTCATTGAAATTTTTTCCTATAAATGTAGTTTCTAAACATTTGTTTATATATTCTGCACTTGTTAAATCTAGACTGAAACTGTGTGGTACTGCTCAATGGGAAGCATACTTACTATCTTGCAAAAATATATTCTGAAATATGTTCACATTTAGCTTTAATGTATGATGACATTGCATTTTGTTTGGTTTACATTTCTCTATACTTTCATCATGACTTATATGCAGTATATAGTTATAGAACATCTTTAGGATCAGGTGGTTGTAGATTTTATTCTACCTGTACGTGTCATAAGCTCTTTTCCTTTGGGTGTCTTCCCTAACAACTCTGAGACTTAAATTTCTCATCTATGAAATGGAAAGTAATACTATCTAACATTTAGGCCTATCAGGATTTAAGAAAATGTATTTAAGTTATATCTCAATACATAGCATATAGTGTACCATATAGTCTCTTAGAAAATGCTGAGACATGTTAGCTATTACTATACATACAAATTATAATTTAGTGTGTTGATTTTATATAGGACACCTTAACCAATCAACACAAAATTGATACTTTTCTTAAAAATCAAAATAAATGAATTCCTTAACTTAATTTCAAAGTTCTAGACTGGTACGATCAAAATCATAAAATCATAGTGTATTTCCTGATAAAACTCTGCTGGGATAAGGGTGAGAAGGGAACTAAGCCAGTGAATACTTTTTTTTTATGAAGAAGAATTCAAACATTACCCATTTGTGTGGCAGAATACACTTTAAAGATTACCTGAAGAGAAAATGCCATACCCTAAATTCTAATCTTTGCTGATAATTAAATAAGTGAAGGTTATTGGCATTTGCTTTCTCATCTTCAGCTTCTTCTTTTTGTGTTTTTTGTCTTCTGCTTAGAAAACAAATGGAACCACAAGTTTGCAATGACTTTCTAACTTCCAAAAGAGTTCTTGCGGCTGAGCTAAGGTATTGGTGAGGGCCGATACAGATTCTAGGGCAGCATTTATTTCCAGCACCCTATGGAGGACGCAACTTCCTATGACTTCCTCTTACTTATCCTCTGGAGGATTATGAGGGTTTCTAATTTCCTGACATTCAGACTCTAATTCAAAACATAATCCTAGCATCTAGAAGCACTTGCTGAGTGAGTAGCTGACTAATGGAGTTGGGGGTGTAGGAGAAGGGTGGAGGTTACAAAAAATATCTACCCTGTTGCATGGGCTTAAATCCAAAGAACATGAAATCAAATACTTTGGATCAGATGTACTTACTATATGAATTTAATAGCATCAATTAACATCTCTTAGCTACATTTTTCCGAGCAGTAAAAAGGTGATAACAGTGCTTTTCTCATAGATTTTTCAGGATAAGCTAATATATGCAAAGAATAGTATTTAGCACAGAGAAGCACTCATTATATTGCCATTCTTATATTATCTAATTGAGAAAAAAAAACTTATGTCATACTAGGATAGGCAAGTCAGAATTGTTGATGAAAAGATTTTGGAACTCATTTATTTCCTCCCTTATTAGAGATGAAAAAACTGAGTGGAAAGGGTATTTTTCCTTCAAGATCATACAGATAATTTGGGACCAATGAAGAAGCCAGTTCTCTATTACCTTAACCAATTCCAATTAGGAGCACTAATGTAAATACCTGTAACATTTTCAAGAAAAAATAATAAGGAAAGCCATCATCCTCTAACCTGGATTATCTTTGGGGTCTTAAATCTCTAAATTATGTTGTAAATATGGTTCCATATTAAATAGAGTTATTACAATTATATTCCCATAATGTCATATTAATGATTTTAAAGAGGGTAGGTTCATTGTTCAAGTTTTTGGCCAAAGATGGCAGGACTAAAGGGATACACCTTAATCTAGCACAGCATAAACATTAACAAGCCTTTTGACAAGTTTAGAGCCCTCCCTTTTTGCATTGTAAGGTCCCATAACAAGGCAAGGGTGGCCATGACATGTACAGAACAGTTCAGAAGAAGAAGGGCTGAAATGGCAGAGGGACATGAGCAACTTAGCGTACTAGGGCTCTTTGAATGTAGTGTGCTAGCAAAGAGGTGAGAAGAATGGGAAAAAAAGCCACAATCACCAGCCTTACTGCTCTTCTCTATATAAATTTCTCTTTTCTAATGCTTGCAGTCATTCATTACTGGTCTTTGCAGTAAACTAAGCTTTTAACATTAGGCAGAAAAGGGGGGAAAATCTCTGAATTATAAAAGAAACAAGAAAACGCATGAAAAATCGAAGTGACATGCTGGCAAGAAGGAGATATGGCTGAAGAAGCTTTATATCTTCGAGAGCATGTAGCTCTTTCCTTCAGATGCCATGGAGAAAAATGTGAGCTCATCCTACAAATAAGAAGTTTCCATAAAAAATGGGGGGAATTGTTCTTTTTCTGACACTACAATTTAAAAAAAGATTGAAGTATATTGAATTCGTTTTTTGTGTTCTGAGTATATCTTTATTTCAGTTGGTCATTTTGTAGAATCGTAACTCACAGGTTCAGCCAACATTTCTGAGGCCTAATCATGTTTCTCGAAGTATGCTAGCTATTAATACTTACTCTCTGTTACTTAATCCTTGCTCTGTGACAACACATTATATTTATACATGTTTTATCACTGTGGAGACCTGTGTTTTGGACACATTAAGTGACCAGCCCATATTCCCCCAGCTGGAAAATGGTCAGATCTTAGGCCATTATTCTGAGAATGGCTTTATGAATGAAACTGTAGTGCTGCCTATAGAATCGAATCTCTGTATGAATGTACACTGCAGAAGAATGATAATATGTACTACAAATAAGAATGCTGAAACTAAACCAGGTTAGCAAATGACTGCATGGTTTCATGAGCTGCCGCAGATTATGTTAAAAATATTCTTAAAATAAATCGGCCAAAGAAATTCATTAGTTTGAACATAAGCCAATTAAAGCCTTTATTATAAATTCAGAAGTTCACCAGCTAATTTCTTCATTGCTATATAAAAAACATATATGTCCTCAGTTTAGTGTTTCTCAAAGTATGTTCCTCAGTGACATTCAGTGAGAATAACCTGTGATGCTCTTTAAAAAGATAGGTTTCAGTTCCTACTGTTGGTATATTAGATTAGAATTCAGGCGTCCTCAAACTGTGGCCTGCGGACTACATGTGGGTGTTTTTGCCCATTTGTTTTTTTACTTCAAAATAAGATATGTGCAGTGTGCATAGGAATTTATTCATAGTTTTTTTTTAAAGTATAGTCCGGCCCTCTAATGGTCTGAGGGACAGTGAACTGGCCCCCTGTTTAAAAAGTTTGAAGATCTCTGGATTAGATCATCTAAGAAAGAGGCCATGGAACTTTCACTTTAATGTGGAACTCAGGAGCGTCCTACTTAAATGAAAGCCTGGAAACCACAGTTGTAGTATTTGAGAATTGTAAAGTCCCTAGTATTTGAGAACTATAAATTCTAGTATACTTTGATCTCTTTGGCATTTACTCAACATGAAAATTGCAGCCGAAGTCAGGAGGATGGGAAGATAGTAATGTTTTGGCAAAAAATCACACCTATTTTCACATATGTAAAAATACATTTAATAAGTGAGTATCGCATTGTGCACCAGGCTGTATTTATCAGTCAAGTTACATGAAAATAATTTTCTGCCTCATGTACCTTTCTGCAAAGTGGTGAGAAAATACTCAAATAAACTGAATGATAGAAAAATATTTTACATGGATTTGTCAGGGGCATAGTGTATTTAGAATATATGAGAGAATAAGGTGAAATGTCTTAGATACATTGAAAACTTTGAAAATTTAATTGTATCTCCCTCTAGCTTTCATCACTCTAAGGTGTACAGTAAAGAGGCAATGAAAACCAAGACTTGCACATGAGGCCATAGGAATGTTTGTTCTGTTCTACTTAGGGCAGGAAATGTGAATTTTCACAAGAAGTAGAAGTAATATTTGGCTTGGTAAAAATACAAATTTTTATCATCTCCCTTCCAACCCCAACCACCAATAAGAGGCAGTTGGTTTTGCATGATGTGATAAAACAAGTTTTTGAAAGAATTTTCTGGAGTAAATAGAATGTTCAACTATGCCAGCCATATTGTCTTAGTCGTCATCTTCTCTGTAGTATCAGTTAGTTTTCCTGGAGTAAAACTGAAGAGAATCAAAAGATAATATAATAAGTAATAGCTGTGAATTATGTAATACCTTCCTTCAGCCATGTTAATCCTCACAGTGAAGTCTGACTTGGTTACTGATATTGCCCCATTTTATAGATGTGGAAACTAGGGCACATAGGACTTAGATTACTTGCCCAACATATTGCTGTTAAGTAGCAGAGCCTAGATTCAAACCCAAATAGTACTAAGAGCCCGTACTCGTAACCACTATATTATAGCGTGTCCTGGAGTGTAAAGCAAATAGCTGGAATGACCTTCAGTCTTTGTCTCCACTTCATTGTAGGTTCTGGTTGCATGCCCTTCCTCAGATAAATAGGTCACTGGAATTTTTGTATGGTGAAGGAAGGAAGACGGAATGTGACTTCCTTTCAGGTATCCTTTAAGCTCACAACTAAAGATGACAGAAGAGACTTTCCTTAAAGTTATAACTAAAAAGGTTTATTTTATTTTGTTTTTATTATGAAAAAAAATAATCATATATTAGTATAGTAGTATTGTCTTCACATGTGGATGTTATTTTCCAAGACCACCAATGAACTAGAGTTTTCTACTGGCTGGCTCCAGATGTCGTCCAAATGTTAACCATGGAGCTTAGGAACAAGTGTATAAGAGTCAGGCTGGCATGTGTTATAATTGCAGTTCAACATCTTCTACTTGTGTGATTCCAGGTTGCTATCTCAACTGCTGGACTCATAATTTAATTTTTTAAAATAATTTATAATAGTAGCTAAAATATATTGCTTATTTTCTGTGTGTAAGAATTGCACTACAAATTTTCTAAGGTTACTTTATTTAATGATTTTCAATACCTTATGGAGGTATTTTATTGATTAAGACATTAGGGATTAGAGAATTTAATATCTTTAAGGTCACAAAATTAATAAAGGGTAGAGATAGAATTTGAACTCATGATTTAATGGGCATAAGCCTCAAGGTCAATACTGGCATAAGCCTGGGACAATGCAAGTTAGCACTAAAATTTGAGATGTCCAGGCATTTGGGAAGTAACAAAGGAGATGTTGGAAACCTCATACAGACTGATGGAACTAAGGGACTTGCGTCACACACATGCACATGCTTGGGGGTGTGAGCTGAGTGAGGGTCAGTGCTTGGTAGACATGTGTCCCCTGTTTGTGTGCTGACCCTCAAGGCATTCCATATAGTAAATAGTGTCACCTTTTTTAAAAAAAAAAACTATAAAAACGTTGGACTCATCATTTGAACTCTATCTTGACAGCCTGACATAATAACAATAATAATAATAATAATAACAGCCAGATTGTCCTTAGGAAGCTTATAGAGTTGTTTTGCTAGAACTGCACTTCCATTGGTGAACAGAAGATGGCAGTATGAAGTACAGTACAGTTATATCTGTTCCACAGAAATCATTTATAGACTGATATATTTGTCTAGAAATTGATATCTAAGAAAAGGGCTTGATCTCACATAAATTTTATTGACACAGGGGCATATGCATGTATATATATGCATAGGATATGTACTAATATATATAATGCACAATTTTTTTTTAAATTGTAAAATATACATAGATATTTTGCAGCTTTCTGAAAACTTATACTTGAAAATAAACTTGGGTTGGTAGCACACTACCATTAGCTTGATTCCATTAATAACTACAGTGTTTCCTATATGTCTACCTTTCTCCCTAGGGCCTGAAAATTTAATAATGTACACAATCTCCCTATATACTCTTTTACTCAAATGATATTACACTAAAATAATTTTCAAATACAGCTTTGAAGTTGAGTGGGCATCCTGTGAGTGAGATATACTATCTGGCATTTTTATAGTATTTTAATTTTTATTGTCATATGCACCCATACATCTTCATAACACCTCATGTAGAAATTGGCAATAACCCCTTTATATAGATGAGGAACTTATTAGTAATGACAGTGAGGTGGCCCAAACCCAAGGCTCTGAGTTCAATGTTTGCAATGCCAAAGTTGCCTTGAGATCTAGAAAGTAGGAATATAAAGGTGGCGGAGTTGTCTGCTGGCTAGCTCCTGTGCCTTAAAGGAAGAAAAGGAAAGAACACAGTGTGGTGGCTAAAAGCAAATTGGATTTAAATTGTAGTGCTCTTTATTTTTATATTTAGAAGATGAGACAAAAGCTTGCAGCCTGGTGGGATTAAAGGAGGTGGTGCGTGTGCAGTGTTTGGCATGTTTTGTCATACATGGCTTTCATTCTATATTACTTGGGTACATTTCATAAGCAGATGTGAATACCTGTCTGGAAGCCTTAAAATGAGCTAAAATTCACTTTTTTGGCATGTGTCAGAAAATTCCATATAATAGAGCCTTAAACAAGATATGAATTTATTCCTCTCTCATGTAAGATATAAAAGATGAAGGAAATCTAAGGCGGGTCAGTTCTCCATGATCAGCAAATAAGAAAACAATGCTGCATTATAACTTTCATGGGCTTGACGTACTTTTACCTTCATTATCCTTTCCTCTATCAAATATATATACATATATATTTTTAATATAAATATATATTGTATGTGTTGTTTTGTGACTGTGTGATATAAAGATGAATATATTGCACATATACTTAAACCTAAAAGTTCATTTTTAAAAAATTCTGATTGTAAAAGAAATGTTAAAAGTATTATGTGTTGCAGGCACAGTGCTTACTGTGCCCAGTGGATAAGTTGGCCCTGTCAGCAGGGACTCAGGTTCTTTCCACGCTCCACTCTGTTAAGGTCCTTGTCCTCATGGTTAAAGATGGCTGCCAGAATACAAACCATCCTTTTGAAGAACAGCATGAAAGAAGGACACACTGACTTCCTTTTAGGAAGAATTCTCATTTGCTAAACTGAGTAGAGTAGTCCTGCCCATGGAAAATGAAAGCTGGGACTTGAGGTTTTTTTTGTTTTGTTTTTTTACCTGGGAAATATTTTCAGGTAAGAATGAGAATTTTGTTACAAGGAGATGAAGGGAGAATAGGTATTAGAAATTCTGTCATACTACCTTTGCTCGACTTTTGACTGTTTCTCCAGTTCTCTGCTGGGTAAATGATTCCAATTGGTCCAAAAGAAGTTTTCCTCTTTTGAGTACAATTAAGTAGCAGTTGGGTGTATATCACTAGAAATTTTAAAAATAAATAAAAATTAAAAAAAAAACAGATAATTTTCAAATTTTCTAGATTAGAATCACTGTTTTAGTTTATAGGGAAGGTAGAAGTTTATATCAGTGGATTATTGGCTAGGAGATGGGGACAGAACAGTTTGTACTAAAAAAGGAGTATTTATAAATAATAATTACTTTATGTGACACCTATATATTTACCAACAATAAAATAATATCAATAAATGGTCAAACCTTAAACTTAGTGTATGTTTTCTGAAGGTGACCACTTTAAAGCCAAAGTTCAAATGCATTTTATGATTTATACTATAGTATATGCATTACAAGCACTTAAATATGTGCATAAATATTCACTAAATAATTAATTCACACTTTTTGCTTCATTACTTTTTCATGAACTTTTTTGGTGGATGGAAATTGAATACATAGAGAATATACTATAGATGATTTTTAAAAGTATTTAAATTATGCTAATTTTTAAAGAATTGTGGTAATATTCATTACACTGTGGTAATATTCATTAGTATCCACATTTGTCTATGTTTGGATCTTGTACTGCCAGAGACTGATATTTTATCAAATTCTTTCCCTTAGAAGGAAATTTCCCTCAGGTAAAAAATAAAGGAAAGTTAAAGAAATTTCTCTGTATTTTTTTGCCCAACTGGGAGAGGGATGCTATGGTTATGGTGGGAGAGTGATTAATAGATCATAGATATCAGGCTAACTAGGGAAAGAAGTGAAACAAAGATGATGGTGGATGCAAAGGACAAGGCCAAGGAGCTAAAGGGTATGGTGGTGACAGGCTGAAAAACCAAATGGTATAGTGGTAACATATTGGTAGTATAGACCTTAAGAACCATCTTAGAATTCTGACATTTCAGATAACAGTGAGCCTTTCATATCTACTCCAACCCTTCATTTTATGAATATATAAATTGAGGTTCATAGATGTCAAATACCTTATCAATATTGATACAATTTAGTAGTACAACCAAGACAAGGAAAAAAGGCAAATAGAACAATACACACATTACATGTTTTGTTGCTGATACAGCATTAGTATTTCATAAAAATATTGGAGAACATCATCATAATCATGAGCTTACTTAACCAATATAAAGCTTTTTGGAAAAATTATGAATGAATAAAATTCTGGTGATTTTCATTCCAAATGTATAAACTGTTCTTTAACACAAGTCTAAAAGTTAAGGAAATGGCTGCTTTGTTACTCAATTCCTTTCTAATATAACACAAAGTTCACCATCATTTTATGTAGAGTAAATATAGGTTGGCTTGTCAAAGTAGGCATTTTACTTTCTGGTTCTAATGTTTTCTTCTAGATGGCACAGTTTGCTTTCCATATTGGCTTTTCTTTTTTATTATTATTTTAAGAAAATAGACAGTGATGATGTTTTTTTGCCATCTGAAATATTAACATGATCTTTTTTCAAATGATGGGAATGAACTAATATCACAACATTTTCTGAAAGGTAAAAGAATTAAAATTGTATTTGCTGAGCTGCCAGTCAAAATTGATGTCACTTTTGCTTGCTATGGGATTCACAAAAGATTTGATCATATTTCAGCTAGAAACATCTACACATGAAGGAAATTCTACAGTCATAACATGGTTAGTCTTTGTCCTTTAGTCATGATTGATAAAGTTTCATTTTATTTCATTTTTATAATAGGTGTAGCAAGTAAGAGAAAGAAAAGGATGAGATTTATCCTGGGCCAATGACTATGTCTTAATATATTTTCAAATATTAAGAGAACATAAATTTATCAATAACTCCTTTTAAAATATGTTGCTGTTTTGACTTCCTCTTTAATTAAAAGTGTAAAAATTCTTCTTCTTTAATATGTTTTGGATCTGTATAAGACTCATATGGGTTTGCCTGTGGCTTCTTTAAGTCCATCATCCCTCATAGCTATAGTAACTGGCAGGGCCAGGATTTGTGTACTGGACTCTTACACTAAGGCCCAGATTGTACCATGAAAGATCAATGAATTCCATTAGTACCAAGTAAAGGCTAAATTCTGGCAGAAATGAGTGAATTACTCTTTTAGGAGATCAACACCTTTTGTCTACCTCTGATCTTTCAGAGGGTGAATATAGATAGTGTTTGTCCAGAAGAAGTGATGAAAAGGTAATAGACCAGGAAAATAAGAGTTGTGAAACAGAATGCTAAGTGGAAGACCAAGTGACAATGGAACTGATTTAGTATTTTGATGTGTGTAACTATAGTATACTCTGCAAGTATAGTCAGGAGTCTCTGGCCATATTTCATAATAAATAGCTTATCTGGCTGGGGTGAAGGAAAAAAAAGCAGATCTTTGGAAAATAGAATGTTTAAAGATCTGTGGCGTCCAAAAGCAGAGCATGTGGAATATCACTGGCATTGACCAAGGGTCTGTTGAAAAGAAGTCTGGATTGGTGGGAGAGAAATCCTCCACTGAATGCAAAGAGTGACTGGTTGGTTGTTTTCTTTTTGTTTTGATTTTTTTATGGCAATAAAAAAGACAAACATGATCAACTGGTAAAGAGAGAGAGATACCTGGTGATGTTCAATTCAATCCCTGATTCTTCACCCATAGTAACATACAAAGAATGGTTTCAGAATAAGTGAGTTGCCTTTGAACTGAGTGACCCTGAACAAATAAATTGTGTCCACATCTCAGGGGGGCTGAGAAGAGTTGGCCATAAGGGACTGCAGCACAAAATGAAGAAGGTACACTGTGATATTAAGAAAAAACAAGCAATAAGATTATGTCCCTGCCTCTCTCTTTAGCCTAAAGGTCAATTGGATAAGGTGAATTTCACTTTCTGGGGAATCACGTGGTGCCATCTTTATGTGGAACCAACTGAATGTATGCTGTTTTTGTGAAGAAAAACTGTTAACATAATTTCATGTTAGATTTTGAATTATTTTATTTTATTTTTGGATATTTTCAAGTGTGAGAAAATGAGGTTACAAAAACATGAATCTTTTTACCAGGGCAATTTTTAAAAGATTTCTCTATATTGGTGTTGAAGAAAGCAATATGGCTGGAAGAAGCCCTGGAGTTGAGGACAGTTCTGCTGGAGTGGCCTAGCATAAGAAAAATCAAATTAACAAAACAAAATGCTGGATGAGACAGGCTTAAGCCCTTTGGGATAGCTGAGTTTTCATATAACTTTAGGTCAGGAGTTGCAAAGAGGAGAGTAAATGAATTAGTATTGGCAAGATCAAAAGCTGTGTTGAATAGTCACTGTCATTAGAACTTTTCTGCTGGTTTGAGCTCTTGGAGGCGAAGGATGCTGGAAGGTCTAATATTTGCTATTCTCCAGATTTCAGGGCAGAGATTAGAACCAAGAAGCTTGTGATAAATTTTGGAAATGGACACAAGGTCTGTGTTTCAGAGATTGTACATTCATCCGGAAGATTATTTTTTCTTGAAGCAAATTATGTAATCATACACTGTGCCCAGTGTGTGTGAGGTAAGAGGAGGGAAATAGTTATTCTGGGGAAGCTACATCCTCCTTAACCTCTTCACTTCCTGTAGTTTACTCTCCTGAGCTCAAAGACCCCTAGCTACAAATGACACCTTTGGCAACCATCATGAGGAATAACTTGGCAATTGGTTGGTTTATAGCAATTAAGGATATATAAATTAATTCAATTAATATCTACCAAGAACCTGATATATGTCAGGAAATGAGCCAGGATATAATGTTAAGTGCTTAGGAGACAAAATGCATAAAAAATGAATCCTTCATGAAATAAGAGGGAGATCAAAGGTCTAAACAGAAAAGTTAAGTTCCCCATCTCTGGGAATAGTGAGGAAGGTCTTCACAGATATAAATGGGTTTTCTATCAGTTTCAAAACTCAGAGGGAAGTTTTTAGCCAAAATATTTTTCTTGGGGAAAAATTTCAAGGAAGAGAATTTCAGTGTGTGAAGGTGCTAAGATAAAAAATATATAATAATCTAAGAGTCTTTCCAATAGGCAACAACTATATGTCTGACAATGTAGAGAAAAACTCAGATTTACCTGTGTGGTACAGAGCTCCCCTAGGGACCAGGTGAAGCTAGTTTCCTACTGGGACTTCTGGCTGAACTTTTACCTATCCTGTTTTCCTCTCACCTTCTTTTGAAGGTACTCCTTCATCCCTGGTAAGTCAAATTTCCAAAGGAGGTCCCATTTAGACTGTTTCTAGGAAAACTGACCTAAGTAAGACAGGCTGATGCACCTGGGTTTAACACCCAGCCTTCCACATTACTAGTCATGTGATCTTGGATAGATTGTTGAAAATTTCTTATGGTAGACTTTTCTTTTTAAGTTGACTTGGGAAAGAAACCAAGTTCTTTTTGTTTCTTGATTATTTTCTGGCAATAAAAAAGACAAACATGATCAAGTGGTTAAGAGAAAGAGAGAGATACCTGATGATGTTCAGTTCAATCCCTGATTCTTCATCCATAATAACATACAAAGAATGGCTTCAGAATAAGTGAGTTGCCTTTGGACTAAGTGAGCCTGGTCCTATTGTGAAGATTAACAGGTAATAGATATTTAAAAAAGCTGATCCTTCTACTTGCTCGATATATTGATACTTTTCTTTTCCATTCAATTATAGAAATGGATGTAAAACCTAAAATAATTTTTATGGAATATGAGTAGATCTTAAGTGAATATGAAATTTTGTGATCATTCAAGGTAGAATATGCACTGTGATGCTCTTTATTCTCCAAAGCTTGCTCTGTGACTTTCTTTTTCCAAGTTTGATAATTTCTTGTTATTATATATATATCATTTTTTTCTTTTAGTTCTTCCTAATGCAAAATGTAGAGATTTTTATGCTTTTTTTGTTTACTAAGTTGAAAAGTATACATGAAATCACATTTGAAAAAGGACAGTTACCTGTCTAAGAAATTATTACTAACGGTTAATAGTATTATACATGAATATTATCTTTTATATGAAAAGTTATCATGTTTTTTAATTTCATATTTATTTTTTCTCATACATCTATACAATGACAAAAACAGTAACCACTTTATGAGGGCATCCGTCACATAATGGCACAGCTTTAATTTATTTGAGCTGATATCTATAATTTATTTTCTTAAAAATCAATTTAAGAAGGCTGAATTTATCAGATGGCTTAAGGTAGTTAAATGAAAATTAAATCTTGAGTTATTGAAAAATGACTTCATGAATGTTGCTGCCCAACATTGTTTTCTTCTTGATCTTTCCACTATTTGTTCCTAATTCAAATCTCATTAATAAAGAATGGTTTTATAAGCTGGTTTGCTCTCACAGTCAGATCATTCACTTTTCTGAGGTCTTCTTTCATATTTTGACTATAGTTATTTTTTAGATGATTAGAATTACATTTAGAGACCATTAATGATACACCTCAAACACTCTACTAGTTTATTCTGAATGAATCTTGAGTTTTGGAGTGTCCTGTGCTTCATTAGAAAATGCAATCTACTATCTGGGAAGGTCTAAGAAATTGGATGTAGTTTAAGGGAGAAAGACAATGTTTGGAATAAAAGATTCTTTCTTTGAGGTTTTATTGTTTTTATATATTCATATTTGTGCATAGGTCTATAAAATATGAAGAAAGTGTAAAATCTCCAGAATTGGGATTCAGCTTTGAACACATTAGAAGAGTAGATCTATTACTTCTCCCTCTAAAGCCATCTCTGTGAAAAATTCTTGGGAAAGAGATTTTGCATCCATCCAGGACACAGTTTCAGTGAGGCAGTTCTGCATGCATATTGGAATTTTCTGTCTTTCCATGTCTTAGATTACTTGGGATTTTATTTATTTACTATTTGTTATGTGAGAGCACCTTAGCTTTTAGTTAATTGTTGCCATCTAAATGTAGTTATATTTTAATGACAATATACATTTTCTAAAAAATAATTTAAAAACAACAATGCATTTTTTTCTAAAAATATTTTGGTTCTTCTTTTAATTTGTGAGTAAATGTAATTGTTACAGAGTTTTCAGTCCAGAGAATCTTTAGACATGAAGACAGTGACAGCACAGGACTAGAGTGTATCTTTGCTTCTCTCTACTAACTCAATATAACAACAACAGCAACTATTGGTGTCAGACTCTATTATAAATGATTTACTTTTATTATCTGATGTCTTTAGTTTCATTAGTTTCCTTAGGTTATTATCTGATTTCAAAAGCCACATAGTTATGTGACTTTAAAGTAACATAACAATGAATAAAATCCCTAATATCTAGGATCTTTAATTTTGGAGAATTTGAATAGGAGGTTTTTGGAGATTGGCCTGTGTACTCTCAAAAGGGGAAATCTAGTGGAAAAACATCTGTCAAGATGCAATGGAATTATTACCAACAGAACTAAATGAATCACATTTTACAAAAAAGTTGCTATCTACTCCAAAACTCACTAGTGTATGACCAAAAGGAAATGGCTGGAAATGGAACTATTATCAACAGGAAAAAAAAAAAAGGCAGAATAGAAAAATGATTGAAATGGACATTTGTGTCTGTGATTGAATTTGAACATCATTTTAAAGTATTCCCTACCATAGAAATCAGGTGGTTTTTTTCTCTGTTTTTCTGTCTAGGGGGAGCACACATATAACAAAAAGGTTGTAAAATTATTATACTTATACCAAAGAATTTTTGTGTGTAAATTTAAATTTCAATAAGTTGTTGAATAAGAGTTTTATAATGCTTCTACCAATGGAAAGGAAATTGGAAAATGTGATCTTGTCTCTCACCCACATTTTCCTGTTACTGTGTTAATCATGCTTTTGAGGTGGAAGGGAAGTATTAATATAACGAAACATGGGCCAGCATATATTCCATTTATACAAGAACTGATACCTGTGCCAGACTAGATTTAGGAAATCTTAATGCTACATTTAGACAGATAATAGCACCAGAAACTTAATTTTTGTCCATATAATGTAGGTTCATTAATTGCCAATCCCAATTCCCACTGCATGGGGAGTAGCAAAAAATCATTATTATGCTAACCATGAAAAACAGAAGTCCATATACTTATGCCCACTGCTTCCTGCGCTATTGTTTTGGTCCACTATGTACTAGTTACTTATTTGTCTGAGGCCAGTGAGACAGAATACCTTCACACAAAACAAGTTATGTGAAGTGGGTTTATTACTTACAAGTAGGCAGCAAGAAACTAGAAGTCTTGAATCCATTGGTGAGCAGTTCCCCAAGGCTCAAGAAAGCTGCCCAAGGTGGGTAGATAGAGTTTTGAATATAGGTTCCTCACTTTGCACACAGGTGAAAGACCCCAAAGTCTGCCCACCTGGGTTATATACCTCAGGGTTCACATGACACACTTCACAAAACTTGGAAGAACATCCTCCTTTTAGGGTAGAGAGAAACAAATCCTGGGCTGTCCCAGGCAGTACCTCCCTAACTGTGGATGTTACATTATCTAGGAGAGGGAGAAACAAAGCCCAGGATGTATCTCATAGTTCCTCCCTATCTCAGGATATTGCATTCTCAGCAAATTCTACAGTTACTTTTGAGAGCTACAAGTAAGAAAGGGGGAAAAACTAAGTTGGTCCAAGGGCACCTGGTGAACTGTCCTCCAGTCAACATAATCAAAAATCATCAGAGAAGATAACCTATACTACAAGTTTAAATATAAACATAAGTTCCAGTGTTATCACTGAGAAGGAGAAATAAAAATATAATGGCACTAGATACTAAAGTTTTACAGTCTTTTTCTTATCTCCCTGCAAATGACAGTAGTGCTGTGGTCCCCAACCAGTACTACTCTATGGCCTGTTAGGAACCAGGCCACATGGCAGGAGGTGAGCAGCAGGCAAAGCTTCATCTGTATTTACACTACTCCCCATTGTTCACATCACTGCCTAAGCTTGACCTCCCCCCCACTGCCGCCATCCATGGAAAAATTGTCTTCCATGAAACTGGTCCCTGGTGACAAATAAGTTGGGGACTACTGCATCGCTGTTGCTGTATTTTATTTCAAAAAAATAAAATCAAAACTTCATTGGTCTTAGTACTGTGCTAAACTCTTTGCATGTATTATTTCTTAATTTCATAGCATAGTTTTTTTTGTCACTGTCATTTTACAGATGAGGAAACTGAAGCTTGGGGAAGTTAAGAAATTGTATAAACTTCATAGTTGGTCAATACCACGAGTAGGATTTAAATATATATTTCCTGTTAACACACAGATGAAGAGCCAGGGCTCTTTTCCACAATCTATAGGAGCTTTAATTGAAAGTGGGAAAGTGGGAGTTCCTAAAGAATGAGTCATTCAAGATATATTGTGACTTAATCACCCATCCTTTACATGGAGACCGCCTAAATAGTTGCTGGTTATTCAGATGACATTTCTACTTTGGCCAATAAATTATTATTTTTTTCTTTTTTCTAACATTTGGACTTAATATTCATATGTTTTCTTGGTTACAGTCATATGTATATCCTTGATATTATATTTAGGTAACTTTGAAGGAGTGTTATTAATATTTATAGCCCACTCTCTTATTCATAACCGATTTATTTATCATATAGTCCAAGATAACTACTTACCTTTATAATAAGTTGACTTCACCAGCCTGTTTCTGAGGTAACTCTATTTACCTTTTCTTCAGGGTATAACATTATCATCATCTCTTCTGTAGTTGGTTCAGGTAGGACTCATAATCAAAACCATAAAATCTGCTATGATAATGAAGCCCTAAATGACGGTGTTTCAAATTCAACTCTTTGTATTCCAACCAAAACGTGTTAATACATCAATAATACATCTACTTGTCTTTGAGAATCAATTAGGGATAATGGCTTAATAATGCAAGTTTATCCAATTTCTCCAGAGGAAGAGAATCAAAGGATGTACATGTGCGCATGTGGAGCTTTATTACATGAATTGGCTCACATTGTTATGGAGGTTGAGAAGTCCTGTGAACTGCCATCTGCTAGCTGGAGAACCTGGAAAGCTGATTGGATAATGCATTCCAAATTTGAAGGTCTGACAATCGTAAGGTCAATAGTATAATTCCTGGTCTGAATTTGAAACCCTGAGAACCAGGACTGTTGATATCCAAAAGCAGGATAAGATGGACGTCTCAGCTCAAGCAGAGAAAGTCCTTTCTTTGTCCTTTTGTTCTATTGGAGCCCATAGGGAACTGGATGATGCCCACCTGCACTGGGGAGAGCTGCCTGCTTTACCCAGCTCACCAGAAAAATGCTAATCCTTTTCTGAAACAACTTCACAGATACACCCCCCCCAAAAAAAAGTCTTATCAGCTATCTGCACATCTCTTAGCTCAGTCAAGTTGACACACAAAATTAATCATAACATATGCTAATTCTTACCAGGTAATACAATTATATTTCACTAGCAGTCCTCTGAAGAATAATGCACTTGTCATATCATCAGTATTATAAATCTCAAATATAAGTAGAATATCTCATGTGCAAACCCCACTCCAGAACATAACTCCCACCATCAGACCAGAGTAAGAAGCTTTTGAGTTTTAATGACAAATGTGAAAAAAGAGAAATGTATTAAGATAAGAATTTATAGAAAGTTTAAATCAAAATAATCCACATGCACCTAAAAAAGAACAAAAAATGGGGTCTGTTGTGATATGTAGAAAAGCTTGAATTGATGATATGAAACGAGCTTCTTTCTTGCTATTGTGGATTTTAAGGCTTCATGGTAGAAGCAGTCAATTAATAGGTAGTATTTTATAAATTGCCTTTTTGTGCTCAATATTCTCCTAAAAGTCTGTGGGATACACTTTCAGGACTAAAAATTCTTTGACAAACAGGATTTATTCAAAAAATTTTATTTGATTGAAGGAACAAAACATTGCTTTGGGTTCACAGATGAATCGAGTATACATTCTGCTTTCTAAGAACATATAATCCAGAAGAAGAGTTTTGTTTTTTTTCCTCTGTAGATATCTAATAAGTAGTAAAAAAGTAGAATATCCTGTAGAAATATACTTTAGGATGTTGTAACCAAAAAACAGAGATTACATTCTGCTGTCGTGAAGAAGAAAGATTAATCAAAAATGTGCCAAGTAGATCTAATCTTTTGAGTTGCACATCTAACTCATTTCTAATGATGTGTTATATTACTGAATGTATTCTCCTCACAGATTTCTGCAGTTGCAGGCCCTTAAACTGATATGTAACTTGGATATCATGGCAAATGCTCTACTAAGGGTGTTCTATGGTTGTAATGAAGATAAGAGGGTCAAGATGCTGGCTTGGTCTACTCCATGGCTAGCTCTAGAAGGAAGACCAATATTGAAAGTAGACAACATGTTTTTAATTTCCTAGATATTTGTTTCTATACTTAAACATCTCTGAATGGGCACTTCCATTTTTTTGTAAACTTTTAGGAAAACAGACTTTTCTACAGAGATATAAGTATACATGATGACTCCAGAGGAATAAAAAGAAGTTAGGCTAAGCATCCCAAAGGTCATATTTCTTATGGCAGAAAATTAAAAAAAAAGCATAACATTTCAAGGTTAAGGAAGGGAAAGTTTGTTATGAACTTTATAGACTTATAGTACATCTACTTTATGAAGTAATTTGTCATTGCCCACCTTTTCAAAGAGTAATGAGATAATTTTCATATAAGTCACCACATTTAGTTTAATTAAGAAATATATGTGGAATTACATATTTAATAACTGGTTCTAGTGAAGCAAATCACAATGAAGGGGCAGCTGCTTTGCAAAGTCAAAACAGATGGTGCCTTTCTTTTTCCATTCAGATTTCCCTTTTCAAAAAGTTGCATCCATTGAATACTGGCGAAGCTATAACTTCAAATCTTCTGTGTTACGAAACATGGAGAATGATGTTAGACATTTTCATAGTTAGCATGCATGTTTCCTTTCACCGATTTTTAATCACCACCAAATGAAATACTAGAAATATATTTTCACAAAAAATTGACACAGTAGAGAAACTTGCTTTGAATAGCTTAATATTTTGTAATAACTGGCCAGGAGACTTTTTTATTGAGTAAAAATAGCTGATTTTAGTAGGAGGGTGTGTATCACCTTTGGAGAGAACATTAAAGAAAATTCTGTGGTAGAAAGATATAGCTCTAACTTGTTCCTGATGCTTTCACAGTAGGACATATCTTCTTTAACATGTATGCCTTTAAACTCATAACAGAATTTGCAAAACCTTGTGTTAGGAAATAGAAAATTTGGCACAAATATTCACATGATTTTATGAAATGAGCCTTAAAAATCACTTCTTTATCAAGCCTCTATCTTAGATTGCCAAGTCTTTTTTCTTTTTATTTTTTTTTTTTTTTTTGTTTGTTTTGTTTTTTTTTACTCTTTTGGTATTTTCCTGAACGAAGCAAAATCTGTTTCATTTATTTAGTTCTATGATACAAAACACGAATATAGCTGGAGAGTCTAAGTGCATCTGTAAGCAAGTCTAGGATGTGTGAACGAAGTGGAAGCACCTTAGTTGATCTGAAATTCCTTTGAGGGCACGGTCTGAGTTTCAGGCTTCTTAGTATCCTGTGTGTAGCTCATTCTCGAAAGCCCAGTTCAGTCTATGTGCTGAATAAATATGCAATCTGATAAATTGTCAGGTTTTCTGCATTTGAGGTGACCCTTAAATCTCATTGCCTATTTTAAAATATTTTATATTGACTTTTATGTAATCAACTAGGAAAAGATTTGAGATCAAATGTGCAATCATCCTTTTGACAATAGGAAGCTTGAGCTTTTAAATCAGATTTTAAGTATTGATGTTACTTAGAATAACTACGATAGTTTAATGTAAGATTTACATAGTAAAGATATTTTATATTTATGATTTAAAGGAGTGAATAAACACAGTTTAAAACATTAAATCTCCCTAATCTAGTATCTACACTCAAAAAATACTTTTCTGATACACATACATACACATACATATACACATGCCAAACTGTTGTCTTACCTTATTCACTTTAGTTATATAAATAATATTAATGTCAAAATCTTCCCTCAAATTACTCTCTATGAATTCATATTTGATGTTTCAACAATCATTTCATTCAATAGTTTCTAAGAAATCATCCTTGACAAGTTATCCCAAGATAAACCTTCCCTGACCTGCTTTCTATCAGCATCTGGCTATACAGTGAAAATCTTTCTGGAATGCACTTTTATCTTATGTTCCCTTATCATTGCCTTTCTGTTTCAGAAAGCTTAAGTGTTCTTTATATCTTTTGTTCTTTGACTGTTGTTAATAATGCAGTGTCTGCTCAAATTTGGGGCTTTAAGATATAGCTTCTTTTTAATTAAAAAGTTTAATTTCCAAAAGAAGCATGTTTTAGTAGCATTGTAGACAATGTGAAAGATACAGAAAAATACAAAGGGAAAATCCTCTACTCAATAATACCTTTAAGATTATATATAAGTTCTTCATATTCTGAAACTCATGTATAGTGAGTTTTAATGGTATTTAGTGAATAAATTCACTCATGCTAATTCACTAAACATATCAAACTTTGTTGAGAAATAATTAATTTGAGATATCTCAATCTAAAAATAAGAATCTATCATATTACAGACATTGGTAATAGTTCTCGTTTTGTCATGAAGCACATTTAGATTGACTACTTAGCTCTAAATTAGGATCCTGGTAACGGTGCTCACAGGTAAATGAGCTACAGGAGATAACATTCTTACTTTAATTGAGGTTCTATCTAATCTCTCTGAGTAGGTAAAGATTCAATAATCTTGGCTTTTATTACAAGCCTGCATCATTACTTTTTTGTATATTAACTCTGACCCTAACAAAATATCTTTAATCTTAGGCCTTAGAGGCAGTGGGGCATGAAGTATTAGATAAAAGTGAAAATGTTATTTGTATTTTTTAAATAATAAAAAAATAAAGATTTCTTAATATATTAAGAAAATATATTAATATATTATTTCTGTGTCAAGCCTCCTAGAAGACTGAGATCAGGTGAGACACAAGGGCAATGAAAGGCTGATATCCCCATTCACGTATCTCATGAATGAGTCTAAATTTAATTTACCTTACACAGGAATGTTGGATGGATGCTGATATGGAATGAGAGTCCAGTTCTCAAATTACTTTTCTTGGATACTGGAAATATTTCAGAAATTGAGCTGTCCAGTTCCATCATTTTCTGCCAAATAATAAAGATATTGAGTGATACATTTCATTATAAAAAAATAATGTATTAACATATTTTTTAAAACAGTTCTTATTGCCTTTTAAAACAGTTCTTATTACTTTGCAATATAAGTCATGGCTTCTAGTCTTTTGCATGAGTCACCCTGGGTGATAGAATGTGTCTAGTGTGAAAATGCATGGCCCAATTACAAGGATATGTCCTAAAGACAATTTAAGTTTTGATGAAATATGCTTACTGCAAAGGTTTGCTTTGTAGACGAGAATTCTTTAGAAAGAGCCCAGTCTATTTACTTGGTGTTGGTGGCATCTAGTTGAAAAGTCACTTTTCTTCTTTCTAACTCAGAGTTCAAATCCCTAGATACTGTTTGGGTAACCCTTTCCCTAAAATCTACTGTAAACCTTAGAAATGATAATTTTATGGAATAAGAGCAACCTTGTTTATACTTTAATCTCTGAATTATTTAAGATTCATTGACACAGCATCTGTGGTGAAACAACCAGTAGTACAGTTCTAAAAAAGTGAAATGATCCACTTAATTATGAGATATTGAATAGCCATTTTTTTAAAAGTTGAAATGAATAAGGACAGTGTCCTAGGCCAGTGGATATTTTGACCTTGAATGTAATGTCATTTAAATCCATTCTATATCAATTTATAGGATCAAAATTCAGGTCATCACTACTTCTGCTCCTGCTAAGTCATGACTGGTGCTTAAGGAGAATACATCGAAGAGGAAATGACAGAACAGTGGGTCTTAGTCAATCCCTCCCTCACACTCAGTATATATAAATATAGGGAGTACACTGGGAAATGGATTAGGGAAAAATTAAGGAAAGTAGGCAAACATTTTTCCCACTGATGGGTTCCCTCCTCCCATCAATGTCTAGGACCATGATTTTTCAGCAATTGTTCTGATCTCTTCCTCTCTCTAGGACAGCTCTGTCTGTTAGTAGCACCTGCCTCAACCAATACTGAGTATTTTGCTTCTCTTTATCTTTTCTTTCCTGTTTTTTTTTCCCAAGCACTCATTTTCCATATTTTCCTTGTTATTTATTTCTTTTAATAGTGCTAATAGGTAAAATGCATAAGGAGTGTTAGGCACATCTGAAAATGATGCCGATTTCTTTTCCCCAAAATAATTACCTTCCTCACATACTCCTGGAAGGCATGGAGTGGGCTTACTTGATAATTTTAATTTCATAATAGTTTTGATATTATGTCTTTGCACAGACATGGCTTTAACCCTGAGCTGACTTCCAGGCAGAGGAATCATCTTGTAAAAAACATTGGCTTTCATTTCTGGGAGAAAATTGAGTTCAAATGACTGTAGCATAAGGAATATGGATGTTGTCATAAGTGAGATCAGGTTAAAGGTCCTTTAATGTGATACAGAGAAACTGAAATGTAGGTTGATATTAGTGAAACCCAGGAAAGATTAAAATAATAGATGCTAGTATATTGCTTTTTTTCTTATGATTTGCTCATGATTAGAAGATTTTGATCTGCAAATTCCCTGGTACATTGTATACGCACACAAATGCACACACGCACACACTCCTTCTCAGCATCAAATGTTTATTTAAGAATGGTCTTTAGGAAATACTATTTGTGTTATGTTTTTGTGACAGTTGAGTATCTGTAAAGTAAAACTTGGATTTAAATGGGAAGAAAGTGGATGGGATCCAGGCATGTAAATAAGAAGCTTAGAAACTAACAAAGCCAGCCTGATTTACTCTTTAGTTTTGCTTTGTGATGCATCTATAGGGGATGTTTTTCCTTCTATCTGTCATTTTAATGAAGGACCCTAAAACAAAATAGTATACATGTTTCTGAATACTGACAGGTCAATTAGATATTTTTCACTTAAAATGTGTCTCTTCCACTGTCCCTCCCTCTTTTCCTCCCTTTCTCCCTTCCTTCCATCTCCTCCTCCCCTTCCCTCTCTCCCCCTCTCTTTTTGCAGAGGATGAGTGTTATTTTTAGGGAAATATTATTCACTGTTCTTGAGTTGATCTGTTTCTCTTTGTCTTTCCTAAATCAATCATTCTGCTATGATGTTTTCCACTTCCTGCAGGGTTCCAAAGCTAATAAATCAATTAGCATCAATTAATCATCTACATAATTCATGATACGAGATAACAAAATGAAGCTCACAAGTGCATATTACTTCTGGTACTGACAAGACATTTCTAACTAAAACCTAATTAATTCATATTTTATTCAGGTACAATTCACTGAAAAGCTATGGTTTTGGCAAAGTTAGCAATTAAAGTATGGGTTCCAATTTTGGATTTGTAATGCAATTTTAAGCATCTCTCCCACCTTTATTTGATGACATATAATGCTGAATGTTAACTTAAGAGATATCAGTTACAACCCTTCACTGTTTATTTTGGTCTTGATCTATAATCACAAAATTATACTTTCATTTGACTTTGTTCCATGTGACTTTGTTAAAATATCTCAAGCTTAAAGAACATTCAGCCAGATTATTTTAATATGAGCTAGTGCTTGACAGTATGATGTTAAAGCTCATGATTAACCTGGATTTTATTTTCTATTTAAGAACTTGTCAAAATTAAGTATTCTTTTCTCTCATTCTGTGCTAGGTCATACTTTGATCTTTTTGGTCATATCGAGGTAAACGTTTCAGGTCCACAAGTAAAATGGACCAATCGATCAGAGCTTCCCTGTGCTGTTGTTCCCAATCACAAGGGAGCAAAATTTAGCCAATGCTTAAAGAGACCCCAGCTGTCAGTCTTGGAGATGGTATTCTGTGCTGCTCTAAATTGTCTTGGGCATGAACTGTCCTGGCTCACTTGAAGATGGGGGTCATTTTTGCCCATATATAAGCTCTCTAGGGAATGGAATTCTGATGCCTTTTATTATCTTTATTTGAATATGAATGAGTCAGTGGTGAACCCCAATCATAGCTCATTACATTTGGGATTATGGGAATCACATTCTTTTCTTTAATAGATACAGTGAAAAGACTAGCTTAATTGCCATTCAAAGAAGTTCTGAGCAATATATTCTAAAAATATTACTTATTTCCTTTCTCAAAATCATTTATCTTCTAGGAAAAAAGGCATATATATTGGTGTACTTTGATGAAAAAGAGCAGACATTAATGGGGACTTTTCTGATTGTCTTCATAAAAGCATAGACTGTAATGAATTTCTAAATGGAATTCAATAAAGCATTGATTTTGTTTAGTTATGTAATAGTTCAAAAGTAATTTATTTATTCAAATATTGCAGTTCTTCCAAGATTCAAGGGTGTGAAGATTTGATCATTTTCTCTGTGACAATTAGTTTTATATTTGGATGTGTTTTCTGATAATTTCAGATTATAATATTAATAGGTTAATGCTGACTAGAATGTGACAGTCTCCTGCTATTGTTAACGAATCATTCTCTCTCTCCTGTATGTGTGTGTGTCTGTCTCTCTCTTTTTTACTCTCTCTCACACACACAAACACATAATTTGTTATTTCTTGGCATCTGGAAATTTCTTTCTGTTCTTCCAATGTCTTTACTCTTCAATTCTACCCCTACCTCCCACACACAAACCCCACTTAATCCAGCCTTGAGAAAATCAGACCTTACATTGAGCATGTTCTTCTTTTCTTATAAATTGGGTCACTCAACAGTCTGCTTCTGGGTCATTGCCTCATTTTCTTTGCAAATGTTTCACCCTCCTTTAAAGCTTTAAAAATTTCCCAGAGAAGAGTCTTAAAAATCTTTCAAACCCAAAGCTGAGAATATAAATGGGGATGAATAGAGTGCAATTTATAATTGGTAGTGCTAGAGGATTTGGGTTTGTGACCATAGAGATCAGCATCCTAACAAGTAGGAAATTGCAAATTCACAGGGCTGGACTTCCGTTTCTGGTCAGATGTCTTTGCGAAGGTCTTCCTAAGTGACCGCTATTGAAAATATGACTCAATCTTCTATTCATAGTAGCTGCAGGCATTTAGCTTTTGTTGATGAAGTACAAACGTTTCCCTTTATAAAATCTAATGGCTAATTGAAAAAGCAAGAGGAAGTAAATAATTCTTTATAGTCAAAATCAGATCTCTCAGCGTGATTCAAGGGACGCCAGTTTCAGTAGACATTAATAGTCATTAAATGAACAAAATAATCCTCTTGGGAAAAGCACTGATTTTTAAAAAGTTAAGCAAACTTTCTTTTTAACTACAGGAATTTTCATGATCTTTGATATAATAATTCACAAGAACCTCTAAAGAGTGGATAAATAGCCACCAAAAGCACATTTCATGGAAGCAGGGTTTTTTGGGATATATTTTAGAAAACGCTGTTATAAATGCTGATGGCATAAATACTTTTAAAAATGATGATTCCAACCAAGAGAATCATCTCTTTTTTTATTTGTATAAAATTATGGGTGATAAGTATAATTTTGCTACATTCATAGATTGCTCAGTGGTAAAGTCAGAGCTTTTAGGGTATCTATCACCTGAATAATATACATTGTACCCATTTTGGAATTTCTTATTATCTACTCTCCTCTCACCCACTCACACTTCTAAGTCACCAGTGTCTATCATTCTACACTCTACACCCATGTGAACACATTATTTAGCTCCCACTTACAAGTGAGAACATGCAGTATTTATCTTTCTGTGTCTGATGAATTTCACTTAATAGTCTCCAGTTCTATCCATGTTGCTGTAAAACACAGGATTTCATTATTTGTTATGGCTGAATTGTATAATATTGTGTATGTCTACCACAATTTTTTTATCCAGTCATCTGTTGATGGACACTTAGGTTGTTTCCAAGTCTTTGTTGTTGTGAATAGTGCTGTGATAGACATAAGAGTGCAGGTAACTTTTTGATAAATTGGTTTCTTTTCCTTTGGGAAGATACTCAGTAGTGGAATTGGTAGTTTTATTTTTAGTTCCTGGAGAAATCTCCATACCATTTTCCATAGAGGTTGTACTAACGTTCATTCCCAAGAAATAATGTATACAATTTCTCTTTTTTCTGCATCTTTACCAATGTCTGTTATTTTCTGTTATTTTAACAATAGCCATTCTGACTGAGGTAAGATGCCTTATTGTGGTTTTAAATTTAATTTATTTAATGATTAGTGGTGTTGAGCATTTTTTCATATACTTTTTGGTCATTTGTATGTCTTTTTTGGAAAATGTCTATTCAGGTCCTTTGTCCACTTTTTAATGGGTTTTTGTTGTTGTTAAGTTCTTTGAATTCCTTGTAAATTCTGGATGTTAGTCCCTAAAACTCTCAGGACATTAGTCTAGGCAAGAATTCATGTCCAATATCTCAAAAGCACATACAACAAAACCAAAAATGGACAAATGGGATTGAATTAAACTAAAAAGCTTCTACACAGCAAAATAAATAATTAACAGTGAATAGCCAACATGCAGAATGGGGGAAAACATTTGCAAACTATGCATCTAATTTCTGGAGATGGGTAGTGACCTGTTTGAGGGTAAGTTCACTCCTCATTAATCCTCATCAAAATATTCCATTTAATTTGCATGTACTATCTGATCCCTTTCTATGGAATGACCATAACAAAGTAGCTTAGAGAAATTAGCTTTCTAGAAAGACAAACCAAAATATATTGAAGATATCAACCACCAAAGATATCAACCATTCAAACCTTTAAATGTAGACAGATGACCTTACAAGGCTTTTCTGGTCATGCTTTCCTAGCTTCTTAAAAACATTTAATAATTCCTAATCACCCTCAATATAAAATCCTGAAAGACAGAGGTGCTATCTCATATTATAGTGTGCTATATCTACTTAGTTTATTGTTATATATAACACACAGTAGGTGATCAATTGGTAGAATGCTGGGTTAAATCCAAATTAAGGTTCAAAACATCCTAAGCATTATTAGATTTAATACAAATTATCTTCTGTCTGACTACTTCTTCAGAGATGTCTGTTCCATACCTCTAGTCCAAATCAGACATTGCTGTCATTTTCTTTCATCATAGCAGTCATCTTTGAACTCATTCCAGTTTTATTTGTTTGTTGATATAATTTTGTGGGATTTTTCCCCTGAACAGAAAGTTGCATAAGACAGGGTTTATGTCTACTTTGATCATTATGTCTTTATACATAAGACCTAGTGTTGTAACGTGTACACTGTAGCTATCCAATAATTAAAATTAATGAATAAATGCATACATGTGTGCTTTGTCTTAATCTAGGTACTCCGTTCATGAGATCAAATTGCCAGTATAACCATGCAGAAGGACATCCATTGTGTATTAGCTTTCCAAGGGGAAAATATATGTATTAATTTATAAGTGCTAATCATACTCCTCTTGAAAGCGCATGATGGTTTCCATAGGTCTGAAGTATATGCGATACAGAAAAAAAGAAACAAAAAGAACTGTAAGCAGTAGATTCTGAGAAGGAATCATATTAGAGTATAAAAACAAATAATTATCATTCATCATTAGAAAGAAACACAATTTATGCCTATCAGTTGTCCTCTTCGAATAAACACTAATATACATGTGGTCAGAATCAGGAATCAATAGGAACAAGGCTTTTGACTACCTTATACTAAATTGTAAGAAAATAAAAGTATTACTTTGCTCAAGATCACCGGTGTTCAACACTTTTCCAAAAGTGGTGACATTTCCTCCCATTTAATAGAACAAATGAGTATGTTTGTTTTATTAATTAGCCTATACTACAAAATTAAGTGTCAATCATTACATTTAGATATTCTATTGAAAGGTATGTAAATAAAATCTCTTAACATGTTTTAAAATTGTCAAATTTCACTTTATTTTAAAAAATTAGTATCTGTTTGCATATATCTAATAATTTATTAGAGGCTATTAACAAATATCTCTATTTTACCTTTATCATATTAATAATCCCAAGCCACTCTCAGCAGAGAAACCAGATTTGA
This sequence comes from Mirza zaza, assembly GCA_008750895.1. Taxonomy (NCBI): domain Eukaryota; kingdom Metazoa; phylum Chordata; class Mammalia; order Primates; family Cheirogaleidae; genus Mirza; species Mirza zaza. The sequence continues at coordinate 247,259 of VSMD01096250.1, read as the reverse complement.
GTATTATTTTCCCAAAAAGAAAATAAAACACTTTATTTTTAACATAATCTTTTTTCTTATGGAAATCTTTTGTTGAAATGTCCTATAAAACTTGGGCATTAATATACTTCAATTTTTATTATTTTTTCCTTTCCATTTCTGTTTCAAATTTTAAAACTAATACCTTTCTTTACTTAATGTAATCAATAGTAATTTGATTCAAATATTAAGGTATCCAAATGCATTGCACATGATTATTAATTCACTGAGGAGATTTACATTATTCGTACTAATTTAGGAATTCAGGGCAAGTGAAATGGACAACTTCGGCATTACCATATTTGACCTGACAATTTTTCTGCTTGATGGCTATAATAGTTCTTAGGTCTGAAATTTGATTTTTTATTATACTATCACTAATGTGCTAGCACCAGCCTCTCCATCATACATATAAACACACACATACACACATATAAACACATACACACATACCTATATATGAAATATAAATATGTAATATTTTCAATAGTAAACATAAATACCTATATTGATCTTATATTCCTGTCTAGCTACTACTCCCATTTTACAACACTCTACAAAATATTTTGACAAAGAAGGGTCTGTGTTTGATCATTTAACTCTTATCTCTCCTTTCCTTTTCTACCAACTCCAGTGTGCCTTCTCTTACTGTCACTCTGTAAAATTTTCTCTTTTCAAGGTTGTCAGTTCTTTCCATTTTGCCAAATTTTTTTTTTTTTTTTTTTTGGTCTTTTATGTTGCCATGTATCTCAGGAGCAACTAATCTATTTGACTGATTCCCTCATTTCCCTTTTTGTTTGGGTCGGGGCCGGACTGTCCATATGCCCTTGGTTTTGACCCTGATTGTCTGGCTTCTCCTCAGGTTTCCCTGCTGGTTCCTCTTCTGGACTTTGTCTCTCAATTTCTCTAGCATTTTTCTTAGTTAAATCAATCCAATATGATCTAATCCAATTCAACCCAATTACATGGCCTCCTATAACATCTATATTATGATTATTTAAAAAAATTAAATTTTATATGCACTTTTCCCTTAGTCACAGATGGCTTATTACCCTAATCTTTTTATTTTTTTATGTTTTGCCAGTGGAATTAACTTTAATGGTATCATAAAATAGCAACTTTATAATGCAGCGTGTTTCACTTTACCCTTGTTTCTCTGTCCTAAAAAATGAAAAGCAACATTCACAATTTTAAAATATGAGAACCTAGCAACAAAGTTTACATAAAACAAATTCTAGTAGTTAAATCTAATTTAATAAGCTTGGTCAGAAGTATATCACTGTTTTTTGATATTTCTATATATAATATGTATATATTATATATATATACATAATGTGTAATGATCCAATCAAAGTAATTAGCAAATTTATTCCCTCAAACATTTATCATTTCTTTGTCTTAGAAACATTCAAAATCCACTCTTCTAGCTATTTGAAAGTACACAATAAATTATTGTTTATTATAGTTACCTTACAGTGCTATGGAACACTAGAACTTACTCCTATTTAGCTCTACTTTTGTGCCTGTTATTCAACTTCTGGCCATCCTCTCCCCACACCCCAGCCCCCACCCCCAATCTTTCCAGACTCTAGTAAACACTATTTTACTCTTGGAAATTAATGTTTTGGGATTTTACATATAAGTGAGCACATGTGGTATTTTTCTTTCTATGTCTGGTTTATTTCACTTAACATATGCTAACTTAACATCTCAACTTCAATGCTCACTAGGAATTTCCAAATTAACATGGTGAAAATATGTTTCCATTTCAGTAAATTGCAATGACATGTGTACATGTGCTTAATACAAAAGCTAAGAAGTTATCTTTGATACCTCTCTTTGCTCCATTCTTACCTTCTTATTTAATTCATAAGTAAATCTCTTTAACCCAATTTCCAAAAATCACCTTTGTATATACTGTTCTCTTATTCCCACTGCTACCATCCTAGTCCAAGAAACTAATTTTTTAACTTAAGAATTCTGTTTTTAATGTTGATTATGAACACTATCAAATAGAAGGAAAGAAAATGGTATAATTAACTCCATTATACCCACCATTAGCTTTAATTATTATCCATATTTTGTCACCATTTGTTTTCATTTTTCCACCCCCACCTGTGCACCACCCCTTCTTCTCCACTGGGATTTTAATACCAATTGCCAGACACACTGATTTCATCCATTAACACTTCAGAACTTAAAAAAAAATCAATGTAATTACCAACTTAAAAAAAATAATAATTCTTCAGTATCATTTAATATATAATCTACTTTCATATTCCTTGATTGTCTGAAAAGCATGTGTACTGATTTGTTTAAATCAAGGTCAAATATTAAAATTAGGAGATATTTGTTCAAGTATTTTTAATGGATAAGAGTTCCCTTACATCTCTAAGTTTTTCATAAAAATGATGTATTGAAGAAATAGCTCGATTTGTAAAAATACCATGTCATAGATTTACTGATTTAATCATAGTGATATCAAGGACTTATTGTTGGTAGTTAGCTCTCTAAAATATCATTTAATTCAGGATCAAATTATTAGCAAAGAACACTGACATGTGGGGCTTTGTACTGGCTAACGAATCATATCAGCCATGTTTTGTCCTACTTGAAGTGATGTAAATATTTATCATTAGATTTTTAGATAGCCTAGTTTATTTACTACAGTTCCCCATTAATATTTAATTTAAATGGTTTTAGTAGTCATTGATCCTTACCTTGATTCACTACTTCATTAAAAATATAAAAACGTAAATTTTTTAATTCTACCATTCTACCATAAAATAGGTAGAAATCTAATATGAAGAAAACCTTTCTCTCATCAGCTGTTCATATACTCTCAAACAACTTTAATAGAAAAGACAGGACAAATTCCTGATTCTTTCCTTTTATCATTCATTGTTCAGTATGATGCATTGATTTCTTAGCAGCTTCCAAAGGAGGCCAATGATGATATAACTTTAGTATTATAACAAAGCCATGGTCCTTAATGTAGTTGATATGTTTTTATGAAACAAAAAAAATTATTATGTTTGCTCTTCTAAGTGGTATATCATCTCTGGCCAGCTGGAATCCCTTTTAGGTTGCCTCCTATGTCTTTTTGTTATAACCACAATAATCTTTTACAAAGCCCTTGCTTTGTGGCACAATAAGATATTTTCAATTCATCTATATATATATATATATGTGTGTGTGTGTGTGTGTGTGTGTGTATTCTTCCCCTTTCTCAGATATCATGGAATCAGCCATTATTCTAAGTAATGCTGATTAATTTTAGTGGAGAGCAATAGAAAACTTTTGTTTCCAGGAATGCTCATTGCTTCTGGTTTGTATTTGTTTTTAAGTCTTTTCAGTATTTAAAGCATAAAATCTTTCTTTTTGGTAAGAAAAAAGTACATCATGATTTAATATTGATATTTCCAATTCAAATTTAAGCTTATAATATATGGTCAGCCCCCATTTTATGTTTATAAATTCTATTTCAATTTCACAGCAAGAGTGGCATAGAATACCTGAACACAGAAGAGAACATTCATGGAATATATCTAACTCTTTGACATAATAATGTATACAATTCAAAATGATTACACTATCATTACATCTAGGGCTTTCTGCAACTGCAAAGTGGTGGTCATGGAAGGCATGGCCTCTGGTATTAACATATAGAAAGCAGCCACCACCTTTTACTTGTGTTCTCTTTTTGCGTTTTTTTCCTCATTTTTCTTAATCAACTCTGCTGCTGTTGCTGCTTCTTAGCAAAACAGGTAAAAACAAAATTGTAATCATTGAACATAGCACTCTGGCAATCAAGACGTTTAAGGCCTTCAATCTTCTGGGGCGAAGCAAGCACTGTGCAACATTTAGAACTCTGATTAACAAACAAGGTGGTCATAAATTTTCCTGGCTTGAAGACTTCCACAACTTTCGTGATCAGGTCATCATAAGAGGTCTGACTTAAGTTTGTTTCAAAGCTGACATAAGAAAATTCTGGTTCTGCAGTGATGTGAATAGCCCAATAAGTACCATCTGATTTCATTTCATTCATCGAATACCCACAAGGATTGGACAATGTGGCATCAAAGACAGAACCTGGCATCAGGTCACGAATTCCACCCCCACAAGTGACATCCTTTGCAGTAGCACCATCTTTCATGTAGAACTGGTCCATAACTGCTGGGTGAAGCTCACTCATCAGAACTTCCAGGGTCTGATTGGTTGTCTGATTACTCAACTCTCTGGGAAATCCAGAGTACATAAATATCAACCATCAGAATCCATACATCCTATGCAATATGCCGCTCCATTTGAGAAAATTGCATTTAGAAACTATTTCTTCCTAGAAAGTCTGGTGCGGGTACCTTTGGTGAAAAGGCTTCATGAAATTCTTACGAGAATAAAAGAAGCTTTGAACTGAGTCGAACCCACTGTAATCCCTAGCAGACTTCAACAGGAGAACCAGTGCTTTCAGCAAGAGAGTGGTCCTGCATGTCTTCAAAATGAAACGTCTCTTGGAGACAAACGTGCTGCTCTCGCTGAGTACATAAGCTTCCTCTTGTCAGGTTTTGTCACACTTACGATTGAACATTGCAAAATCCTTCAGAAGTATGTCCCACTCAGATCTCCGGAGAGCGCGCAGATCCCCAGATCCTTGGCTTGGTTTGTATCAGGTTGCTGCTGGGAGAACCAAACCTCCAGCAGCTTCTCTGTCCCTTGGAAAAAATGTGCAGTTTCCATCACTGTGAGACTAGCGAAAAACTCACAACTACAGAAAATCAACTAAATTAAACCTCTTCTCCCGCTGCTGTTGCCACCGGTGCGAATTGTTCCTGCTGTGTTACTAAAAGTTCAGGATCTTTTTTTTTTTTTTGCTATGATTTTATATTAACTTTTCTAAAAAGAAGGACTAATAACATTTCCTGGCTTCTTTTTGTGAGCGAAGGTTGAACATGAGTCTGTTGGAAATAGAGGCAGATACAGTCTCCCATGGAGTCCGCTGCTTCCCCGTTAGAGTAGAGCGAGCACTAGCTAATGTCTCCTGCCATACTGCGTAAACCCATTTTACTTTTGATTACTTAACAATACATCCTGGAGATGCTTCACAGAAGTGTGTAAAAATCCTTACTATTTCTTATTACCATTGTGTTGCATCATGTGGATATTTTACAGTCTAGTTAACTAGTCCCCCAAATGATGGAAATTTGGGTGGTTTATTCTCTTTTAATGTTATAAATATCCTTGTGTATGTATACATTAATTCATATTTTTACCAAAATTACTTTGGGTTATCTATTTAGGATTAATTTAGGTTCACACTTGGAAATTTTTACCAATCTTATAGAGATATTAATCATTTTTAGTATGTTTATTTGCATTTCTTTTTATAAAATTTATCAATTCAAAACTTCTGCCTACTCTTTTCTCAGATTATTCATTATTGTTTTCTTGAAATATCATAAATAGACAAATATTACCCCTGTCTTGGTAATATAAGTTGCAGATATTTTTTCTGAAGTTATCAGTTTTTTCCCCATCTAAATGTGATCCCCTTCTTCCTCTTACTATGTCTTTTCCAGTTTCAGGTCTACATTTCATTATTCCCCTAACAATTATAGTTAGATTTTCAAAATGTCAATCAGCTTATATTACTCCCTTGCTTATGTCGTCTGGCTATACCGATACTGGCCACAACAAGCATTTTTCCACGTTGAGAGCTTTGCACGTGCCCCTTCTGCCTGAAACACTTTAATCCAGTTCTTCAAAATGCTAACTCTTCTCATGCTCATAATTAAAGAGTAAGCGAGACAGGACACATGTCAGAGTGAATCTCCCTGACTTCTAATCTAAGGTTTCCTCTTTTTCCTTCCTTTATTCTCTAACATGATTCTCCTTGTGATTATCTCTGTGGCATATTTAACTAAGATTGGACTGTTCATTTATTTGTTTACTTATCTTCTTTTTCTCTTCCCTAAAGTGTAATCCCTATTTCAGCTTTGTCTATTCACTGCTGCAAACAGTTCCCTGAACTACTCTAGGTATATACTAAATATTCAAAGAGTATTTACTAAATTAATTGGCAAATAAGTCCTGTATGTAAAATATTTCGCATTGTAACACAGATTTTAGATAGACGACTCAGAAGTAAATGTGTTTTCTTTTCAAGTATATTTATACTTGTTCAATTTATTTATAAAAAGGGTATTTGTCACATCCGTCATTTATTTTATTTTATTTTTATTTCTTTTTGAGACAGAGTCTCACTTTGTTGCCCAGGCTAGTGCCATGGTGTCAGCCTAGCTCACAGCAACCTCAAACTCCTGGGCTCAAGCGATCCTACTGCCTCAGCCTCCTGAGTAGCTGTGACTACAGGCATGTGCCACCATGCCCGGCTAAGTTTTTCTATATATATCAGTTGACCAATTAATTTCTTTCTCTTTATAGTAGAGATGGGGTCTCGCTCTTGCTCAGGCTGGTTTCAAACTCCTGACCTCGAGCAATCCACCCTCCTTGGCCTCCCAGAGTGCTAGGACTACTGGCGTGAGCCACCGTGCCCGGCCACCTCCATCATTTAAATAAACTTCTAATCTTCAAAATAAAGAACTTGGATAATACTGAAAAACAGCAGTAGCTCTATTGCAGTGAAATATATTTTTAAGTCCTACATTTAATTCATATTTGAAGGTAAATACATTATTTATTTCCATTATTTATATTCTTCCCTTCTATAATTATAGATTTTAGTATTTAAGTTATGCTGAAATATTTGTTTTTTCCAAACACATTTCTCTACTCTTCTCTTCTGCCATTGAAATGTTGCTTGTTCCCTAAGAAGCATTTCAAATATCACATACACCATTAATCCTTTCTCCCTTCCACTTCCACCTTTCACCTAGCACAGACAAAAAAAATTGTTACAACTAGTATGTCTTCATGTTGCTGTATTTATGCTGTATTCAAACTTGTTTGCTTACATAGAAATTTTCCATAATATATAATAAACTGCTTAGAAGGCAATTGGGGAGGGGCAGTGCTGGCACAACAAGGACTTCAATTGTAATAATTGATTTCCTTGTTTATAGATGAAAAATAAAACAAAGGATCCCATTCTAGAAATTAAAATACCAAAGTTTCCTAACTATATGAAAACTTCAGATGATCTAGAATGCCTTTAAATTTTCACTATAATTATAATATCTGATAAAATTATATATTAAACCTTTCTGTCAGGAAGTAACATCAAAATAAAATTCTATAAACATAAATCATGATCCAGTCTTAGTTATGCTGAAATTCCACTTGCTTAGAAAAACTAGATTCCGTGAGGACTACATCTACAGTCAATTTGTTCTATGTATCTAACATCACCAATATGAAAACACACTGCTATATAATCAGAACTTTCAATTTTAAATTCCAGAGTTTATATTGTATGTATATATGGAAAGTATGTCTTCAATTATTTTCTCCTGCCTATGGAATTGCATTGGCTAACCACCCCTACATGCACCAAAAACAAGATTGTTAATTGTCTTTTAAGAAGTTTTATTCAATTCTGCATGTGAGAGGTCCCATATATTTTTATCTTATTTTCTCTGACATTGGTCAGTCATTCTAAAACCATAGGATTGTTTATATATTCGTACTAAACAGGTATCTCCTATTCATTCAACTTTATGTTGATTTGAAATTATTGTTTTCATTTTTTTATATTCATTTATTTATTTGCCAAAATAATACTTGCCTAGTTTTCTTATTCTTAGTTTCTCTTAAAGTGAAACCTCCAAGGTCCTAAATCATTTTATTTGCCTCTAAAACTGTTTTCTTAAAATATTTTGGTCTCATGATATGAAATATATGAACATAAAGTTCGTTCTTGCTGACTTCTGTTATTTATCCCATTTATCTGTTTCTTCCTTTATTCTCTCAGGGCCCCTGGCAAGCGCCTCTTTAATACTTTTTAAGACAGTAATAATTTGCTTTTGTATGAGTTTTGGAGCTTCCACTTACCAGCTATTTGTGGCAATTTGTTTTAAATTATATATCTCATTCTTGGTATGCACATATATAAAATCCAGTATAATGACATATACTTTGCTGAATATTGGTAATATAAGAAATAATAAATGTATAACACATAAGCATTCAATATATCTGCATTTCTCCTCTCTACTGCTCCAATTTGCACCCTGTATCTATCTGCTTCATTGTGTTATGAAAACCACAAAGGACAATAATCACTCTTTATTATCCTTTAAAAATAGGCACTTATTCAGATAAAATACAGGAAACAAACCTTCTCCAAATCTAAACAAATCAGATCTTGAAGATGATGAATAAATTGCTTCCCCTTTTATTTTTTAATTGATGGTTGAATCCAGGTATCCAAATCTTTAAAATATCTTAATGCCAGGCTAGTGTTGAAATTTTAAGGTGTTTTATCAAGTTGATTTTCAAAGTAAATATTTTTTCATTATTTCACCACTTTCTTAAGCATCACTGAAATGAAATGCAAAGTAAAATATGTGTACATATACGTGCATATATGTGTAGAGTTATATATCATATATGTGCATATATAGAGAAAGCATGTATATACATATATTTCAATATATATATTTCCATATATATACATATAAAGAAAGAAAGCAATAATTTCTGTGTATTTACATAGCTACTAATGATGTCTACTTTGTGTGTGCGTGTGTGTGCATATATATATGTATAGCAAAAGAACATAATTTTAAGAAGGAAGAGGTAAATAATCTTCACAGAGAAGATAACTTAATACTAAATATGTTTCTGAACTTCCTTGCATGTAGGAAAGATAGAAATTCCATGGACAAATTTCTTAGTAAAATTATCAAAAAGAGGGACATATCAATCTCTGAAGAGGAAGAGAATTGTCCACAACATTTAATTATAGAAACTATCATAAAAGACTTTTAGTGGTTTTGAATTATGCCATGGACAATGTCATCAAGAAAATATTTCCAATGAAAACATGACTATTTTATGTTCCTTGGCAATGCAGATCATTGGAACTCTTAACTGGATTTCTAAAAGTTGTTTTAGAGATTTCCCACCACAAATATACAGACATACCTTGCATATATTGTGGATTTAGTTTCAGACGACCTCAATAAAATGAATATTGCAATAAAGCGAATAACATGAAGTTTTGGGTTTCCCAATACATATAAAATTTATATTGACACTATATTGTGTAGTATAAAGTATACAATAGCATTATATATAAAAAAAAGTATATACCTTTTAAAAATATACTTTATTGCTAAAATGCTAATGATCACCTAGACTTCAGCAAATTATAATCTTTTTTGCTGACAATGGGTCTTGCCTCAATATTGACAGCTCCTGACTCATCAGGGTGTTTGTTGCTGAAAGTTGGGGTGACTGTGACATTTTCTTAAAATAAGATGACAGAAGTTTGCCACATTGATTTATTTAATTAACTCTTCCTTCCACAAAAGATTTCTCTGTAGCATGCAATACTATTTGATAGTATATTACCCACAGTATAACTTCTTTCAAAACTGGAGCCAATCTTCTCAAACCCTACCACTGCTTTATGAACTAACTTTATGTAATACACCAAATCCTTTATTGTCACTTCAATGATGTTTCTAAGGTCTTCTCCAGGAGTAGATTCCATCTCAAGAAACCACTTTCATTGCTCATGCGTAAAAAGCAACTCATGATCTGCTCAAGTTTTTTTATGAGATTGCAGGAATTCTGTGACATCTTATATATATTTATAGGGTACATGTGATGTCTTTATACAGGCATACAATGTATATTAATCAAATCAGGGTAATTGGGGTATCCATCACCTCAAACATTTATTATTTCTTTGTATTAGGAACATTTCAATTTCACTATTTCAATTATTTTAAAGTATTCCATAATTTATTATTGACTATGAGAAGTAATATTTTGAAAGGAATCTTTGATTCCAAGAAGTAGGTCTCAACAATGGGCTTAAAATATTCAGTAAGCCATACTGTAAACAGATGTCCTGTCATCTAAGCTTTGTTTTTCCATTTCTAGAGCACAGGCAGAGTAGACTGAGTGTACTTTTTAAGGGCCCTGAGATTTTTATAATGGTCAATGAGCACTGGCTCCAATTTAAGGTCACCAGCTGTGTTAAGCCCTAATAAGAGAATCAACCTGTCCTTTGAAGCTTTGAAGCCAGATATTGACTTATACTCGCTAGTTATGAAAGTCTTAGATGACATCTCTTTCCAATGTAAGGCTATTTTTATCTACCCTAAAGATCTGTTGTTTAGTGTAGCCATCTTCATCAATTATCTTAGTTAGATCTTCCGGATTACTTGCTACAGCTTCTTTATCAATACTTGCTGCTTCACCTTACACTTTTAAGTTACAGAGATGGCACTTTTTATTTTTTTCTTAAACCTCATGAATCCACATCTGCTAGCTTCAAACTTTTCTTCTGCAACTTAATCATCTCTCTCAGCTTTCTAGAATTGAAGAGAGCTTGAGCCTTGCTCTGGACTAGGCTTTGGTTTAGCGGAATGTTGGAGATGGTTTGATCTTCTATCCAGACCATTAAAACTTTCTCCAAATCAGCAATAAGTCTGTTTCACTTTCTTATCATTCATGTGTTTGTTGCAGTAGCACTTCAAATTTCCTTCAAGAACTTTTCTTTTGCATTTGTAACTTGGCTAACATTGGCAACAGTTGTCTAGATTTTAGTCTATCTCAACTTTTGATGTGCCTTCCTCATTAAGCTTAATCATCTCCAGGTTCTGATTTAAAGTGAGAAGCATTGGACTCTTCCTTTCACTTGGACACTTAGAGGCCATCATAGGGTTATTAATTGGCCTAATTTCAATATTAATGTTTCCCAGGAAATAGGGAGGACTGAGGAGAGGGAGAAATATGGGGAAATAGCCAGTTGGTAAAACAGTCATAACATGTACAGCATTTATTGATTATGTTTGTTGGCTTATATGGATGCAGTTTGTGGCCACCAAAAACCATTGCAATAGTAGCATCAAAGATGACTGATCACAGATCACCACAACAGATATAATAGTAAGGAAAAAGTTTGAAATATTTCGAGAGTTACCAAAATGTTACACAGAGGCATAAAGTGAGCACATGCTGTTGGAAAAATGGCACTGAATGGCTTGCTCAACACAGGGTTGCCACAAACCTTCAATTTGTAAAAACTGAAATATTTGTGAAGTGCAGTAAAGTGCAATAAAATGAAGTATGCCTATATAGGAGGATGAAAATACTCTCTTTGTGCTAAGCTTCTTAAAACAAGCTAATGTCATTGACCTAAAGAAGCTTACCAAACTAAATACAATAAAACTCTTGAATCACATAAGGACATATAGAATAAACATATGCCATAGAGCAATTAAACACAGTTCTACTTTCTAAAATTCAACCAGTGATTGTTAAAATAGCCTTTGCCTATTCTTACATAATTTTTGTCATAGTTATTTACTTCCAGCATTCTAAATTCCTTTCTTATACTATTTTCTAAACAATATTGAAATTATATAATGTAATGAATCCAAAATTTCTGTACAAAAATTCATGTACTAGATTTAAATAAAATACATGTATGTTCAAATCAAAAGTTCTTATATTTTTTTAGAAGTATAGGGTAGAGACTACTTATAGAGGCCATTTATTTTCTTATTGCTTTACATAACTTCTGAAGCAAAATGTGTGTTAAATTTTGTGAAGGTATATTTTAGAAGTTAGTTTCATTCCAGTCTGTGAGGCTAAAATGAAAAGGCTTTTGCAAATGTTTATAAATACTTTTTGCATATATTAGTTATCATGACATTTTAATTCAAGAGTCTGGATATGTTCTATGACAAAAACTACCAAAAATAGAGCTTTATCCTTAAATAAATAAGATTTATAGTGTAATGTATGTGTGCTATATTTTACTACCTTGCTTTAATTTAAAAAATATTTAAATAAGTCAAACTCTGTTAGCTGCCAGAAATATAATGTTGATCTATTTGTGTGCTTGTTTTCCTCAAGAGTAATTACTTATAATCAATGATTTTCTTTGGTTCCACTTCTTATTCTTCTTCAAAAAAGACTAGTACATTTTCTTCACAAACCGCCAAAATTACACACACACACATGAACACACATAAAAACATACCACAACAGATGAATAGGAAATTCTTAATGAAAATATAAAAACTGAAATTAAACCTATGAACATATACATAACCTCACTCAATCTGTATTGCAAAAATGAAAGGAGAAAGGGCATAATTTTCAACTATTAAGATGGCAAAATTTAAATAGCAATAATGGATGAGAGGATATACACACAAAGAATGAATTTGGACTACATCATACCATATTTTAAAAAATGAATTTGTATTATATCATACCATATTAAAAAATTAACTCCAAGTGACCTAAATATGAGTGATAAAACTATAAAACTATAAAAACAAAAAAGAATAAGCTGTTATGACCTTAAGTTAGGTGATGGTTTCTCAGATATGACATAAAAAGTACAAGTGGGAGTAACTGCTATTAGGTACAGTGTTTCTTTTCAGGGTGATTAAAAATTTCTAAACATCAATATACTAAAAAAATCACTAAATTGTATACCATAAATTATTTTATGGTATGTAAATTTTATGTTAATAAAATAATTATTTGAAAAAGTATAATAATGGCCTCTGATGACTGGGTTAAAATAAACTCTTCTAAAAACTGTTGGGACCATAAATGGGTATAACATGGCGGGGGGATTTGTTAGTACATCACTGACAATGTATCATTTATGTTTCATATCTATATAGTTCTGATGAAACAAGTCTACTTCTAGAAATTTATTTTATAGAAATATTTGTGAGGAAATAAATTTACATAAGTAAAGGATTCTAGAGCACTCTTTGTAATAACAAAAGGAAAGAAATAGCTTAAATATCCATTAGTGGAAATTGATTAAATGCATTTTTCTATGCACATTCAAAGGACATAACAATTTAAAAAATATATTTAACTCTGTAGGTTCTCACTTGGATACTGTCCATGATACATGTTAAAGAAAGCAAATAACTTGTAGACTACACACACACACACACATATATATATATTTTCTCATTCAAAAGATGAATGTACAGACACTCACAAACACACACCCAGAAAATCCAGACGAATATGTCATAGGCTCTTAACAGCATTTACCCTTCGTATAAAATTGGTTTTGTGAAGGAAAAACATTTCACTTTTTATTTTATATATACCATAAATTTATAGAAAAATAGTTTTGCATATATATGCTTTTCTTTAATTTTAAAAACATAAATCTCAGATGAAGAAAGCATGTTTTTGCCCTGTTGGAAGAAGTCTTTGTTGTTCTTCAGTTGATAAGCTAGGTCTACCTGAAAGTCTTTTATTCTAATTCTGTGTTATGATAACAAAGGAGACCTTGAAAGTAGGGTGCTAATAAGTCCTGTTGCCACACATAATCTGAATTTGTATGGGCTCTCTGCTGTAATTATTAATAGCTCTCCATGTCATTTTCACAGGTGTTTTAGTTCTGACAATAAATGATATGATAACACTAACTATAGTGACTAAAATCCACATCCTATCTGATCTGTGTAAGGCAGGAGGGTTAGCTAGTTTAAGCAGTTTAAATTCTCACATGCGCTTTCCTTTTGTAAATACTCTCCTCCTCCCTTCACCAATTCTGAGGAAAATATTGGCTATGGAGTAAATATTCCTGTATCACTGTCAAAAATTTGTTGAATGTTATTTATACTATATAAAGATATAACAAGGAAAAAAATAATCAGTGGTGACAAAAGTATAGATATGCATTGAAAGAAAATCCATTTATTTATTAGCCTACGATGCCTTGTAGTAGGTGGAACTTAAACCACCATTTTGGGTGAGAAACTATTTCCTTGAACATTCAGAAATTAGCCTCTAAAAATTTGTCAATTCAGATTAATCCATATAAATATACTAAGAGCTTTCTCTAGCACATATTAAATCATTCAATAAATAGATTATGCTCTCACATTTTATCATTGTCTCATCTTCATCTTTGTAGTCATCGTATGGTACATAAGTGTGAATATACTATATATATATTTTTTTTTTCAATACATAAATTCTTTAACATTTCCCAAGTTAGTTTAGGATAATGTATATGGCTTAAAATAAGAACTTAGAAAAATGTAATAGGAACCTACCATAAGCCTGTAGGTTCTTTAACCATATGAAAATTGTTGGAAAAAATAAAACTTTGGATTTTCATATTTTTAAATAAAATATAAAAGAATATCAAGGGACAAAATTAGGTAAACTATTTTTCTCTTAACAATTATGACCCTATAGATATATTAGAAGACCAGAAGCAGTGAGGTGGAATGTTATGGATTGAACATTTGTGTCCCTTCCAAATTTATATGTTGAAGCCCTCCCCTCCCTCAAATGATAGTATTTGAAGATGGGACTTTTCATAGGTAAATAAGGTTAGATGAAGTCATGAGGATGGGTCCCTTGTGATGGGACTAATACCCTTATAAAAAGAGACATCAGCGTGTGTTCTTTCTCTCTATCTGCCACCTGTGGACATAAAGAATGAGGCATCGGCAAACCAAGAAGTGGGCTCTTGCCTTGAACCAAATATGCCTGCACCTTGATCCCAGATTTCCCAACCTCCAGAACTGTGGGAAAATAAATTTCTGTGGTTTAAGCTGCTCAGTCTGTGGTATTTTCTTATAGCAGTCTGAGCAGACTAATATAGAATCCTAATTGTCCCTTATTATTGTCTAAAGTAATTTTTACCTTGATACTAAGTCAAGTCTGGAAGGATAAAGGATGGAGGAGGATGTATTTAAAGACTAAAATTGCTCAGCCTCCACCAGTATCTTTTATATGATGATAGTTATGGAATGATAATTATGGATAATGGATGCAGTTATGACAGGGGTTTAAAGGGATCTTACTCCAAAATAACATAAAATAAAATAAAAATAAACACTGAAACAAAACAGATAAAACATAATTTAAATAATTACTTAGCTATTCCAAAGATGTCAGCATGACATTTTAAGCAGTGGGGTGACTACATCCACCTACAGCTCTTTTAGCCCTAAGAATTTGATATCTGATCATTGTTGGCTGCTTAAGGAAGGAATATTAAATAAGGTACATCTTAGTCATAATTTGGCAGTATGTCTCTGACAGTTAACCTGGTGCCTGTTGGTGTTATATTCTATGAATAAATCTAATTTAGACCCACGGGGAAAACATTCTTGGATGCTGAGATTAACAAATAATCACTTTCTCATCTTTTACCACCTTTGTTTTCACTCTAAACTTTGTGTCTAACAAAGTATTGTTTTTTTTCTTAACTCCCAGATTGAGATTCCTATATGCCTATATATTTGTTCACAAACTATTGATTACTTAGGATAGGGTAATTATGCTTTTGGATGAGGGAATCATTGGTAAACAATGACATTAAGAGCAGAAGAAATCATTATTCAAATGCTGCCTATGCTATGTGATCTTGGATATGTCAAGTGACTCCTGACAGCCAAGTGACAAGAATTATAACAGCCTGTGCTTTAAGGATGGCAGAACATAACTATAAATAAAACCTAAAATTTGAAAATTATCATTAAGCAGCATCATCACCCATGGCATAACTAACTTTCCACTTCTATTTATATAAGAAAACAAAACCTGTTACTTCACGTTACCATCACAGGGGTTTCTATTATTTATAATCATTCATTCCTGACAGATACAATAGACTTATGTTTCGGGGAATTAATGGTATACCAAAGAGATTAATGCTTATTGAATTTAGTGACATAAACATGCCAAATGCACATGCTAAATAATGTTTCCTTCCCCAAATTGCATATTAGACAGGGAGAGATTCCCCTAGGAAGCCAGGAATAACATGAATAGAAAGTAAAAGTGATGAAGAGGAAAAGAGTGATGACAGAAACAATTAAACATGATATACAACAAAAGAACTACAGTGTTACCTTTTCCACCCTCCAGTACTCACTGCTTATGGTCTTTGCTAGAAGAGAATTGCTTTGAGTGGAGTTTCAGAATCATGGGAGACCCCAGCACATAGCAGAAAGCAGAATTGTATGAGAATCTAGGTTTCCAAAGTCATAAGGTTATGCCGATAACCAATGCTTTAGACGGGATCAGCCCTTAAGACACAGGAAAGGGAAGAAGTATATCACTAGGAATTGAAATTTGGTTTTCACATGGCATTTACTAAACTGACAGTTATGTTATTACTAAATGTTAAATCAATTTGGAAATATTCTTGTGGTGGGAAAAAATGCTAGTCAAAGCTATTACGAAAAGTGTGTGTCAGGAGAGGCAGTGAGGATAGACCTTCAATTTTCATAATCAATGAAACAAAATAATATGAGTAAAAACTGGGACAAAGCCCTTATTTGAGTGCTAGCCAGGATTATAACAGAAGTTTTTTGGCAGTATACTAGTTTAATGATGAATAATAATCACTTTTATTCATAAAAATAGACAGAGTCCTTCATTTTTTTTTGAAGGACAATATCACTTTTGTGGCAAAGATTAATGCATTTATCAGTGACACTTCAGGAGGTAAATCTTTAGCTAAGGTCTCCAAAGTATTATGGAGTTTCTTTCTTTCCTTTGAAATAATGAACAACGACAGCAAGAACAGCACACAAACACAAACAAAAACAAAGCTAGAAGGATTTGGAATGGAATTCAAGATGAACTGAAGGCATGTAAAACACCAAAGTTTACTACAAGCAAATTCAAATGAATAGAAGAGGAAATCTTTACCACCTGTTTGTTCATAGCACTTTGAGAGGTTATGGCAATGCATAAAATACTCCATACGTACCTACTCATATCACTGTGGGAGAAAATGTGTCATAAAAAGTATTAGAGGAGGTTTGTCTTATTTATTTTCAGGTTTGCTTATATTTAATTGTAAGATAGGTGATTATATTAGATGGTTTAAATTTGTGTATAAGAAAACTACTTTAGGAGGAAGTAATGCATCTATGAAAGGCAGAGCTTGACTTACTCTAGATACCATAGCAACCCTGTGATATTCATATAAGGGAACAATTACAGATCATAGGTCTCTTGTAAAAGTACTGTGCCATCTCTCAATACCTAAATGCAGCTTTGTTTTATTCTCAAATTAGTATGATTGTGTGACAACATCTCTGGTAAAAGATGTCCCCAACTTTGTGCACTATCCCAGAGCTTTATGGTATCTTCCAAAAAAAACAGTGGAGGACTTCTCATCATTTCATTTGAAAAATGGCCATAAGCACAGACGTACAGATAATCTGTATTGCTATGAGCACAAACATACTTATAGGGAGAGATTACAATAATGAACTGCAACATCTCCGGGTAGCCATTCTCAGGTATTGTTGAAATACAGTCAGGTGTCATTTAACAATGGGGATATATCCTGAGAAATGTGTTGTTAAGTAATTTCTTTATTATGTAAACATCACAGCATGTACCTAAACAAACTTAGGTGGTATGCCCCTATGGTCCCCAGACCTGTACAAGTCCATGGGCCTGTTAGGAACCAGGCTGCACAGCAGGAGGTGAGCAGTGGGTGAGTAAGTGAAGCTTCATCTGTATTTACAACTGCTCCCTATCACTCACATCACCGCATAAGCTCTGCCACTTATCAGATCAGCGCAGGCATTAGATTCTCATAGGAGCACTAACCCTACTGTAAAAAATCTGAGCATGCAAGGGATCTAGGTTGCATGCTCTTTATGAGACTCTAATGCCTGATGACAGAGATAAGGTGGTGATGGGAGATAAGGCACTTGGGAGCGGCTGTAAATATGAATTATCATTAGTAGAGCAGTTTGACTGCACAATGAATGTAATGCACTTGAATCATTCAGAAACCATTCCCCATCCCCATCTATGAAAAAATTGTCTTCCATGATACCAGTTCCTGGTGCCAAAAAGGCTGAGGACCTCTCATATATCCTACTATTATACATACCTAGACTGTATAGTATATCCTATTGCTCCTAGGCTGCAAACCTGTACAGCATGTTACCTTCCTGAACGCTGTAGCTAATTATAACACAATGCTAAATATTCGTGTATCCAAACTTATCTAAACATAGAAAAAGGTATAGTAAAAATATAGCATAAAAAATAAAAAATGGCATACTTGTATAGGATCCTTATCATGAATGGAGCTTACAGGACTAGAAGTTGCTCTAAGTAACTGTACACTACTAGAGACTTTATAAACATTGTACACATAGGCTACACTGAATTTATTTTTACAATTTCTTCCTTCAATAATAAATTAACCTTAGCTTCGGTGACTTTTTTACTTTATAAACTTAAAAAATTATTTTTTAACATTTTGATTCTTTTGTAACAATACTTAACTGAAAACAGATATGTTGCACAGCTATACAAAACTATTTTCTTTCTTTGCATCCTTATTCCATAAGCATTTTTGTATTTTTTTTTTATTTTTTGTTAAATACTAAGACACATACACATTAGCTTAGGCCTACCAAGGATCAGTATCATCAATTTCATTGTCTTCCATCTTCACATCTTGTCCCACTAGAAGGTCTTCACAGGCAATAACACGCATGGAACTGTCATTCCCTATGACAACAATGCCTTCTTCTGGAATACCTCGTGAACGGTAGGTACCTGCCTGAGACTGTTTTTACAGTTAAATGTATCTTTTTGTAAGTAGAAATAGTACACTTTGAAATAACAATAAAAATTATAGTAAACATATAAACCAATAATATAGTGACTTATTACCATTATGGAGTATTGCATACTGTACATAATTGTATGTGTTATTCTATTATACAACTGGCAGTGTAGTAGCTTTGTTTACATCAGCATCACCACCAACAGGTAAATAATACATTGCACTACAACATTGCAAAGTCTACAACTTCACAAGGTGATAGGAATGTTTCAGCTTCTTAATAATCTTGTGGGACCACCATTTACATGTGGTCTGTCACCGACCAAAATATTATTATGTGGTATGTGACTGGAGATAACTTTGAATGAGACAAATTATATAACTCTAAATACCCACAATTCACCAAAATGTTCACATCACTGTTTATTGCAGTTTGGGGCACATAAGATTGGAAGATTGAGTAAAATATAAAGAAATAAATTACTGCTATTTAGAATGGAGGAAATGCTTGAGGTGATGGATGCCCCAATTACCTTGATTTAATTATTAACATTATAGGCCTGTATCAAAATATCACATGTATTCCATAAATATATACAACTATTAAGTCCCCATAAAAATTAAAAATAAAAATACATAAACTCTAAAAAACAAAGTCACTAAAAAAGAAAAAAAAAAAAGAGGCCATAATACCATAGGCTGGACAAACCTTATTAGAAAATATTAAAAGGAGAAAAATCTACCCTCTTCTAAAATGTCTGAATTCTAAAAATATGTGCTGAGTTACTATTCTTAGAAATATTCCTACAATTATGTAAAATCTTTAAATGTCTTGGAGTTTGAGAATATTTGTGAATCTATTTTACTGTTAAGTAGAGTAACATGTCAATCTCATTATGATGACTCACATGTGCTAGCTATTCTGATCCTAATTGCTATAAATGACAGTGTGCTAGAAATATTTTAAAATAGAACCTGTCTACATTTATGTATTAAAGCATATAGCTAAGGTATAATTTAAAAAAATAATTTTTAATTTTCACTTTGACTTACTTTTGAAATTTCATTTTGACTTAAACCCAGGATTAGATTAGAAATCAATTACACACATTATTTCAAGTTTGCCTAACATGATTATATAACTGATTCCTATTAGCTGAATAGAGTATTAGAACTACTTAACAAAATACTACATTCTACAGTTGAAAGAGTATTTGGATATCTTTTAGACCAAATTTCTACCTAAATATAAGGCATCTAAATGTGTACCAGGTAGCCAGGTGGCCTAATCACTTACTTCCAGAGGGAGGGAATATATTCCACTACTGAAAACATCTTTTAAATATTAGCAAATCGAATATTTGCAATGGGCTAAAATGGGTCCCCCTTGTATATGTCCTTCCTCACTGGATCTACTTCTGTCTTCTGGAGCAAGAGTGAAAGTAATTTATTCTCTATGTGATAGTCCTTTTCTAATTTTGTTTTAATGTTTCCAATTAAAGAAGAAGACTGACCTTCCAAATATTTCAATTTCCCACCAAAAATGCATGGTTCTTTAATAGTTTTTAACAGCATCCAATTTATTATATCTAAATTTTTGATCAATTAAGTTTGTATGTTTAAAAGGAAGAGAAACGTCTCCATGTGCATACAAATATTGTGTAGGAGTATCAATTAATTTGTAAGAAAATAGATTTTTTTAAGTCACATGTTTTGAAGCTATAAAATGTAATGTTAAATATTTTTTTAAAATAGAAATCATAAAAGTATGAAAATTTAAAACTAAATGACAAAATGTGGTATGCACATTCAATGGAATACTATTTGTCAATTTAAAGAATGAAGTATCAACGCATGTTACAATATAGATGGACCTTGAAAACATTATCCTAAGTGAAAGAAGCCAGTAATAGAAAACTATATATTGAATTATTTCACTTATGAAAATGTCTAGAATAGCAAAGTCCATAAAAATATAAAGTGGTTTATTGATTCTCAGGGGAAGGAGAATGGGGAATGACTAACGGATATGGGAGTCTCTTTTTGAGGTGTTGAAAATATTCACAATAAGATTATGGTGATTAAATCACAACTCTGTTTATGTGCTGAAAAACACATAACTGTATACTTTAAATGAGTGTATATTATGGTACAAGAAAGATATTTCAATAAATTTGTAAAAAAAGAATCCCTGAGTGACAAAAACAACAAAAACGCTATATGTCAAAATTTGACTACAATCATAGTAGTATACAATTGGAAATATATACATTTAATTACATTCAAATCTACAGATATATTTAAATAAATTAAGCATTTAATTCAAGTAGTTGGATTATGAGAAATATAACAAAATTTAAAAACAAGGTCAAAAATAAATAAAGTAGAGAAGAAATAAATAAAATAAATCTGCCATGACAAAATAGATTTTAAATGTTAAATTTCTAGAGAATTATATAATACTAGAATTTACTCAGAAAGAAGTAAAAGTCTTGAATAAATAATATTATATTTCAATATAATAAATTGAAAATGGGAATCAAATGTGTCACCTCTTCACACCCATTTAACCACACACACACATACAGTCACGCTCGCTCTTTCTCTCTCTCTCTCTTTCTCTCTCTCTCTCTCACACACACACACACACACACACAGAACAACAATGTAAACAAAACTCAGGGATCAGGACCAGCTGGCTTTACACATAAATCTTACAATACTATCCAACACAATATAGAGTATTGATTCTTATAAGCCCCTCCAGAAAATAGAAAAAGCACAAAAGCTAATCAGTTTACTTTATAAGGCTGGTGCAATATGGTGGACAAAACACGATAAAGAAAAGTAAAGAAAGAAGAACTATGGGCCCATTTGCCTTCCAAATGTAGTTGCAGTATCTTCAATAATACATCATCTAAACTTATTTAAAAGTGCGAAATTAATGTATCACAATCAAGTTCGTGTTTAAGTTGAAAATGTAAAGCTACTTCAACATGTATGAATGTGTCATATGCCGAAAAATATTTTGATACATCTCAACACCTTATAATGATAAAAATTCTCAGAAAATTAAGAATAGAGAAACACTTCCTTAATTGTATAAAACTTAGTCAAAACACTATAGCAAACGTTATGTAAGCAAATATCTTATCCCCCATAATAACTATTGTTTAATATAGTTTACAGAGGTTATGGTGAAAGCTATAAATAAATAATACTATACAGATTGTTCAGCATTTTAAGAGAGGAAATAAAATTATAATTATCTGCAGATGAAAAGACTATCTACCTATAAATTCCAAATCAACAGACTATATGAACCACTAAATTTATTTAGCAAATTTGCTGGATACAAAATCAGCTGGATACAAGAGCAATTCTCTTTAACAGTAACCATAAAATGCAATAAAAATAATATATTACTCTCAAGAGCCACATACACTATAAAATATCTAGGAAATAAACAATCATATAAAATAAATAAAGACTACAAAAGCCCTTTGGGTAAACATTTAAATCTCTGACAAAGATTATAGATTATATTAATACTCTTAGATGATATGACAAATAAAAATGTCATTTATACTACTAATAATTTGTAAATTATATGAAATATCATCCAAAATTGTATTTGATTTTTAAAATTACACTTTATTTGACATTATAAAATTATAAATGAATGTAAAACTGAAGAAAGCTTTATTTTAAATTACATATGTAGAAAAAATATCTACCTAAATCAACTCTAAAAGAGATCTGCTCTACCAGACATTAAGACATACTACATACCATAAACCTTAAAGTCATAATAATAAATGTTTTATTACTTCTGCAAAACAGATAAATGAGCTAATGAGAAATAAGAGAGTGCAGACACAGTCCTGTGTGTGTAGAAGGGATTCAATATACAAGAAAGAGGGTACCAAAAAACAGTGTGAAAATGATGCATTTTTAGCAGTTTTGGGGGGGAAAACTTGTTTCATATAAGAAGAGAAATATAATTGAATTTGTTCTAATACAGCTTAATAATTTAGACTGTAGTTTAAAACAAATGGATTAAAAATTAAACTATAAATTTAAGAAACTATAGAGGGATATTTTGTAAAATTAGAACATAAAGTGTTTCTTAAAACTACAAAACAGGCAAACCAATTATGAGTAGGATGAACTAAAGGCATCTGATTAGGCAGCTGATAAATTAAGAAAAGGTTTTTTGAATGTTTAAAACAAATAGAAATTTATATATAGAATGGAGGGGAACAGATTGAATACACATTGAACAAATTAGATAGTCACAGCCATGGGATCTGTGAGCAAGACTCTTTTCTTATATAGTCACTTCTCAAATAATAAGCTGATGTTTAAAATAAGGCCCTTCTCTCTTCTTTTTTACTGGGGTTCAATTTTCCCTTGGAGTGAGTTTTGTCATAGACCAGAGACACAGGGAGAGAAAAATCATACTCTTGAGCCAGGCTATAGTATATATCTGTGCCCACAACCTCTTTGGTAAGTGTTTTTCCTTTAAATTTTGAAAATTAAAAATCTATTTTTATATGTGCTTTATTTGAGCAGGACATTCTCTTAGTGGCAGCTTTCTTCAGTGAGAATAGATGAGTGAAACTGTCATTTTCATGAGTGTCCTCTAGCTCTCTTGAGGCTAGAAAGACCTTGAAAGTATTTCTCTCTAGAGTTCTAAGAAAGAACTCCTTTGTGCAGGCTATGTGAGGGCTAGGAAACGTTTTTTCCTCCTGGCACATTTGCTCTGCATTGCACATAAGAATAAGAGTTTGATGTTTGCTTTTCTTTGTAAATATGAAGTTAAAGCGCTGATGGCTGAGTTTTAGCTCTCATATCCAATCTAAAGCACCAACAGTGATGATGGGAAAAGCTTAATTTGAAAATTGCAACTTCAGAAAACTAAAATCTTATGGGTAGACACACTCCTTTTTTTCCTAAGGAACTGCTTTCTTTTCCTCATTGTTATAAGTATGTATGTCTGATGTGGTTTTAAACATATCCTGTGGAGTATAGTTTCAGACTAAAGAGAATATTGTCTTATGTATTCAGAATAAAATAAGTAATTTTATCAAGTGTTCTTTAAGATTAATGAAATACTAGTTTTCAATTGTCTATAGTTATATGGCATTAAGGACCTAGACTTATCCCTGGATATTCAACGGGTTATTTTGTTGTTGTTGTTGTTATGGTTTACCAAATTAAGAATCTAGAAAGGGTGCAACAGCAGACTATATTGAAAATGGATCAATTATAAAGTTATCCCTAAAGTTCACTTCATTCAAATGCTTTAATTGCAATGTAAATAATAGTAACCCAATTAGAAAATTGAGAAGATGAAGCTTTGCATGTGACAGGTTAGGTAGCCATTTTTATAATCTTAATTGTAGATGTAGTATGACATTGATGTAAGTTTGGTTTCCAAATAACTATAATGATATTAAGAGGCATGAAGTACTGCATTCAGGGCAAAGGAAATGAGGCTCCTACTTGCCTGGCCAAACTCACTGGTGTGCTGTGTGGATCTGGTTGCTTGTTTGTAAGAAAATGATAAACCAAACTAAGCATAGTCAAAACCATGAGGCAATTGTAAACACATTATCTTGTGAAATAGTTGAAGAAACGAAGCATGTTTAACCTAGAATACAGAAGATTTAGAAGACATGTGGAAGAAAGCCCCAAGTATTACAAGATAGTATGTGGAAGAGAGTTTTTCTCACCTGCAAGAGTGGAGCAGTAAGGATACATAACTCTGGGCTTTTGTATGAAGAAGTAATGGCATAAAACATGTAAAGGATTATTATGTAGTAAATCCTCAATAAGTACCCTTATTGTTGTTACACTTTTATAACAACCTTACAAGTTTGCACAAAGAAAAAATCCTTACATGGCAAAATGCTCAGCTTCAGTCAGTCATTCTATGAGAACATGTGTTCCCATTACAGCTGGAGAAGTGATAAGCAGAAGTTTTAGAGAACAAGACTCAACCTGTCTCTGCTACCTCTGGTAATCATCATGGACTAGTTGAGTCCTTGGTACTTAATTGGCAGAAAGATCAAAGTCAAAGAGTCCATTTTAGACACTGCTTGCAACTCCTGCACTCAGTTCAAAGACATTTGTTCAAATAACTGGCTGGGCTCATTGTTCTAAGAATGAAATGCTTTCCAAAATTAGTTGTCATTATTCTCACTTGATCCTTTTTTCATTGTTGATTCATTTACAAGTTAGTGTACTGTTATTTAATCTCATGAGTGGTTGGTGGTGCTTTTTCAAGAAAAATATCTAAATTGTAGTTTCAATAGCATCAACTAAACTAAGAATTTTAATTAGCAGAAGATATCATGGATACACTTCCACCCATGCCATCTCACACAGAGTTAACAATTTGGAAAATAATGCTTCATTGTAAAAAATGTTTGCTATTATTCTTGAAAGTTTTCTAAGAACCATATCATTTATTTTCTAAAGTTTCCATTGTGACTTATACTCTTCAATTTAATAATTTATAAAACTGTTATAATGGTTGCTAAATACTTATCTGGTATGTTTCCTTAGGGATCTGGTCTAGTGGAAGAAGGTAGGTTTACAAACATCTGTATGTCAAGAAAGATTTTGACAATTATATCAGAGAAAAATAATACTATACAGATTTAGAAATAGGTGAGATACATTTACTTAGTGATGCAAAGAAAGACTTCATGAGGGATATGGCATATGAAGAAAACATCGAGGAATGTGTGGATTAAGGCAGAGTATGGGAGAGTATCTCAGAAATGTAGAATAGTGTGTAATATTCTCACCAAATGTCCTTCCTTGACCATAGGTTAGAGTATAGGTTTTTTTGATTCTTTGTTTTGTTTTGTTTTGTTTTTTTGCCTGGAAAACTAATAGCATAGTGGTAGGTCATGTCCATCTCTATCCTAAACTTGGTTCATAAGTGCCTAACAGATTTTTCTCCAGCCTTATCTTTTGTAGCTTTCTCCTTTTCTTGCCCCCTCAACAGAAATATACTCAGAAACACTCAAGAACACACAACACACATATATACTCTCTGGCCATATGGTACTAATTTCACTTTCACAAATCTTCAAAGATATTTCTGGCCTCTGAACCTTTCCAGTGGCTAATCTTTCTCCCTGGGATGTTCAATATTTTCATCCAATCCTTTTACTCTACCTTTCCCTAATTAACTTTTATATCTTAGCTACCACTTCTCTTAGAAAGCCTTCCCTCATGTCCCCTCTAGTGAACCTTTTCTGTGCTCTCATAGTATCCTGAATTTCTATAATGGCACATTAATCCCACTGTGTTAAAACTATGTACTTGTCTTTATTCACTCTGAGACTCCAGGTGCTTTGACAACAGAAGATCCATCTCTCTTGTCTCAGCACTGTGGTTGCTAGCAAAAAGAAATAATAACCTATATTATTGAATCAGTGAATGGATGAATTAACACATAGTGGAGATGTCAGCATCTTGTCAAAATGTAAGTTAATAGAATATAAGTATGTCCTGTTCAAGCCAGTGGTATAGGAATAACATGATTACTGTTCTGAGAAAAATGACTTGAATATCTGAAGCACTTTCTTGGTTATAATTATTCTTAGAATTTGACTAGACAGAAATCTCTTTTACATTTCAATTCAACAGAAGCATATGGAAGACATAAATGAGTAGAAGAATATTAGTAAATAATGTCCATTGAAGGAAAAGAGCTATTTTGTATTAAGTTCCAAACAAAGGCATAATGAAATTCTAAATCATGACCCCCCAAAATATCAAAATAAAAACCTAAGAAGAAAATTAAGATTCTCACTTTATTTTATTCCATTAGGGCATATATCAAATTGAGTAATAAGTGGTATCTATTACTGATAAGTGAATTTTCAAATAACTCTATTGCACTTATCAAGGCAATTTCTATTTAATATTTAGATAATGCGACAGTTGTTTGGGGTATCAGCTTAATGTGATTAAGTAATAACAAGGTAACTGTAAATACAGCATTATTTATCCTCAGTGCTTCACTAGGCACTGAGTCTGTCCCTCTTTTGCTGAAAGCAAAACCCAGATGCTTTTTCATTTGATTTTAATGAATAAGCTGCCCTAAGCAAGCATGTCGTAAAGGTGTTCCTGGAAGAAATTGGCATTTGAGTTAGTGAACTGATTGGAGAAGATCCTCCCTCAATGTGGGTGGGCACCATCCCATCAGCTGGGGCCTACATGGAACAAGGTGGCTGCAGGTGGAAGGACAAAAGCTGGAGCCCAGAAACCCTTCTTTGGACTTGAACTGGGCCCCACTGTACTGGCTTTCCTGGTTCTCCAGCTTACAGACAGTTTACTGTGGGACTTCTCAGCCTGCATAATCAAGTGTGCATAATGTCTTTGAATCTCTGCACATAGCCTATTTGTTTTGTCTCTCTAGAGAACTCAGACTAAAATAGATCATTTTTAAACATTTGTGAAAGAAATCATGCTCATTATATTTGTACATGGCACTAAATTAAACACACTTACTAATATCCTTAAACATGACCAAAAAAAAAAAAAAAAGTCAGGAGACAGTCTTGCAAATGAGAAAATTAGTCATTCTTTTAGTCAAATGTTTGAGCTCCTTCCAAACTTCATATTGAAAAGTAATCTTCAGTGCGATAGTCTTAAGAGGTGGGGACTTTAGGAGGAGAGTAGAGCCCTAATGGGTGGTATTAGAGCCCTTAGAAAAGCGGTTGAGGAATTGGCTTTGCTCCCTTTTGGTCTTCATTCTTCTGCCATGTGAGGACCTGGTGGCTGTCCCTTTTGTCCTTCTGCCATGTGAGGACACAGGATCAGGCATCACCTTGGAAGCAGAGACAGCCCTCCCCAGACCTTGAATCCAATAGTGCCTTGATCATGGACTACCCAACCTCCAGAACTGTAATAAATAAATTTTTATTGTTTATAAATTACCCACTTTCTGGTATTTATATAGTGACACAAATGTACTAAGACAGTTTCTCTCTGGATAATAAATTTTGAAAGGGACATGGCCATAATAGATTTCAGAACAAGCATTTTAACTATAACATTGTAAATAACTGAATGAGACTATATCAATAAATCCTTGTATGTTATAATTGATCATAATTCCAGTCAGAATTTATAGAATGGAAATGTATTAAACACTTGAATCTGACCTTATTTGAAAAAGTCTTTTTCTTAGTAGAATGAAAAAACAAGAAAAAAATTAAGTATTTTTATGAGCAACCAGTATTAAATTATAAAATCCTAGAAGCCTATTAAGAAGAAAAAGGGGGAAAGGGCATTTATTGAAACCTTAAAATCTGTACCCGCATAATATGCTGAAATTAAAAAAAAAGAAAAAAAAAGAAAGAAGAAAAAGAAAAAGGAAAAAAATACCCTAAACCTAACCAGTAAAAAGGACTTTCACTCACAATAGAAAGTAAGATGACTATTGTAAATCTAGTTGTCAGATAACACTTTTCCACCTACTTCAGTGGCTAAAAGACCATCAAAGACTTAGAGAGTTTTGAAAGCCTTAACCTTGTTCATAAATATTCCCTCTTTTATGACTACAAGTAAAGAGAGCAGGTTTAAAGTCCACCACTATAGGTAGATAGGAAACATAGTCATAAAATATACTCATATCTTTTCCATGCCAAGTTAGCAGCAAGCTATTAAGTTTTTTGATGGCAAAGTGCTGTGATATCCCGAAGTACATAAAATAGGTTTGAGTAAGTAACAGAAATTATGTAATTATCTTGGAACTTTTCTGAAAAATAAATAAGGGAAGTTAAAATTTCACCTTAGAGAAGAGTAAATAAAAATCAGAGTTAAATTAAAATGTGTTAGATAATAGTTGAATTTAGTACAATCAATGCCATACCTCTGGACTGATGGGAAAGGGTTAATTTGGATTCTACTGTATGAAAGTCACTGTGCAAAATGTTTGTGAAATGATGCAGAGTGAGACATGGCACCAAGACAGTTGTTTCTTCAGTGAGGCAGACCCATTAGGCGGACTCGTTAGGGAGGAACAGATAGATGCCAATGATACAGGGCGGTGAGTGCTATATTGAGGCTATGCAGAAGGCTCTACTGAACTGTGTAGGAGAAGCCCCTAACCAGGTATAGGATGATAGGCCACAATCAGGGATGGTTCTCAAGAATTATATGAAGGGGACCACTTGATACAGATAAAAGCTTTATAAGAATATGATATCTTAATGGTTCTTGAAAGATATATGAAGTTTGCCAAGTGAAGAAAGACTGGAAAGGCAATCCAGAAAAAAACAAAGTATCTGTAAAACACTACATAGTTTTTTTTTGAGAAACAATTGGAATTATGTATGACTAAAAAGAGGAGAGAGAAAATGCTTAAAAACAGTAAAAGTGGAGGTATGAGTGAAGGTTAGGCAATGAGAGCTTTATGTGGGATATCTACATTTGCTTTTGGCATGAAAAATTGGGAGAAGATTTAAAAGCACAAAGATCAATAGCGTAGGTGCTATAAAGAATTAAAAATATGGAAAATAAGTGTTTTGTTGGAAGCATTTTGAAACAGAGAGCCATTGCCACTATATATTTAAATTGGGACAGAATGCCTTATAACACAACATGGAAGATGGTAAAGAAAAAATTAGAATTGAAACTATTACTATAACCTCTTTTCTGATGGGTTGGAATTCTGGGCTATAACTTAAAGACAGTCTCTGAAATGAAAATATCTGTTTGATAAGAAAGGTGCCTCAAGGGATATACTTCACTTTAATTTTTATTTCCATGGTAGACTTTGTTCTCTAAAATGAATCCTGGAAAAAGAAAATAAGAAACTCAGGTATAAAAGAGAGTTTTGAGATAGCTGTAATCCTACCAGGGCAAGAACCTTCAACAAAGACCATTAACAAAGAATTATAGTTGATAACTGAGTCATGAGGTAAGAGATGATGAAAGGGTGTTATGGTAGTGCCTAGGAAGAAGGTTAAGAATCAAGTTCTTAAAACCAAGGTACTGCATTCATGCAGCTCAGTTGCAAAAATGGCTTGAAAATAAAGTGGATGTACTGACTGTAGTTGATAAGTCACCTTTTGATACAATAGTTGTCTTTGCAAAAGTGAAATATGATAAACGTACATACACAGACTAACTAGCTTCACTTATGCAGAGGACAAGGAATTTTGAAGCTAAGAATAAGAATGGGTCTGACAATTTCCTCTTCCTATTTGAAATTGAGAAAAAATTGTTAGAAAGTAAGAGTAACAAATGAAGAATGTAAGGAGAATATCAAAATGTAATTCATTAAATTCGCTTTATAATAAAGACCAAGCAGTTTCTTTCCATGGAATAGGAAAAAGTGTCCACTTACATTTTATGACATTGAAAAGTTCCATGAAAAATTAATTTAATAAATATATATTTTTGATTATATACTCTATGCAGGTGCTTTATAAATTCTAGAAATACAAAAGATAACTTAAGGGATCCTAATCTCATGAGTCTTACATGTTAGTATGTTTTAAGTTCTTCTGTTGTTAGGAATAATTTTACTATGTTGTTGGAAATATTAAGTATGACTACCAAATTTTCTATAATTTTAGTTACTTTGTAATTTCCTTATTTTGTAATTCTTTCTATCCTTCTAATTGCCACACAGTCATCTAGCAATATAGATTCCTCTGATAGTTATTTGGCCTTAACCCTAATTTCAGGGAAAGTAACTCATCTCGTTAGCATAAGAAAGTAGGAGAAGATGAGGGGATAAATGACATGTGAACATAGAAAAATTAAAAAGAATGAGTACAGTAATAAAGGCAGATATCTCCTGCTATATAATTCTACTATATGTGTGTTTACTTAATTTTTATTATTTAATGAATTATATATTTTATAACTATGCTGTAATTAGTGTAATTTTTAAAGCAGAATAATGATTAAATGAAACATATTTAGCCCCAAATCAACTCTTCCATTTTTTCCTTAGAAGAGGCAATGAAAATCTAAGGAAGGCAGGTTAGATGCCCAAGTTCAGAGTTAAAGTTAAGCCTCCAAAACAGTTCAGTTAATTGATTCTTAGTCCCCTGAACTGACCTGTTACTCTATTGTCTCTCTTGGTTATTTTTTTAAGGATTGAAAGAATGTAGGTCTTGATGTTATTTGAATATATAACTTTCCCTCCCAAACACAGGTATTGAAATAAAAAACAAGCTTTGTATTCTAGCTGTGAACTCTTTCAATGTACTCTGCAGGCTTTCATATGCAAATATCCAAGTTCTAAAAGTTTTTCTCCCTCTTCTTTCAAAGAGTAAAACCAGTGATATAAAATCTAGGTATCTGGTTTTAGGATGCTAGCCCAAAATGCATCACTAACATAATAAAGTCTGTTATTAATGCAACTGAAGTTTAGATTTAGGCTTATAAAATAAGACAAATTATTATCATAAAAAATAACTTTCTACTTGAACTGTTAAACTCATACAAAAATAATCTTGATATAGCATACAAATAATTCCTTCTTTGAGGTGATATTTTCAGTCACATTTTTTTGATATTGAACATCGCACTCTTTCCTATATAAGGTACCAAAAGAGCAGCATATTTGCATGCCCCAAACCAGAAGCCTGAGCAACATCGAGACAATTTTCATAGCTGGTCAGTTTCATTTATCTGGAAGCTGGAGTTGGTAGAGCATCTTAGGGGCAGCAAGGGCTTTTCTTTTAGGTAACAAGTAGTCAATAATTATATTTGTAGCCAGCAGTAAAACCATTCTTCACAGTTATTTTCTGTTTTTAATAATGATCTATTCAGCTAATATTATCCTTTAACAGTGAGTAATAAAAGGTCACTTTCTTATTTTGGATACCATGAATAAACTTTTGTTAATTTATTCATATGACTTTGCAAATGTCTATATTGAAAATAAATTTAGTCTAGTGATCCAAAAAGAAATGGATTCCTTAACCCTGGAAAAATTCTGCTAAGATGATCTAATTTAGTAATCCAATATCTGGAGATAGAGACAGGCCTGGAGTAGTGGATTCATTGCATGCACAAAAAAAAATTAGGTTGTTAAGTATGAAATGTCTGATTATAGTAAGTATTGAGAGTTGATATCTCTGACATTTCATTTTGACACTTCTTGTTTTATCTTTATCATAAGGGTACATCCTCATTCTTTCTTTTTTCTAAATTCAGGATATTATGGGGGCAAAAACATTTTGGTTACATGAAATGCATTTCCCTCACTCAAGTCAGGGCCACAAGCGTGTTGTTCCCCCATACAGTGTGCCCCATCTCCGTTATCTGTGGGTTTACCCACCCCACACGTTCTACTCTCACCCCCCAGCCCGCCACCATACCGGCACCCAGTGAGTGTTACTACTGTGTGAGCACCTTAATGTTGATCAATTAATACCAGTTTAATGGCAAGTACGTGTGGTGCAAGGTTTTCCATCCTTGTGATAATCTCACTTTGAAGGATGAGCTCAATCTCTATCTAGGATAATATAAGAGGTGCTAGATCACCATTGTTTTTTGTAGTTGAGTAGTACTCCATGGGATACATACACCACATTTTATTAATCAACTCATGTATTGATGGGCATTTAGGTTGTTTCCACATCTTAGCAATTATAAATAGTGCTGCTATAAACTTTCAAGTGCAGATGTCTGTATGATAGCATGTCTTATTTTCATTTGGATAGATGCCTAGTAGTGGGATTGCTGGTTCAAATGGTATTTCTATTTTTAGCTCTCTGAGGTATCTCCAAATTACTTTCCACAGGGGTTGTACTAATTTGCAGTCCCACCAGCAGTGTAAGAGTGTTGTAATCTCTTCACATTTCATGCCAACATTTATTATTTTGGACTTTTTAATGAAGGCCATTCTCACTGGAGTTAGGTGATATTTCATTGTAGTTTTGATTTGCATTTCCCTAATTATTAGAGATGTTTAGCACTTTTTAATATGTTTGCTGGCCATTATTTTTTCTTCTTTTGAAAAGTTTCTTTTCATATCAAAGATGCAACACCTTTCACAATAGCATCAAGTAAATTTAAATATTTAGAAATATATTTAAAGAAGGAGGTGAGAGATATTTATAGTGAGAACTATGAAACACTGAGAAAATAAATTGTAGATGACATGCACAGATGGGGATTCCTGCCATGCTCATGGATTGGTAGAATCAATGTTGTTAAAATGTCCATTCTACCTAAAGTGATCTATAGATTTAGTGCTCTCCCTATCAAAATTACACCATCATTCTTTACAGATTTAGAAAAATAATTCCACACTTTGGAACCAGAGAAGATCTTGTATAGCCAAAGCAATCTTGCACAAAAAATAAAAAAATAGGAGACATCAGTCTGCCAGATTTTAATCTTTACTATAAGGCTATAGTAACCAAAACAGCATTAGATTGGCACAAGAACAGAGATATAGAACTTGGGAATAGGATGGAGATCCCAGATATAAAACCATCCTCATATTGTCATCTAATCTTTACCAAAGCAGACAAAAGTATACACTGGGGAAAAGAATCTGTTCAATAAGTGGTTCTGGGAAAACTGGATATCCACATGCAGAAGACTGAAACTGGATTCCTACCTCTCACCTCTCACAAAAATCAACTCATGATGGATAACAGATTTAAACAGAGGACTTCTTATCAGAAGCAATGGAAACAAGAGAGAGGTGAAAGAGAAAGAAAAAGTACTATCAGAATACTGTAAGATTCCAGCAAAACTGTATTTCCAAAATGAAGATGAAATAAAGACATTTCATGTAAACAAAAATTGAGAAAATTCGTTGCTAAAAGAACGGCAGTAAAAGAGATCCTAAAGACAGTTTCACAAGTTGAAAGGAAGTGACACAATACAGGAAATGCAATCCATGTACAAAGAAACAAAGAATGCCAGTAAGAAGCTAAATAAAAAAGACTCAATAATTACATATCATCTCTTTTCTTCTCCTCATTGACTTAAGAAGAAATTGCATAAAATATTATCTATATGTTGTGTTATTGGATATATATGGAAATGTCATATATTTGACAATAACAACAAAAATAAGGGAGAAAGGAATAAAGTGCCAGTATATCAGAGTGAGAAAATGAGAGCAAATAATAAGTTGACTCCAACATAGAAATAAAGAGAAACAAAAATAGTAAATGAGAAAGTTAGTAAATTATAAATATATTTGTGCTCTCCTCCTCTCAGCTTCTTTAAATGACATAAGATTATACAATGCAATAATTATAACACTGTAGTTTAAGGGGTGAACATATATAGACAGATTATCTCTGACAACAATAGCACACAGGTGTGTGTGTGGTGGAAACTGAGCCATATATGAATAAAGTTTCCATATTTTATTGTAATTAAGTTGGTAAAAATCTAAAGTATATTATGATATTTATATTGCAAATTTTGGATGTATAGTGTAAGAAAATAACTTAAAAGAAGCTAATAGTCATTAGAAGAATTTAAAAGCTACACTGGAACATATACACATAATGGAAAAATGAGATACTAAAGAAGGAGCAAGAAAAAAAGACACATGGGGAAAAAATCAAATGGCAGTTGTTAATCCAACCATATCAACAGTAACAATAAATGAAAAAGGATTTAATTATCTAATCAAAAGTCAGATACTGTCAAACTGGATTTCAAAAATCCAGTTATATGCTGTTTAGAGTAAACACATTTTAGATTCCAAGATGCAAATAGTTTGAAAATAAAAAAATGGAAATAGGTATGTGTTGTAAATTACAACACAAAAATCACTAGATTATTATGCTAACATGAGACAAAATAGACTTTAAGACAATCATTATTATAAAAGATGAAGAGGAACATGTTATAATAGATGAAGAAGAATGTTTGATGATGATAAAAGGATCAATCTATTAAGAAGATATGTCAATGAAGAACATATGCACCTAACAGAGCTCTAAAATTTACAAGGCAAAAACTGGCAGAGTTGAAAGGAGAAATGTAAAGTTTAACAATATAAGAATGGGAAAATTATTAAAATATGTATTATGATTATTTTATCAGAACTAAAACTACTACTTAAACATTTACAAATAGAGTTTGTTGTAAGTTATTATTTATATTTTTCTGAAACTAATTATTGAAAAGAAAAATTTATAATATTTTGATTCTCTAAAATATGAACCTATACAAATTTAGGTGGAAGGGTAGGATCAATTTAAAGTTGTCGATTTTCTTTCTATGATGGAAACAGTGAATAGACTTTTCTTCTTTGAAATTTGCCCCTAAGAACACTAGTGTTACATGCATGTTTCATTTTTAATTTAATGACAGCCATCATTAGAATTAAAAGAAAGATGTAAGCTTCCAGAAACAAATAAACAAAATCAAATACATACTTAGCAATAGAGCTTTAAAAAAGGCAAAACAATGCAGACGTCAAAATTCCTGAAATCAATAAACAAAATGATAGAAATGGTATCAACTATTACAATAAAAATAAAATAGGTGTCATAGTGAAAGACCTCATCTTTTGAATTGGGTTGAAATATTGATATTAACTATATACTTTTCTTTATTGGAGAATGATAAAACATGATTCATGTTAAATGCAAAAAGGAAATATATATCTATGTCTATATTCAGGTTTATCTATATATGTCCTGATATACAAAACAAAAGTTAATAAAATATTTTTTAGCATCAAGTAGGAATTCAAAACAAAAATAATACATTGATCAGATCCTTTTTATGTATTGATAAAAGATGTAAAAGTTTTTTCTCAAATTTTAACATAGAAATCATCTGGACACATTTTTAAAATGGTAGCTTCTATTCAGTAAGTCTGTGATGGGGCCTGAGATCCTATGTTTGCAACAAGTTCCAAGGTAATGCTGTTGCTTCAGCTGCTCTTCCATCAGATAATTCACTTTTCTATGGTCCAGTGAAAATAGGAAAGTATGTAAAACAGCATGTGATATAATATGAAATATAGCAGAAGAAAATAGTCGATTATAATACTAACCAGATATTTATTTTCTTTTTCTAATTTCACATTCCATCTTCAGAATATTAATTGCACACATATACTTAAAAATATTAGAATTCAGATTATAAAAAATCAATAGGTGTTGAAGGTGCATCTAAATTACTGACATATTTCTTCTCTTGGAAAAAGAAAAATGGTTTAGTATTTAAAGTTTGTATAAACAATGAAGTTTTTTTAATTTAAAATTTATACTAGTAATTGTTTTTATGTTTTTGGAAGAAATCAAAATAACTTTTATCTCACCCACAAATAAAGCATTTTATAAAAGTTTTCAATCAGTATTTAAAATTTTTCTTCTATCATTTACATCCTAACAAATACTAAAGCATAATCAAAACTGATACAACTCTATCTTGAGACTATTACAGCTCTTAACAATGAGCAGGAAATGATTATTTTGCATTATTCTGATATTTTGAAACATATCAGAGGATGAGAAAATAAAAGGCAAAATTCCATGCTTATATTTCTCTCTTTTAATCATAGACTAGAAGATGTGGATGATACATAGTTTATTAAATAATATGAGAGGATTTATAAAGAAATGTGATTATATAGAGTTTCAGAGATTTGAGGAAGAAAGTGCCTTTCTTAAAAAGGCATCTTTTATACACATGAATATATTTTTGGATGAGTCCAACACCTGACATTTGCATCAGACATGATTCAGCCAGTTGAACATTTAATGTTTAACTGTATTATTAAGGGGTTTACAATTTACCATAGATTCATTTTTTTTTTTTTTTCTGTAACAAAAGTAGCAAAGAGGTTTCATGGTAAAATAGCTCGTACATCTTGAGTCCAATTTTGAAGTTGACTGACTTTCAAAATGGGGAATATATTGAAAAATAATCCTCCATTCCGATAAACAGGGGCATGTCCAAAAGAAAGTAAACAGAATTAAAGCGATCTTCAGCAATGGCTGCAATAAGTAGATATTTCTCGTTAAGAAATAGCAGAGAAATTTGGCTAGAAAAATATTCAGCATCCACGTATATTTACATTTTGCAATCTCTCTTCTGTAAAGTTCTCACCTTCCACAGATGTATGTGCCTAAGGCAGCCAGTTGGGAAGCCAATAGGTGGGGCTCCAAACTTGCTACTTACATTTTGCATATGAAATGACTACATATTTTTAGACCTTTATTTTTATAGATTACAAAACTTAAGGCCAGATAGAAAATGATTTGTCTGAAATCATGCAGGCAGAGAAGAAATTAAAGGTAATATGGCAGGTAAAAACCTGTGTTCAGATATTAAAATGCTTTTACATGAAAATAAAAGAAGTCATTTAATGAAGTCCCATAGAACAGCAGTAGTATGAGTCGATGGAAGATAAAATTTATAGAAAAATAGAATACTAGTCTATTCAAAGAAAAAAAAGAATCATGCATCTTGAGCTGCCTAAATATCAGGTGGGCTACCTGAAGGAGCAGTGATTCCTCAGCTATAGAGACATTGAGAAAGTATCCAAAATAGCAGTCTTAGTGGTGATACAGAGGAGATGAAAGCATTTGATCAAAGGATGGATGAGATGTCTTTTGAGAACATTTCAGCTTTATGAGTTTGTGATTTATTATGAATAAGAAAGTGGCCTCCTTTAGTTTTGCTTTCCAGGCTATGAAAGATTTTTCTAAAAGCAAATTGGAAAGTGTCCTTGTGCTCCTGGTCCAGACAGCATCATGAAGTTTTCCTCTGGAAAATACCTCTTATTTCCCCCACTATGTTCTAAGAAATGCATGCACGTATCATAATTATCTTTACATTTTTTCTGCCCAAATCTCATGATTATTATAGCCACTAAATTTAATTCAAATGCCAGTTTCAAATTAGAGTTAGTGATTACCAAAATATTGTATTGCAAATAATTCTGAAATGCAATTTGGGTATAAAAAGGAAGGTAAAAATCCCTTAAGTCAGTAATTAGTTATCCCTGTTATAAATCAATAAATGAATTAATAGCTAATTTGGTGTATGGAGAAAGCAACATAGTCAAATAATTTAATGGATTAACAATCCATAACAACTGCCTTAGAAATGTATTTATTTTAATTCTTCAACTAAGATTTTTGAAGTTCAAAAATTCTTGTTTTAATTTCCTGAGAAGTATTGACAACTTTTAAGCTTCTTTGTATTTTATGATTGTATCAGGCTTATTAAGGCTTTATTCATGCATTTATAGAGAGAGACCATAAGATGTGAGAGAGTCCCAGACATCCAGTGGCCCAGGCCCTGTGGTCTTGTACTCAAAGAATGAAACAAGCCCTGCAGCCTGTGTGCTGCCATGCTGAGGCCCACATTCCCATGGATCTGGGTAACAAGTAAAGAGCCACATTACTAAAGACCTGTGTATCAACTGGCAGGCCATGGCCCCTTGGTGCTGTGCAATGACTGGAGGAAGAATCCCCCCAGCACTGTTAGCCACCTGGAGGTCCATAGCCCCATAGACCCAAGCTCCATGTGGTCCCCAGGCCCCTGAGCACTGACCATCAACACTATCTTCCCAGCCCTGCATGCCAGCTACAGGGTCACACCCCCACAGGACTGCATAATGCCATGCTTAGGATCCAGCTTTCTGCCCTCTTCATTAGCCACCAGCCAATGCCCACTGCATGCTGCCATTATACCTTGATCTGGATGGAGTGAATGCCTGAAGCCTTGACACCTGTGGCAGTTGCCACCACCATGGGGAGACTGGGACAGAGAAACTGCCTGCAATGCCTGCCTCAGTGAAGAGGAACTCACCCTGTCTTCTGTCTGAGCTTCCAACAGCAGCCTAGGGACCTACCTACCACTCCATATGAAGATCCCAAGCATTGGCTCAGGTCCCACAACCTGTCCAGGCACTGGCCAAGGTCCTATGATGCACTCAATCACCTTCCAACGTCCTGCAACCTATGCAGGTGATAGCCAAAGTCATGCCACCTGACTCTGTGAAGAGGGACTTGTGTGGTCCCCTGTTTGAGCTTTCAACAGTGGCCTTGGACCAACACACCAATGCAAATGAATATCCTCCAGCACTAGCTTGGTCTGTGACAACCACAATGGAACAGGATGATGCAGGAAAACAGCTGTGTTCCAGACTTTCATTGTATCTGTTCCTTTCCTGCCAGGACATTCCTCCAGAGTAAGATGCAGAAATGCTATTCAGGGATTTTTCCTCCTTCTTACTAAGTAGAAGAGTTCCCAGCAAAGGAGAACAGGTGCACTGTAAACTTATCAGCCCTGAGATGACAGAGGACATTTCAGATGAGAAGAAATCAGCAAAAGAATTCTGGCAGCATTAAAAAACAAGCTAGTTCAACACCCACAAAGAATCATGATAGATCCATAGCAATGGTTACCAACCAAAAGGAACTTGTCAAAATGTCAGCTATGGAATTTAGAAAATAGATGGCAAAGAAGAAGAAGTGAATTGAAGAGAATGCTGAAAACCAGAACAAAGAAGCTAAAATACAGCCCAAAAAATTTCAGGACATGAATGAAAAAAAAAAAAATGTAAAAGTCACTAAAGAGATAGACAACATAGAAAGGATATAACATAAATTAGGAAAATAAGAGTCATTTAGGGAATTACAAAATATAGCAGAATGCTTCAACAAGGTAGAACAAGCAGAAGGAAGAATCTCAGAGCTTGAAGAAAAGCACTTTGAACTACTCCAGTCAGTCAAAGATGAAGGAAAAAAGAATAAAGAAGAATGATCAATCACTCACAGAAATATAGAACTATGTAAAATGGGCCAACATACAAATTATGGGTATCTGAGAGGGAGAAGAAGAGAAAGCAAAAAGCATGGAAAACCTATTCAAGAAAATCACTGAGAAGGACTTCCCTGGTGTTGTCAGAGATTCACATATCCAGATACGAGATGGTTATTGAACACTAGGAAGATTTATAGAATATCTTCAAGACACATAATCTTCAACCTGATCAGAGGCAAAATGAAGAAGAGAATTCTACAAGCAGCAAGATGGAAGCAACAACTAACCTAAAAAGGAAACCCATCAGGCTAACAAAAGACTTCACAACAGAGACTTGACAAAGCAGAAAATAGGGCCCCATTTTTAGTCTTCTTTGACAGAACAGCTGCCAGCCAAGAATTCTGTATCCTGCAAAACTAAGTTTAACAAATGATGGAGAAATAAAGACTTTCTTTTCCAGACAAGAAAATACTCACGGAATTTGTTACTAGCAGACTTGATCTACAGGAAATGTTCAAAAGTACATTATAGATACATTATAGAACAGCACAATAGATACCAACCAGAATAAAAATACCCAAAAGTTAAAGCTCACAGCTCTTATAAAACAATAGCACAAGGAAGAAAACAAAACAAAAGATATCATCTAACATAATGAACATAACAGCATACAACATATCAGTACTAATACTGAATCTGAATAACCTGAATGTCCATTTAAAAGACATAGACTGGCTGAATGGATGAAAAAACAAAACCTAAGTATCTACTACCTCCAGGAAACAAATCTGACACACAAGGACTCACACAGATTTAAGGTGAAGAGACAGAAAAAATTACTCCATGCAAATGAAAACCATGCAAAAGCAGGTGTAGCCATTATAAAATACACTTTAAATCAACAATGGTAACAAAAGACAAAAATGGTCATTATATAATGGCAAAGGGAGAAATTAAAAAAGAAGACATAAAAATGTAAATACAAACACACACACACACACACACACACACACACACACACACACACACACCCCTAACACAGGAGTTACCAGATTCATGAAACAAATTCTACAAGATCTAAGCAAAGAAATAAACAGTAGCATCTTAATAGATGGGGACTTCAACACCATACTGACAGAACTGGACAGATCATTGAAGCAGAAAATGAATAAAGAAACAATGGACTTAAAAAAAAAACCTCTAGAACAAATAGATCTAATAGACATTTACAAAAGAGTCTATGTAAAACTACTAAATATACATTCTTCTCATTAGACATTTTCCAAGATTCATTACATCTTAGACTAGAAAACAAGTCTCAAAAAATTCCAAAAATTCAAAATCATATCTTGTATCTTCTCAGATCACAGTGGAATAAAACTAGAAATCAATTCCAAGAGAACCACTCAGTTCTACACAAAATCTTGGAAGTTAAACCGCATACTGCTGAACAATCCTTGGATCAATGATAAAATTAAGATGGAAATAAAAAGGCTCCCTCAACAGAATCACAAAAGGAATATAAGCTTTAAAAATCTGTAGTATACAGTAAAATCAGGCCTAAGGGGAAAGGTTATAGCTTTACCTGCCTTCATCAAAAAGACAGAAAGATCACAAATTAAAAACCTAATGTTACATCTCAAGGAACTGGAGAAAGAAGAACAAACCAATCCCAAAGCCAGCAGAAGAAAAGAAATAATAAAGCTCAGAGCAGAGCAAAATGAAATGGAAACCAAAAAAAATAAAATAAAATAAAATACAAGGATCAATGAAACCAAAGTTGGTTTTATGTATCAATAAACAAAATCAATGGACCACTAGCCATATTAGCCAGAAATAGAAAGAACTCAACTAAGCTCAATCATAAATTTAAAAAGGAGACCTTACAACTGATACCAAGGAAATGAAAAATATCACCCATAAATACTACAAAAACCTCTACACACACAAATTAGAATACCTGGCAGAAATGGATAAATTCTTGCAAATACACAATCTCCCAAGTTTGAATCAAGAAGAAATAGAAGTCTTTAACAGAATAATAACAGTGATATTGAAGAAGACATTAACATTTTCTAATAACACGAAAAAAAAAAAAAAACAACAACAAAACAAGAACAGACAGATTCACAGCCAAATTCTACCAGACCTACAAGAAGAACTGGTACTTGTCCTACATACATTATTCAATAAAATTAAGAAGGAAGGAATCCTCTCTAACTCATTCTGTGAAGCCAATATCACCTTGACATCAAAGCAAGGAAAGAAAAATGAAAACTATAGAACAATATCCCTTATGAATATAGATTCAAAATTCTTCAACAAAACACTAGCAAATCAAATTCAGCAGCATATCAAAAAGATAATTCACCATGATAAAGTGGGTTTTGTCCCAGGGACATAAAGCTGGTTTAACATACATGAATCAATAAAAGTCATTCACCACATAAACAGAAGCAAAAACACAGATCATATGATCATTTCAATCGATGCAGAAAACACATTTGATAAAATCCAGCTCACTTTCTTGATAAAAATTCTCAACAAACTAGGCATAAAACCAATGTAATTCAAAATTACAAAGCCATATATAACAAACCCACAGTCAACTTAATACCAAATGGGGAAAAGTTGAAAGCATTCCTCCTAAGAACTGGAGCAAGACAAATGTGCCCACTGCCATTACTTATATTCAACATAATTTTGGAAATACTAGCCAAAGCAATCAGGCAAGAGAAAGAAATAAAGGGCATCTACACCAGAAATAGTAAAACAAGCTATCCCTGTTTGCTGATGTTATAATCTTGTATCTAGAGAACCCTAGAGACTACCAAAGACTCTTGGAATTTATAAGTAAATTCAACAAAGTCTCAGGCTGCAAAATTACTGTACACAAATCAGTACCATTTCTATACTATTAAACATCAAGCAGACAGTCAAATTAGGGACTCAATAACATTCACAATAACTACAAATAAAGTAAAATACCTGGGAATTTATTTAACCAAGGAGGTAAAAGAGCTCTACAAGGAGAAGTATAAAACACTGATGAAAGATATCACAGATGACATAAAGAAATGGAAAGCATCCCTTGCTCATGGATTGACAGAATAAATGTTAAAATGTCCATACTACCCAAAGTGATTTACAGATTCAATGCAATTTCCATCAAAATACCAAGGTCTTACTTTGCAGACCTAGAAAAAATAATCCTAAGCTTCTTTTGGAACAACAACAAAAAATAGTCTGAATAGACAAAGTAAACCTAAGGCAAAGAACAAATCTGTAGGCATCATATTATCTGACTTTAAATTATGCTAGAAGGCTATAGTAACCAAAACAACATGTGACTGGTGTAACAGTAGATAAAATGGAAATAAAATGGTCAATGGAACAGAATACAGAACCCATAAATAAAATCATCTATTTACAACCAACTGATGTTCAACAAAGCAGACAATAACATACACTGTGGAAAGACAGCCGTATTCAATAAATGGTATTGGTAAAATTGGATGGCCACATGCAGAAGAATGAAAGAGGACCCCAATCTCTTGCCATATACAAAAATTAATTTAAGATGGGTAACAGAATTAAATGTAAGGCAAGAAACCTCATAAATTCCAGAAGAAATCATAGGAGAAACTCTTTTAGATATTGGCCTAGGTAAAGAATTTATGACTAATACCCAAAGGCAAATATAGCAACACTCTGGGAGGCTGAGGTAGGAGGATCACTAGAGAGGTCAGGAGTTTGAGACCAGTCTGAGCAAGAGCGAGACCCTGTCTCTACTAAAACTAGAAAGAAATTAGCCAGAAAACTAAAAATATATAGAAAAAATTAGCCAGGCATGGTGGCACATGCCTGTAGTCCCAACTACTCGGGAGGCTGGGACAGAAGGATTGCTTGAGCCCAGGAGTTTGAGGTTGCTGTGAGCTAGGCTGACATCGCGGCATTCTAGCTTGGGCAACAGTGAGACTCTTTCTCAATAAATAAATAAATAAATAAAGTCAAAAAACAAAAGATGCTGGCATGGATGCAGAGAGATAGGAAAATTTGTACATTATTATTAGGACTGCAAATTAGTACAACTTCTATGGAAAACAATATGGAGATTCCTCAAAGAAATAAATGTAGACCTACATTTTGATCCAGCAATCCCACTGCCCACTGTTGAATATGTACCCAAAGGATAAGAAATCATTTTATCAAAAAGACGCCTGTACCTGAACATTTATTGCAACACAATAAACAATTGCAAAGATGTGGAACCAACCTAAAAACCTAAATGCATACCAATTCATGTGTGGTTATAGAAGATGTGTTTTACATATATTTAAATATATATACATGTATATATATATACACATATATGTGTATATATATATAAATTTATATATATGCCATAGAGTACTTACTACTCAGCCATAAAAAGAAATGAAAATAATGTTGTTTGTATCCACTTGAGTGGAAATGGAGACCATTCTTTTAAGTAAAGCATCTCAGGAAT
This sequence comes from Mirza zaza, assembly GCA_008750895.1. Lineage (NCBI taxonomy): Eukaryota > Metazoa > Chordata > Mammalia > Primates > Cheirogaleidae > Mirza > Mirza zaza. The sequence goes on along the minus strand of VSMD01096250.1, from coordinate 203,226 downwards.
AGAAAACCAAACACCATATGTTCTCAGTAATAAGTGGGAGCTAAATGATGGGTATACACAGGCACAAAGAGGCATAAAGAACATTGGAAACCTAGAAGGAGGGTAGGAGGTGAGGTGTGGGATTATAACTTACCTATTGGGTACAATGAACACTACTCTGGTGACAGACACACAAAAAACCCTGACTTAAGCATTATACAAAGTATCTGTGTAACAAAAAACATTTGCACCTCCTTAATATTTTGGGGAAAAATTAAATTAACTCATCAATTATCTGAATGTTTACTTTGTTCTGTTAAATATATAAAAAGAGGGAAAAGTAAAGTATAAAAAGAAGGATCCCACATTTAAGTATCATATAAAAACAGATAATAAATTAAAATTTTGTGTCAGAGATTGTAATAAGTAGTTTACTTATATTTCTTTTAGTTTGTCCCACCATGCCCCAAGAAATCTATGAGCTGATTATTGTTATGGATGAAGAGACTGAAATTCAGAGGTATTTTAATTCATAGTTATGCCTGTGGTAATACAGTTACTCTATCAGTTAGAAATTGCATTCAGTTGCAAGTAAATTTAGAAAATGGTGGTTTTATCAAAAGAGGGGCATTATTTTGCTCATATAATGATAATTTTAGAGGAAGTCATTCCAGGCCCTGGATGATGGTTGATGGCTCCATGATGCCCCCAGGGTCTGGACTTCCTCCTTTCTAAGAATTCAGCCTTCCTCAGCATGGTGGGTTTTTTTGTTTGTTTGTTTTATTTTGTTTTTAATTCTTTTTAATCCATACAGTAGCCTGGAAGAAAGAATATGGAAAAATCCATAATGCAAATGCTGTTATTTCACTCCATTTTAAAAAGCTTTTTCAGAAACCACAGGCAACAACTGCCACTTACATTTCATATCCAGAAATATGTCATGGGTCATAATATACTTTTTGTATTCTTACTTTGCTATTATAAACACTATCACAATATTTAATAAAAAAGAAAAAAATGAGAGTATAATTTTCAGGTGGCAAGAAATCTTATCCTTGGTTATTAATTGTCAGAACTAGGATTTGACACTTAATTTATCAAATTCCAAACTTATGGCCTTAATCTCTATTTTATAAAATATTATTTTTTTCCTGGTATACAGCGACATATAAAAACTTGAATATAATAGAGTGCTATATTAATGCTATATTAAATGTTTGATTACATGAATTTGGAAGGCATGCATATTCATTAAATCAATAGGAATTGGAGAGACCTTGGAAAGCTATATAAATGTGTGACACATACTGCATATGTGAATATTTTGATTTTAATTTTATAACTAGAATCCATAAAGTCTTTATAATTTAACAAACGAATCCTTCTTGAGTAAACTGAAATTTAAATATCAAATAGCCATCTTGAAACTTCAAGAATAGCAGGTATGCATTCTATAAGAATGACATGATTGCCTTCAGGTATTAAATAATATTAAATACTACCATATCTATTTTGATTTATTGTGATTTCCATCTCTGATTTTTGTGGAATATAGAAGCCTACTTCTTCAGAATTCCAAAGGTCAAAGTTATTATAAATGCTCAGATTCTTTCTGGTTTCAACTTTTATTCTTTGCTATCCATAGTCTACGAATCCATTTAATTAGCTACTGAATTATGGTAAAAATAAAATACTTTTGTGATCATGATCATATGAATTATTGTTCTTAGTCCTTGCTTTGAAATCAAGTAGTTCAGATGACATATTGATTATGTAGATTGAGTAGTAGTTAGAGGTCATGTGGAAATGAGTTGGTAATTTCCACAAAATATAAAGAAAGACAAATACATCAAAAAGAAAATCACTTGTTTGGAACAGCATGGTGTATAAAATCAATATAGTATTTTTATTTCTTTAGAAAAAAGTAGGAAAACATTTTTACAATATTAATATATCTTAAAAGCTTTCAATTTAGGTAAAATTTGTCAAATCATATATTTATTTATATTACAAATACTAACTGAGCATATATTTTATACTAGGCAGTAGTAGTCTGTTAACCTGATAAAGACAGTCTTTATCCTTGCTGAAGTTAGTTGCAAGGGATTGCCAGGCCAGAGCCATGTTTATTATACTTTATACACACATGTACACACACACACACACACACACACACAAACACATCCATAATTTTTTAGAGATAGCATCTTACTTTGTCACCTAGGCTAGAGTGGCCCTATCTTAGCTCACTGCAGCCCCCAACTCCTGGGCTCAAGCAATCTTCTTGCCCTAGCCTCCTGAGTAGCTGGGAATACAGGCATGTAGCACCACTCTCAGTCATTTTTTTTTTTTTCATAGAAACAAAGTCTCTCTATGTTGTCCAGGCTGGTCTCAAACTTCTGGGCTCAAGTCATTCTCCTGCTTTGGCCTCCCAAAGCCCTGGGATTACAGGTGTGAGCCACTGCACCCAGCCTATGTTCCTTATACTTATGTTCACAGAATTCAGCTTAATGGGTAACATGAAATAGAGATGCAATATATATGGATACTTAATAAATAAAATTTATTAAAATGAATTGGTTAAAGAGTATTTAAATACGTAAGGTTTTTTTTTTCTGATTCTTAAAAGAAGTACAAAATAGCTTAGTTGTTGTTTTCTGTTTAATAAGATTTAAGATCTCCAAAGTCCCCTGATGTTTCATGATGTTACAATATAATTCACAGATGTTTGTGCACACATCTGCAGGTCCTTTTTCTTTTACTCAGTTCTAGGAGACCAGTTAATTTACTGAGAAGGAACTTTAGATTTTATTACATTCTGGTGCTGCTTAAGGACAACATTGTTTAAATCCTTTTTAATTGTTTCAAAAGTTGTAGATCAGGCAATTAGAAGTAAAACAGCTGTGTATCTTTTGCCTAAAATACTGAAAAGATTCATTTTCCTTCTCTATTGCTGTCATACCAAATAAAAAGGCTGAGATTTTATCTATGATAAACGTACTATATTTAATGCAATGGGACAGTCCCTTAATTTGAGCACCTAGCATAGTGTCAAGATAAATCTTTTTCTGATTTAATTAGAAAAAGCTTCATGTTAATCACTTTGAAATTTAACTTTTGGAGTCTCACTTTGAAAAAATATAATCCTTTCACAAAACAAAAAAAAAATATTAAAATGAGCTCAGTAATAAAAGTAATTTGCATTTTCTACAAATGTGTTAAACAGCTGATGAATTATTCAACATTTGGTGTTGGTTCTGTCAATTTAATGAGCTTCTCTAATTTGACTTCCATACCATATTATACATTTTATTCCATGTTTATGAATTGAAGTGTTTGTTAGCAAAGTACATTCATCAATGTGCTATATATTGTTAATAAAGAAAGCTTTTAAAAAATTAGAAGAAATTTTGTTCTGGTATTATAAGCAGAGTTCCTTCTACTGATAAAAATAATTTTATTACTATTATTCATTTTACTACCATATATATTGTGAGCAAAATGTAAGTTAAACTATTCCTTTTTGTTATAATGATTTTTTTTACAGTGGATGGTATGTATTGAGCAATCACATAGAAGCATCTTTCTTAAAATCCTGCAGCAGTTTTGGTCCACCACAATCTTAAGCAACATAGTTCAAAGTTCTAGCAAGCTGAATTCCTGTATATACAAAGCCTAGCATCATATTTCTTTGAAAGCAATGAAAGCATTTCTTAATCCTTGGATATATACTCTTTCACTGGTGAAACAACAGTTCTAACCATTTATTTCTGAAGAAATTCTATCACTAAAAACCAAACAACAATAAAAGCAGTGACCTTATTTTGTGCATCTTAAAAACTAAATTTCCTTTGAATTGCAACAGATGTACTAACAATCTAAAAACAACAGGAATATACAAATATTTGTAATCCCTTATTGAGCATTTACTATGTACCTGATTTCAAGTGCTTTATACTCATTTAATTCTCACAAAAAGCAGTGTTAGGAGTTGGGTGCTATTGCACCATCTCATTAAGAGAAAATTGGGACTTAGAGGGTTGGGTCACTTTCCCCAATAGTCACCAGGTCTTTAAGAGGGCAGATATTTGTTTTCAAATCATTATATCGTTTATGAAATTGCAGACAGTAGGTAAAGATGCTACAGATACTACAATGACCATGTCATCAAAGAGTTCACTCATACACACACACACACATTCTCTTTCTCTCTCTCTCTCTCTCTCTCTCTCTCTCTCTCTCTCTCTCTCTCTCTCTCTCTTTCTCTCTCTCTCTCTCTCACACACACACACACACATACCCCAGAGCACAGTTCAATTACTAATATGAAGGCAATCTGAATTTGGTCCCTTCATTTGGGAGATCTAAGTAACTGTAAAAAAGCCATTACTACAATAAAACATTACTGAAGGCTCTCTATTTAATTGTGAGGTATCGAGTAACTTATCAATACTTAACCACTTAAGGAAGCAATAGATCAGATATATAATTACAGCATGGAAAGTATGCAGCTTAATCCTAAATGGTCAGGACCTTCACAACCTCATTTGGACTTCAAAAATAGCTGCTGTTTGTGGAGAACAAAAATGAGCTAAACACTCATATGCATTCCACCTATATGATCTAATTTCACTCTTCTGATAACTCTGTGAAATGTATGCCATTATTCCGTTTATCAATAAGGACTTATTTTCTCAAGGTCATACCCAGTAAGTGACAGAGCCTGAGTGTGAAGGTTGATGTCTCCTGCCTTCTGTGTCAGTATGGACGTGTGACACGTAGATGCTCTGTGTAATCTAAATGCTGAAAAATTGCAATGGTAGTATCAACATGGGTAAATTTAGTGAAAAATAGAGAAATCATGCACTCTTTCTCTGCATTATGTTGTACTTAGTGTTTATTAAATTAACTTGCATATCTTGAAATACAGTAAGACCTCACAGTATTGTTTTTAATGAAAAAGTTCTACTCCATGCATCCTTTGAAACTATATTTGACTGAACTTGTCCAGCTGCCATCAGCCAGAATTCCGGACTGAGACTTGCTTGTAAATCAATAGCCAGTGTCAGGTCCAAATTGAATTTTATATCTGTTAGTTTCTTGAGTCATCACTTTATGTTTCACTGCATTCCTTAAACAGGAAGGAATTTTCCAGTTTAGCTTTTTTTTTTTTTTTTTAACTCTCATCACTGCACTTCGTAAAATGTTTTATTTATGGTGCTCCCCTTGAATTAATATATTGTTATATATTGTTTCTCTTTTTAAATTGAGAATATTTTAAAAAAGAATTTCTGTACTTTTGCATTCCCTGGCCTCTTCTGAAAAAGTATTTCTTAAGAGGCCTTGGGAATACTTTTTAGGCTACTGAACATAACAGTCGCATTTAGGTAAGTGGAGAAAAAAACTATGAATGAGCTGCCCACAGACAAGCTTATCCTATGTTGTTCAAGGTTTTGTCTTACTCTCACAAGATATTGAATCATTTTAATATGATTTCAGAATAGTGCTTCTGACATGAAATATTATGTAGTTAATGAAGACAAAAATCAGCCAATCTATAATTAGTCTTATTCTGGGGAGAGAAATGAACCACAGAGAATTTTTAAATGCACTTTGTTTCCTTGGCCTTTTACCATATATGCTAACCTTTTTTTTCAATTTTGTAATATGCCTACCAATCCAACAATTTTAGTTCTCCTCTCTTTTTCTTTCTCAAATAGCTTTTGTAGAGATGCAAGAGTGACCAAAACCCAGAAAATTAATGTCAGAAAGGAGGCAATGTTTCAACAGTAGTTCTCTGCACCTTCTGTAGAAATAGAAAAGCAAATCAGCAGAAGCTTTCATGTTCAATCATAGTCTGTAAGAGCAATGAATCTAAACTTTATTTTCTAATTTCAAGCACAATAATTTCATATCACACTATCTTCTCTCACTTCTGCTATCTTAAAGCTATTATGCTTGTTTTTTTTTTTTAATTTTTACAATTGTCTTATTTACCAATTCCATAGATATTTGGTTTCTTCCAAACTAAGGAATTTCATTTTCTAAATGAAATCTAAGAAAAATATATCTTCTCAGACATAACAATACCTTTTAAAAAAATTTCAAAGTATTATGGGGGTACAAATATTTTCAGTTACGTGAATCACTATCGTAATGCTCAAGTCAGGTTTAATAGTGTGCCTGTCACCCATATAGTGTTCACTGTACCTGTTATGTTAGGTAGGTTTTTGCCTATCCCCTCCTCCCCCTAACCTCCTGCTTTATTTACTTTGAGATTGACTTCCCTCTATGCACATGTGTGCTCATCAGTTAGTTTCAATTTAATAGGGAGTACATACGGCATTTGCTATTCAATCTTTACATACTTCACTTAGGATAATGGTCTCTAGTTCCATCCAAATTGTTGCAAATTAATTTGCAACATATATCACATTTTGTTAATCCACTCATGAATTGATGGGCATTTGGGTTGATTCCATATCTTTGCAATTGTGAATTGTGCTGCAAGAAACATTTGAGTACACATGTCTTTTTGACAAAGTGACTTCTCTTCCTTTGGGTAAATACCCAGTAGTGGGATTGCTGGATCAAATGGGAGGTTGCAATAAGAATCTTTTTAAGATGTATTCAAACTTCTCCCCACTCAACTTGTCATCTTAGTTTTAGTGACCTGAATTTCAAAGAAGCAATAACTATTAAAAGTCATATGTTGTCATAAAATAAATCTTGATTTCTTTTCATGTTTAATAAAATATAAGTGACCTTCTGTTTGATTATTATGATTCAGTATTCCACTTTGAATGAGCAAATTATGAATGGACCAAGAATGTTGCTGTTAGTGTTTAAATTCAAATGCATGAAGTTTATAGAGAATAATTAATGTCACTAGGGAACCCACCCTGTATTGCCTAATTAAATGGACTAAATTGCAAAAATTCTTTGGAGGACTATGATTTTTATATTTATTTTCTAATGTTATTAACAAATTCTAACTAGTTTTAATTCATTGTATTCATTTAAAGGTAAATTATATGTTGGATTTGAGCTATCAAAAGCTTCTTCTGCTAGGTAAATAATAGAAATAGAATCATATAATTTTGTTAAATGTCACAAATATTTTTTTAAATGAATAGAGAGATTTTCCTCTGTCATAAGATGAACAATTTGTGTTATAACTACTTTCCTTGCAGGCAGTCAGCTAAAGGGGAAAGAAATACAGAAAGTCTTATCCTTTCATTTTTGTCTTAAAATTCAATTAATGTAAGTATGTACTCATCTAGGATGACTTTTCAGCCCCAAATGTATTTGGTCATGACCCTGTCCTTGGAGTAAGATTCAGTGGGTGCAGTGAAGTTTGGATCGTGCAAAGAAAAAACAGGTGATAGTTTCACACAAATATTCCATTTCAGACTTTCATGTCTGGAATTATTTTTATCAGCAGCAACCACTCTTCCAAGATGTGTGTGTGTGTGTGTGTGTGTGTGTGTGTGCGTGTGCGTGTGCGTGTGCGTGTGTGTGAGAAAGAAAGAGAGAGAGAAATGTGGCTGAATGGACGATTTTCTAGATTTCCATTCTAAGAGAAACTTTATGGTTAGTCTAGTCCATCTAGTCCATGAGCTTTCCCAGCTATAATTCCTTGCACTGAAGGGGATATTCTCTTTCAATTTCATGAAGCCAGCTACAAAACACAACAGTATGAAGGCTACCCAAAACAGAATAGTTTTGGAAACTGAAAGCACCTTGTGATGACTAAATATTAAATAACTATTTCTTGAGTACCTAGTGGGTACCTGGCACCGTGTTTAACGGTGGAAACCTAAAGAAATAAATTATACAATTTCTACCTTTAAGACATTTTCAGTCTAGATTTTTTTTTAAACTAAGTGAAAAAGACCAATGCAAAAACCCATGGACAGAGAGGGGAAAACCAATGTGTATTGTACAGACTTGTCAGAGGGAGTTTTCCAAGATGCCCCATGGATGCTGAAAATTATAAGTTCATCTGTTTTTTCCCTTTAGGAAGTGGGGAGAGGTAATCCAGTACAGATGACCACCTAGATAACTTTAAGGTTTGGCATGTAGAGAAACACAGAATAATTAATGTAGTAGGATAAAGGGTATTTTTTTAATTTTAATTTCTTAGCTTTCTTTTTCATTTTTGCTTTTTTAAAATAAATTTATTTATAATTATTTTTTCTTGTCTTTATTTATAATGTATTTGTGTTCCAATCATTTACCTTGCCTTGAAGAAAGAAAAATCCTCTTATTAGATGACTCAACATTTATCCTTTAGTGTTCTGAGTCATCCTTGACTCATGAATCATGCAGTTTACATAGACCAGAAGGTGAGGCATTAAAGAAGTAAATGCCAGAGCCTCCAGCTTGTCCTTAAATTAGAACTCTCATCCTGGGAAATGGCAGAGTTTCCATTCCAATCTCAGAAACTGAGATTGACCATAATGCATAGTCTGAGTGGTGACTTGTGCTATCATTTAAATAGCCCTTTGAGTATGTCAAGAGCACTGGATTTTTTGTTAATTATTATAAAAAAGAAATTGCAAGGAAATATGGGTAGGAAAAGGAAAAAGTATAGCTTTGTAAGAAAGAACCTGACTTTTTAGTCTGTTTCTAATGACCTTGGATAAAACATCTAAGACATCAGGGAAATCCTAGACTATTAACTATCTCTAATCCCAGATTTAGGCTCACTTAAAAAATTAAGTAAGTAATATTTTTCTAGAAAAGATTACATTTTAACATAATAATAGGGATACTAATAACAATAGTTTTGAGCATTTATGAGTCCTTCTTAATAACATTTTACATTTCTTTTCTCATTTAATTGTCACTGTTCTATGAGGGAGCTACTATTACAGATGGAAAGCTGAGGTCTAAAGAGGTTAAGTGATTTTTCTGAAGTCAGCAATCACACACACACACACATACACACTGAAGATCCTGGCCTAATATCCATGTACTTTTTGCTTCCAAATACACACAGTGATTGTTTTGTAGCCATCATGAGCCTCGGCTAAGGTTGAAGTAGCAAACAGCTCTGCTTACCTTCTTAATGCTGGGGCATATTTCTGGGCTAAAGTGGACATCAATCATGAATTTGGTCATTTACCCATCTCATTCTGCTCTCCCACTGCATTAAATGAACTTCTGCCCCCAGAAATTTCAGAGACCATAATATTATAGCCATTGGGCATGACACCTGATTGACTTCAAAGAGTGTTCTCCATCTTTCCAATCCTTCCCAGGTCTCTAATATTTCACCACAGCACCTGTGCTTTATATGCCTGTCTTTAAGATCCCAGTGTCTCCAGGTCTTCTGTTTCCTCCAGTGACCTATCAAAAGATACTCTCTCTGTGATGTCTCCGTAGTTACCTTGTCCCTACCTCACAAAGTTGCTGTAAGAATAAATAAGATGATGTGTGAAAATACTTTTAAAAATTTAACACCCTTAATTTTCTCCACACTAAAATAAGAAGGATTAAACTAGATACTCTCTAAATTTCCTTCCGCTCTGTGATTCCATTATCTGTGATTTATTAACTTGCAATTCAAGTGCAGTATCTTAGTTTATTGCTGAGGCAGATTCTAGTATGCATTTTATAAACTGAAGGGAGAATAGAATACACTCAAAGGAATTCAAAAAACTCTTTACATTAAGTTATTCTCAGACTGGTGCTTAGGTTATAATTATTAAAATAAGAGTTATTTTAATTTTCTTTAAACCATATGCAGTAGATACATAATTGTAGGTTAGCATTAAAGAAATCACGATACTGCTTGAAATTATATATAAGAGAAAAATTATCTATTCTTACTTTGACCTTGACCTGGTACTTAATTTTTCCCCCAATTTGCTTTATAATTGGAAGTTGAATAAGAGCCTTTTAGCACATCTAATCTCAAACTGAAAATTTTCAATTCAAACACTGAATCTTAGGAATGAAATGACAGCAAATATATTCACAACTGAAGTAATTGTGATTTAAAGAAAAAAGTTGAATGATTTTTCCTAAAGATTGGTATTTGAGTTACGGTTTCAATGTATGGACTATTTTAGCTTGATGTATGTACATTTAAAATTATTCTATTTTCTCTTTTGATACACAAGTAAAAAACTTATATTTCCAGTATGTGCATTCAAGTTTTCATCAAGAAATATGAAAGTTGTATAGACTATTATTAGAGTAAAATCATTTCCTCATTCCTCCAAATCAATACTTAAATATGCACAACCATAGTAGAATGTAAGATCTTTAAGCTGTGCTTTGCTATCCTTACCATGGTAATATAGCTACTGCTTATATTATAGAATAAACATCTCTATAGCTTCACCAGTTGATGGTTTTTAAAAATATATTTTTTAAATGTATACATTGTAATTGTATACAATAATAGGGTACAATCTGATGTTTCCATACATGTCTATGTTGTTTAATGATTTAATTAGGGTAGTATATTTATCACTTCATATATTTATTATATCTTTCCTGCGAGAACATTCGAAAACCTCTCTTGTAGGTATTGTGTTATGTATTTTCAATTAGGAAAATGATTGCTATTTTTTATTAATTTTAATTGAACTTTATAATAATGATCGTTATCACCTTTACCATGTGATACAAGTAAAATATAATAAGTAATATCTTTTGTTTACTAACCCAGGAAGATTGATCCTTTTCCTCTTTGTAACATGCCATTTATAAAATATCTACAGTGTCATTAAAAATTATGTGTGTCACCTTATTTCTAAATGTAGGTATCATTAAGGCAGCAAATAAAAAAGGTAGAAAATCCCGAATAGGGAATACATTAACCATTTTCATGCCTTCTAAAATCAACACCATGATGTAATTTTTTCTCCCATGAGTACCTTAGGTATCTTGCCCTGTTTTTAACATATATTACACATGTAGAGTTTTGTAATAACATTTTTTTCGATTTATGTACAGATCTGACATGTAAGAAATATTAATAACTACTTTTTGAACATTTATAAAACATGTGCTAGCAAACAGAGTTATAATGTCCTTCAAGATTGGCAGCGTGATACTATTTTCATGTGGGGAAATCAAAGTGAAGAATAGACAAGTACATTAACAAGATCACACACCAAATGAAGAGCAGAGCTACACTTCAGACCCAGCTCAACCCAACTCCAAATCTCAATCTCTTTCTGTATCCTATACTTCATCCCTTTCTGATTTCAAGGATTGCATATTGATCATTTTTGGATTCAGTGGACTCAATTACCTTCTACTTCCCTAACTTTTGAAGTTGTGATATATTACCTATACTTGTGTTTCTCTGCATTCCTTTGGGTTTACAAATACAAATAAATTGTGGTAGTGGAAAATTACAGTGAGAATGGACTTCTGCATCAACTTCACTAAAATTCTGACTTTGCTTTTTAATTTGCTCCCTGAAGCTGGATAAATGTGAAATCTCTAACCCAGAGCATGGCCACAGTTTCAGATCAATTTTATGACCTTGAGCAAGTCATGTAACTTTCCAGCATTACTGTTTTGCCATCTGAAAAATTGTGATAATAATAGATAATATCTGAACACCATTCTGTGAAGTTTAATGCAATCACCTCCACAAGGCAGGCTGTGCTCTAAGGAAGAGAGTTATGGCATTCAATAAAATAAAAAGCCACAATAACTTTTAAAATATATTTCTTTCTAAAATTCACTAAAAATATTACAAGCAATTATTGTTCAGGGTATATTGCCCTTTAATTAAAGAACAGATGCATTCCAGTTTTCATTATAGTCTGTTTCAGCCAATGGTGACTGTCCTGTAATATCCCTATTACATTTTATGCAGATTAAAAAACAGCCCCTGGGGAAAGTGAACTGTGTGTGAAGGTGCTGGCAGGAAATGGAAAAACCCACCAGGGCACATTCTGTGTACAAGTACTTTTAAGCTGACAGCACTTTTCACTGTGAGTTGTATTGGTTTTACTCTAAGTAAACATTAACTACCTTAATTGGGATATCATGCCAAGATCTTTAGGTTTCTCTCTGCCTAACAACAGGCATTCTTAATATGCCATGCTGTAATTCTGTCGGTGCATCATTCAATTAGATCCACTCTTTTCATGGATCTTGATAATTAGAATCTGAGGAACATTTCACATCTGATTTGAGATTCTGATTTTTCAACAACCTTCTACCAAGAGTATTATCAGCATTAAAGTATTTTTAATACTTCATGCACTTGTTCATTTGAGAGACAGAGCCGAAACCATGTGAGCAAAAGCCAGTGGCATGCTGATTAAGGGGAGCTGCCTCTTTTGTGATATTTTTCTAGTTATATATTTCCTCACTTCTCATTGTCTCAACGTGGCTGTCGACATTATGAATGACCTAATAAATATGTAGAAGACTTTCCCCAGCCTTAGTTATTGCTCCTGAATAGTCCTCTGAATGCTGAACCACAACAAAAGACCACATTTGCAGCACAGTGTGTGTAATTCCAATGACTCAATGGGAGTGTGCTGGGATAAAAACTTTGCCTGGGTGTCGCTCTCCTAGTTGAGCGAGAGCACAATGGCAATGACCATCTAAATATGTTGGCAGTGAACATACTACCTAGTGTGAGAAGAGGTTGTAAAATATTCCATTTAAAAGTCAAGCCATATCATAACAGGGATAGGCAAAGAGAACTAAAATTACAGAGAAAAGAGGCCAGTCTTTCAGTAGAATGCTTTATACCTCTAAGAATAGAATCCATTACAGACATCTATCAGTGATGTGCACAAGTCAAATAATAACTATTCTTTAGTGTTCCTCTGCCTCAAATGAACTTTCCCTTTTTTTCCTGTAAGAGGTAAAAAAATTTGAATATGAAGCTGCCTGCAGGGGCTAGTTTTCTTAGTTTCAAAATTTAATGGGAAAATGTAGTGAGATAAACTCTATTTGGGAGACCTGGCCTATTCAGAGTTATGAAAAATAGCTCCCATTCAGTAAGCCTCAGGGAGATGACAGTGATGCTTTCCTACTAGGACTTTCAGCTTCTCTCGTTCCCTCACCACACTACACCACACTGTTAGATTAACCTTTCTAAAACTTGCCTGCCTCCCAATTACTTTCTAACTAAGGGCAATCAAGGTCTTCCATTGTGTGAACTGCAAATTAATTTAAAGCCTTATTTCACTATTCCTTTATTCTTGCCATGTTCTTATTTATTTTCATATTTCCATCCTTTTCCTTTCACTGTACACTCTATTCCTGATGCTTTGCCTTCTTTGTTTCCTCTCCATTTCCACACATCAAAGTCTTTAGGAGAATGCTACTTCTCTGAAAAGCTTAAGATGGTCCATTTTTAATGCTTAAGTAAAAATCAACTTTCCTCTGTTCATAACTCCCACAACACTATATTTCAATCTTTCATGTGGCATTTCATTATTCTCTATCATACGCTGTAAATCCTTTGCATTATAAATGTAATTTTTGGCATTGTGTACCATTATTCCTGTTGTCTTTAGCTGAGTAACAAACCAGCCCAATAATTTTAACTACTTTTGATGATTCATCTGGGTAGTTCTTCCTATGCTCTTTCCTGAGATTTTAGTCAGATCTCAACTGAAGGCCATTCAGGGCAGCTATAGCTCACTCACGTGGCTGGGAACTCAGCTGAGCCTGTTGTATACAGTGCCACAATTGGCTTTTCTTTTAGGGTAACCAATTTGTCCTGGTTTGCCCAGAACATTCCCAAATTTAGCACTGAAAATCCCACTTTCCGGGAACTCTCACAGTTTTGGGCAAAGTGAGAGGATTAGTCACCCACTGCAGCTTAGGCTTCCCGCAGAGGCTGGGTTCCTCAGGAAAGCATTCAAAGTGCAGGTGTTCCAAGAGTGTCTTATGGAAGCCCTAGGCTTTTTATCAATCTGACTTTGGCACATGACATGTCATATCTTCTGCTGCATTTTATTAGTAAAGCAAGTCACTAAGGCCAGCCCCAATTTAAGAGGAGAAGAGTTAAACCCCACCTTGAGAGAGTAGCAAGATCACATTGCAGGAGAGAAATTGGAATGGGAGATATTGTTGCAGCCATCTTTGGACAATACACTCTGCCAAACCATGTATTACATAATCTTCCAGAAGGCAAGATTTAGTTAGCATTTACATTGCTTCTGTATGTATCTGCCAGAACACCTCCTTGCACTTGGTACTCACTTGACAAATGTTAAAAAAATAAGATAATAAAAATATTTTTACACTAAATTTATAATTAATTCTTATCTGGATAAAAAAAATTACATTTATTTTGATTTGTGTAGGACTACATCCTAATTTATGTTGTTGAAAGTAATAAATTTGGGTCAGAACAAAGACAAGGCAAAAGAGAAAATGTCCTAGAGAGAGTCCATGCTTCCTATTCCAAGATCAATACTGAGCACTGTCAGGGTTCTATTAATGATTTCAGACCTTGGGCAGTGTTTTGCTAAAGTCACAGGCAGTGTTTGGAAGGGCAGTAACTAATAGCACTCTTGAGAAACTCATGCAGTGTCTTATACGTTTACAGCTATAGGAATCAACGAAAATTAACAAGGAAATACTATTTTTGCTGTAGTGTTTATCTTCACTCTTTTGGTGCCCTGTGAAAAAACATACTCTCAAGTTATTCATGGATCCATACTTTCATGTCTCAGCAAGACACGTCATCCCTGTACATGAACAACCTTACGCTCTTCTATTTGTCCTGTATTAGACCTTATTTGTTTTCCCACAAATGAACTGTAATAAATCCAAGGCTAAACAAAATTATACTTAGTTGTCAAAGATTAAAAATTGTATCATGTGTTAACCTCTCGAAGTAAAGGATTTGTACTTAAACATTGGTCTTAATATTTTAACATAGCACTTTAGCATTCATTGTGGAGATTTTGAACACTCTTACAGATTCTCAGATAACTTTTTTTCAGGAATGGGAAATGCTGTGCTTCTCAAATTCTTGCATAGAGATAATTTTAATCCTTGTCAATATGTAGGACCAACTCTATTAGATTCTCAAAAAAAGTGGAGGTTTTTGAATAGTTCTGATGGTTTTTATTACATGGACTGAAGCATAGAAGTTCAGCTCTGTTGAGTATCAACAGAGAATACATTTTACAGATCCGGATGCCCTCTAATTGCTTTAAAATGTCAGTTGCTCCAAGTAGAAGCAAAGGAGCAGAGGCATTGGAGAACTAATTGGTATTGGGACATGAAGCTTTTCTAGGTCACTGGTTTACATTAGTGTCAGGTCAGCAGTATCTAACATTCATTCTCTTCAGTGGCAAAGTACTTTATGAGAAATCAGGTCTGAATACAATCCAGTTTCTGATGTATGGTGTGTGCACCTCAAAACCAAAGTGCAACTGTCAACTCCATTGCCATTAAACGTTATACATCTTCGAGATATTTAACTTCAATATTAAAATACCACATTTTAGGAAATGAATCTATGCTTCGCCATAGCTCATTAGGAAGGAAAGAGCATGGCTACTTATACACAGATGATGCCATGATCAGAACATTCCAGAGACTTCTGCAGAGAGAATGCAGGAATTTTATACATATTATTGCATTGCTTATTGCAAGGTAGGGATGGCAAGTGAATCTGACAATGGAATTTAAACCGGTCAATATTTATTGCCTTGGCTTTCAAGAAACTCATGGTCAGCATAGGACAAGTTCTCATGTCAGTATTGTCCTGATCCTGGGATAATTTTGGCTCCAGAGACCTAGATTCAATTTGATAATTTTGATTGTTAAGGACTTTCAGAAATTTTTAGCAAAACATTTACCTCACTTTTTCTAAGACAAAAGCTCCATGTGCATTTTGAAGTGTTACACATACCTCATCGTTTGTGAGACAAAGTGGCTCAGCTTTATCTATGTCACGGAGAATTTAAAAACTATAGTAGTAGAACTTTACAGGGTACCTGGAAATATTGATATCTCCATTATGTTAATTACATCTTTCTATGTTACACCAGACAGGAATATAATCCCAAGGCATCCGCTTCTGTTTCTTGAAGCATCGATTCAATAACCTTACATCTATCCTGTACTTACTTTTCCTCTCTATATCAAATAACATATTACCTTTAAAGCTATTTCCTATGCTCCTACAAATAAACATATGTAAGACAAAATAAGGTATAAAATCAGAGTTCAAATTTAGTGGATATCTTAAGAGAGGAAAAGATTCACACTGTTGGGAGATTAGGTAAGATTCACAGAGAGTGCTGCATTTGAGCTGGCCTAATGAGAGATTGGTAGTATTTTTGTGCCACTAATGGGATCCAAGGAGGGTATTTCCAGTTTAGGAAATGGCAGCATCACAGTCAATGATATAGAGAATATATTCATGCAAATATAACATTTATTATTGGGACCAAGAAATTGGCTAAAGTAGTCTGTGCCTTATTGCAGAGCACTTAAAATGACATCTAGAAAATGTAGTTGGGAACGCATAAAGACAGTGGTGACTATAACCAATAGATTCCAGTTCTGTCTTTATCTGTCTCAAAAAAGGAAATTTTTGGAATGATCTTTGTTGCTTAGAGATTCTAAAAAAGGCTAAAATTCTAGGCTCAGGAATTATCAAGAACCGAGTGATCTCCAAAGAGTAGACTATAGGAACCAAAAACTGTAGGAACAATAATATCAGAAATGATCTTCTATTGTTATAATATGCTATCAAAATTTAAGATATCCCTGCTCTGAAGAAATGGAATTCCAATAATTTTTAATCTCTGTTTTTTCATTAAAATGTGAAAATATGAGAAGGATATGTTCAGTTGGTATACCTGATCATGCCATGTTGTGAGTAGGAATGGGACCACTGTTTGTAGCCTTCAGTAGCAAAGTGGTAATTTCAATAAAAGACTGCCATTATGAGTGCTATCAGAAAGAGGAAATGGTAGAATCAAGGACAATGTATAAGCATTTAACTCTGTTACTCAATACATAGGGGAATCTCTTGCATAGTAAGGCATACAATTGCTACAGTAAATCTCTCAAATTAGCTTCATATGGGATAAAACACTTTAATTTTATTAATTCAAATTCTTAGCCAGTAGATAACCTGTATATTCAGATGTTCAGTGCTTCCTAAGGTATGTTGGGTGCTATGGGTTTAAAGAATTTTGAGTGCGGAAAAAATTAAATGTGCAAATGTAATCAGATTAGAAGAGAGAATAGGACACAATGTTTCCAAAAGAGAATGATTACATTGTGTGACAAAAATTAGCAGAATATAAAATTCTAGATAAGTGTTAGGATTTCCTTTGTGTTTCATGGCTAGAAGCCCTATGAGAAGTAAAGCAATAAAACAGCATTTTCCTTGTTCTTTTTCTTCTTGTTATTTATTATTATAATTATTATTATTTTTTTACCATTTTTCTTGCAATGTTCTTTTGGTTAAGTTTCAGCTTCCTTCCCCCAACAGCCTTATATAAGATAACATTATAAATCACTTTAGACTGTAAGGAGTGATGTACATTTATTTAGTCATGTGGCAGACATTTGTCAAGCACCTGTTTTGTGCCTTATAGATACAGAATTGTTGAACTATGCCCTGGGGATGTGAGAAGGAAAATGGAAGTTTATTTCCCTCAGAAGTAGTCTTGTGAATGGCAATTTACACAAATGAGAGCAATTAGTAAACTCTAAGCTATGGAATCATTTTTGCACAGGGTTTTGTATACTAGGCATATAAAGAAAAACAAGAAACTTATTTTGCCTGAAACTTTTACCTACTTAAACTCCCCAAATGTATGAGAGTTTCCTGAGTCTAGCGATGGAAAAAGTGAAAGGTGTAATAGATGGCTTTTTATAGAAGCTACTTCATGATTTACATCTTTAAGCAAAATTAGATAGATGAAAAATGTAAACGCGTTGGCAGGTTGGGTGGGAGTCAGGATGGGGAGAAACTAACATATGCAAAAATCTGTATCTCTCTTTGTCAGAGGAAATAAAAATGATGCTTTCATACTGTCCCTGAAAATAAGCTAATCATATCCACTGAAAAAGGATATTATTAATAAAAATGTCTCCAAGGCAGATTATTATGCCATCTTCAAAAATAGAGCCTTGCAATAGTCAGGAATCAGTCTGGTTTTGTGTATATCAAAAGCAAATCTTTATGGCACATGGAAAAGCTGTAGCTGTTGACAACACAATGGGATGTCTTTGCCTCCAGAGAAGCAATTCCAAAGTTAGGCTTTTTGCCAACACTATAAGCCTGTTGACACCAGAAAGTCAGGAACAAATGAGAGGTTGGTATAGTAATTACAGTGAAATCTCTGGGTCTGTTGAAATGGCCAAATGTCTTTTGTTGCTTTTTTTTTCTTTCATTCCCCAACCCATCACTGCACTTTGGAATTTTTTCCTAAATCAATATTCTAGGTAGATAACAAGTGGCAAAGCTTCTTTGGTGTTGTACTAATTGGATTATTCACTCTACGCTTAGCTGTCAAATGCTGAGCTACCCTTTGAGCTAAAAAATGTTTTTTTCCATCAACTAAGTGTTGAAGATATGAAGATAGTCATGCTTCACATCCCGAGGCACTTGGATTTTGGAAAAGATACTAACAAATAGATTCTTAAGGGAAACTGCTAGTGTCTAACCAGAAAGTTGGCCCATGATATTATATATGCTCAAATGTGGGATGTATTACCATACCAGTTCTCATTTATAAGTGAATTCCAACCATATTATCACTGCCCAGAGATCATATGACCACTGCTCTTGATAGCTTACTTTTCACTTATATAAAATCCTTTCTTATTTGAACCAAATTAGCTGTTCAGAAAATCCTTTATTACTTTGTCTGCAATTGACATCTCTTAAACTTACCCTTCAAAGCTCTGCCCATTGCCTAATTATTGTTCTGCCTCACTATCTTCCACTATTCAAATGCAGCAAGTATGGACAATTAATCAGCACCTGTCCATGCTAAGCAACTATTGATCCATTGACCCCGTTCACATCTGCAATCTTTTTGTTTAGTGTCTTTTCTTTCTCTTCAGTGACCATATTCTATAATTTTTCTACATTGCTCTTAAAATACAGAAATATCTGAAAGTCTCCTAATAGCTGAGATGTACTGAGTTATAAATACAAAATTTGAGAAATACATGAAGAAACAAGATTTTCATCATTTGTATTACTTGGTATATTCTTTCATATATCAAAATCCTTTTCAAATGTAAATATGGGTTACATTTTGTTAGTGGGAATAAGCCCAAATTCCAATGACTTTCTTCATAAAAATCAGATAAATGACACAAATGAAGACACACAGGGATGGGAGAATATCATGTGAAGACACAGATACACAGAGGGAAGGCAGCCTGTGACAACATAGGCAGAGATGGAAGTAACGTAGCTGCAAGACAAGAAACACCAAAGATTGCCAGCAACCACGAAAAGCTAGGAGAGAGAGCATGGCCCTGCTCACACCTTGGCTTCAGATTTCTAGCCTCCAGAATTCTGAGAGAATACATTTTTATTTTTTAAGCCACCTTTTTGTATGGTACTTTATTATGGAAACACTAGGAAACCAACACAGGGGAGGTGAAACTTTACAGACTAAGAAAAAAATTTCCTATCATTTCAGATTACTGTTAAATAGAATATCTCAGGGTTCAGAGAAACCTGACTTCAACTCCTAGTAGTTTCACCTGGGAGATGTGCACTTTTCGTCAAGTTATCAACCTCTAACTAAATATCAGTGCTCAGGTATGTTACAAGAAGATAAGATAATGGTCACTTAACAGTATTTTTAGAATTAAATAAGATTCTACATTTAAAAGGCCTAGTACTTTGGCTGGGTCTGGGGAAACATACTAAAAGTGTAAGCACAGGAGCAAGGTCATGGATATGCTAACAATATGTATTCACATTATTAGAAAAGAAGTTAGAATTTCTAGACTGAATAAAAAGTTAAGATCCAGAAAGGTGAAATATCTTGACTAAGACATTGCTCTGCCAGTGCTGTTGGCAGAATTTTCATCCCCATGACTTTCAACCCCTGGTGTTCTTCCTATGAATATCGTATCTTACCTGAAATGGCAAAAGAGACGACATGTATGTAGTTAAAATTACTACTCAGTTGACCTTGAATGATAGAGATTATTCTAGATCATCTAGGTGGGCCCAATGTAATCCAAGAAGCCTTTTAAAAAGCAGAGCTTTCCCCCAAGTGAAGGCAGAAAGCAAAGTCCAAGAGATTTGAAGTGTGTGGAAGAGTGAACATGTCATTGCTGAACTTGAACATGGAGAGGTACATGTATCAAAGGAATAGGGATTTCAGTCCTACAAACTTGAGAAACTAAATTCTTCCAACAAATGGAATGAACTTAGAAATAGACTCTTCCCCAATTACTTTTATTACCTTAATTTTTGTCTTATGTTTTGTCTTGCGAGGACCTGTACAGAAATTCCAGCTGTGTGGTACTCCATTTCTGATCTATAGAACTGTAGATAATAAATAGATATTGTTTTAAGCCTATAGGTTGGTGGCAATTTGCTAAGCAGCAATAAACATCTAATGTGTATAACTATGTAAAGTCAGGATAAAGATGGTAATTCTGATTCCCTGTATTATTTTTTTGTTTTGTTTTTTTACTTTACCAGCTTCCTTAACAGAGTAATTCTACTTATTTGATTAATATTTTTGTGTTAATTTTAAAAAGCATACTATTATTATTGTTTTGAGACAGTGTCTCACTCTGTTGCCCAGGCTACAGTACTGCGACATTAGCCTATCTCATGGCAACCACAAATTCCTGGGCACAAGTAATCATTCTGCCTCAGCCTCCTAAGTAGCTGGGACTACAGGTGCACGCCACCATGCCCAGCTAAATATTTCTATTTTAGTAGAAATAAGGTTTCACTTTTGCTCAGGCTGCTCTTGAACTCCTGACCTCAAGTGATCCTTCCTCCTTGGCCTCCCAGAGTGCTAGGATTATAGGCGTGAGCTACCATATCTGGCCAAAAGCATATTTTTAATACAGTTGAATATGAAGTCACATATTATTTTAGCAGGCAGTATATTCAAATTGTTTTGGATTTTTTCTGTCTAATATGTTTTGTGGAACAACTATTTAAATTTGAAATTATTTCAATGCATAATAAGGGCAAAAATTAAATGAATTCCATTTATTGCTAGTAATTACCAGTGATAAAGACAAAACAACATGGAATCTCTTAAAATCCCTATGACTTACCCAGATATATCAATCCTTGTCCATGACAGCAATATAAAACCATTTAGATATACTTGCTCACAAATAAACACAGATTAAATATCTGTCTCTACAAATATGGGAAAAGAAATAAAGGAACTATTGGCACATGTGATTTTTATATAAAGTTAACATTGGACCTAATGTGAATATATTGAATTTCGATGTAGGCGTATTCCTTTAAGAAGATTCAGATTCAGAATTCAATAAGGAGATTTTGCCTCTCAAATACTTTATTTAAGATTTTGTGCATTTAATTTTGAGGGTGATAACTACTCACATTTCCCCAACCTAGAATCAATTAGAAAATACAAGCAGGGTCTGACCACAGTGGCTCATGTCTGCATTCCCAGTGGGAGGATTGCATGAGCTCAAGAGTTCGAAACTAGCCTGGCCAACATAGTGAAACCCGTCTCTAAGGAAAATTAAAAAATAAAAATAAGCTGAGCAGGCACCTATGGTCCCAGCTACTCAGGAGGCTGAGGTGGAAGGATTACTTGAACCCAGGAGATGAAGGCTGCAGTAAGCTATGGTCATACCACTGCACAACAGACTGGGTAACAGAACTAAGAGACCCTGTCTCAAAAAAATGCAAGCAGGAAATGAAAATATCAATTTTATTAAGAAAATATTGAACTGAAAAGGTGATTTGGATATATGGACACACCCAAGATCTCTTACATTTTCTCTGATGTCACACTTGCTCACCAATATGGCTACCCCTTCAATAATTCACTCTTTATCCCTAGGAAGAGAAGTGAAGTGAGATTAGGGGAATGTGGAAGTTTATTCCCACCTTTTCACAAAGGATAAAAATTACCTATTTTATGGTTGAACAACTCTGTAGGGTAGAACATCTAGTTGTCATAATGATTACATATTACTGTAAATTCTAAATATCAAAAGTGAAGTTTATTTAGTATCTATTTTTGTCTTGCTCCTATATGGTTATGGCACATTTACTTGCAAACAGTCTACAAAAAGCAGTAAATAATAATCGCTTTCAAATAGTGTGAGAGGCAGCCTCTTTTAGGAAAGTGCAAGGGCCTGAGAATTTCAACATAAAATCCCAAGATGAAGTGGAGAAGCTATCAGACTTTCATGAAGTAACACATTCCATGCTGCCATTATATCTGACACTCCAATGTTTGATTCCAGAACTTATTTCTGAGTGACCCAAAAAGTCTCAGCCTGTGCTTAATTTTTTGAAGAGAAGACACTTTTCTAGGAGAAGGTTTAATTCATAACTTCCATGTCAGAGGAATCTTTATCAAAGCCTTCCAGGTGTTAATATTCTGTTGGAATATTTGAATACCAAGTAAGAGCCAGAAATGTGACACAGAAACAACGCCACTGTGAATTCAGGAGAAACTTTATGTGTCTGGAAATAATAGAATGTGATCTTTCCTACTATCATACTTTTTCAAAGAAATATTTTTAAAAATGTGTAGAGAGAAAAAGGAGAAAAATTCAAATACCTAGATATATAGAGACATATATAAGTATTAATAAATAACTTTATATGTAAATAGGCATTATTTTTTTCTGTGTATACATTGGTCTAATAAATGAAATCTAATAAATGATCTAATTTACAAAATACTCTCTTATAAGATGTTGATAAGTATCACTTTATCTAAGTGATAAATTAATGTTCAGGTTCAGCTTACATGTCTTCTATGAAACCTTCCTGTGAGGCAATGAAAGAAATAAAAACCATAATACAGGGTTTATAATCACACAAAGAACCTGGTAAAAATCAATAGCAAAACCAAAATAATAAGAAATTATCATTTTATTTAGTCAAAGCTTATGAGTACATTTGGAAAGAAGTAAGAAGTGTAAGAAGAAGAAGGAGTAATATTTTTAAGACTCATGGCATGAACAGCTTTTCCAAGAAACAGTTCTAGCAGTTGGGATTCTATGTTTAATCAGGGGAAAGGACCTGAAGTGAGAATGCTCAGTTTATACACATACACACACACGTGTACACATGCATGAACACACAGATTTGTGGTTTTTTGTATATTTTTGTGAAACTTAACCAGCAAATATTATAATGATAAAACTAAAATAAAGATAGACTTAAATCTGAAGAAATATCTTTGTATGATACAGTTATCATCCATGTAATTAGGTTATGGAATAGCAAAAGTTTTGAAGAAGAAAATTGGTCAAAATTTTTTTAGAATTTCATTTTTCAAATATATGTATAGGAGTCTTCCAGCCAAATACTTTGATTTTAGATATTTTGTGGTATTTGGTTGACACAAAGGGGAGTCTTTCACAGCTGATAGAGGAGATTATTAAAAGAAAAAATAGATGAAACCATCAGCATATGGCAACCTAATCTTTCATAAAGCAGACAAAAATACACAATGGGGAAAAGAATCTCTCTTCAATAAATGGTGCTGGGAAAACTGGATAGCTACATGCAGCAGATTGAATCCAGATCCTTACCTCTCACCTCTCACAAAAATTCACTCAAGTTGGATAACAAACTTAAACCTAAGGCACTAATCAAGATGTTGGGAAAGCCCTATCAGACATTGGTCTAGGCAAAGAATTTTTGAGGAAGACTCCCAAGGCAATCACCACAGCATCAAAAATAAACAAATGGGATCTGATCAAATTTAAAAGTTTCTGCACAGCCAAGGAAACTATCATTAGAGCAAATAAACAACCCACAGAATGGGAAAAAAATATTTGCTCTCTCCACTTCTGATAAAGGTCTAATAACAAGAATCTTTTTTTTTTTTTCTTTTTTTTTTTTTTTTGAGACAGAGTCTCACTTTATTGTCCAGGCTAGAGTGAGTGCCGTGGCGTCAGCCTAGCTCATAGCAACCTCAAACTCCTGGGCTCAAGCAATCCTGCTGCCTCAGCCTCCCAAGTAGCTGGGACTACAGGCATGCGCCACCATGCCCGGCTAATTTTTTCTATAATAACAAAAATCTATCTAGAACTCAAAAGAATTAACAAGAAAAAATCAAACAACCCCATCAAGAAATGGGCAATGGAAATGAACAGAAACTTCTCCAAAGAAGACAGAATAATGGCCTGCAAACATATAAAAAAATGTTCAACATCTCTAATCATCAGAGAAATGCAAATCAAAACCATAATGAGATACCACCTAACCCCAGTGACAATAGCCTGTATCAAGAAATCCCAAAACAACAAACGCTGGCAAGGATGTGGAGAGATAGGAACACTCTTACACTGCTGGTGGGACTGCAAATTAGTGCAACCTTTGTGGAAAAGAATTTGGAGATACCTCAAACAGCTAGAAATAGAAATACCATTCGACCCAGCAATAGCATTGTTAGACATCTACCCAAAAGAGCATAAGACATTCTATCATAAAGACATCTGCACCGAATGCTTATGGCAGCACAATTCACTATTGCAAGGACATGGAAACAACCCAAGTGCCTGTCAATTCATGAGTGGATAATCAAAATTTGGTATATGTTCACAATGGAATATTACTCTATTCTAAGAAATGACAGCAAGTTAGCACCGTTTTTGCTATCCTGGATTAAATTTAAGCCCATTATCCAAAGTGAGGCAACACGAGATCAGGAAAATGGGCTCCACATGTACTCGCCATCAAATTGGTACTGACTGATTAAAACTATGGTACTCAAATGGTGGTGGTGTTCACCAGGGATGGGGGGGGTGACCCACATCTTAGGGATGTGGCGAGCATTGTGGAGAGGAAGGGCATACCTCTAACGTCTCTTAGAAAGAGGCAAAGATATAAAATGTAACCAAAATTTCAAAAAAAAAAACTTTTATCAGGGGTGGGCAGGTGGGAGGGGGAGGAGGGGAGGGGTGTATACTTACATAATGAGTGCAATGCACACCACCTGGAGGATGGACACACTTGAAGCTCTGACACGGCGGGGGGGAGGGGTGGCAAGAGCAATATATGTAAACCTTAACAATATTTATACCCCATAATATGATGAAATAAAAAGAAAAAAATAGAGATGACTTCTGAAATGGTATTGTAACATCCAGTTAACATCATCCAAGAGGCAAAGGGTTCTTTTCCTTCACCTAACTCCAAATGGTAGAGTGGAAACTTTACCCAATTTATGGAAGGCTTAGAATACTGGGGCACTAATCACCCTTGTCTCAACCTTACTCAGAGGGCAGAACTTCCATGATAAAATGAAAGCTTAAAGAAAGAAAAAAAGGCTATTTACCCAGCCAAGAGCCTACTTGTGAAGAAGGAATCTTTCTGGAAGAAGTGGGGCAGTAATCCTAGCAGAGTGTTCATCAAATTGTCAGGTTTTATGAACAAAGAACTCTCAATCTCTCCACAATTGAGCTACTTTTATTTGGAAAAGTATATGGGGAAGTCCAAGACTAAGAGTGCTCTAGAAAACAGGTTAGATTGTAGCAATTAAAAGAAAGATGATAGCACCATGAGAGCAGCAAACTAAACTATAAACCAATAAGAAATTCACCAGAGAGAACCATGGAGAAAGCAAGCTGAAGAGCTCTCCTGAGATCACAATAAACCTCAAAGACTGACATTAAAGATTATCCCTTCAAAGGGGCCAAAATTTCACTGGATCAGACTGTAAAGCAATTTATGTCCCAGGGAACTAAAAAATAAAAAAATCAGCTGCCACTTATTCAAAGTTAACAACTGGGAGTAACAACTGAGAGAGACAGCTTATCCGAAAGATCAATAAAAGAGACAAAGACACATTCAAATAAACTCTTTTGTCCTTCCAAGATGACTGTGCAAATACTCATGTCTGTACTATATGAATAACAGTTTTAGAAGAGGCACATGGTGAGGAAAAATAGACTTAACTAAAATAGGCCAGCCAAATTCCTAAACAAATAGAGAAGCAAACAATAACACTAACAAGCTCTGGTGGTTGTGGGGGATAGAAATAAGTATCCCGAGTTGCTACAATATATTATTTTAAATGTCTAGATTGAACAAAAATCATGAGACATGAAAAGACACAGAAAAGTATGACTTATACAAGAAAAAATGCAGGCAACAGAAATTGTCTTTGAGAGGCCCCAGATGTCAGATTTAGCAGACAAAGACTAGCTTCACATTGGGAAACTGTGATTAGGAAACATTGCTGCATAAAGAAGCATTTATTAAATGAATGAATAAGTGAATGAACCCATCTAAGTAGGCATCCTTGTCCTACAAGGAGATCCTTGTTTATAATGTCTCAAAAAGTATATTCCAGAAAATAACACCCCTCAGAATCCAAAAATTCTAATTATATTCTGTGAGTTCTTTTAATACTTAGGGGCTAAACCTGTTTTCAGTATTCATAGTTTTCAAGAATTTGAAAATTTTAGAGTAGCTGAAAAACATAATAATGGAAAGAATAACTTTTGAGGCTATTGTTAGGATTTAGGACTAATGACATTTTAAAAAATATGACTAAACCGAGATTGTACTATACCTACATGATATGTGTTACGTCTTGAATTTTTACAGCATCCCTTAGGTGACATGATTTTTTTTTTACTATAGGAAATAACACAAAAATGAATTTCATTTGCATTATATTTGTAAATCTTGAGAAATTAATACATTTGGATTATTAACTTAAAATCATTCAACTTTTACTCTGTGCCTAGGTTATGCTAGCTACTGGGGCTATGATAATGCCAATTTTCACCCTCAAGGAACACAAAGTGTGAGGGAGTAAAATAATAACAAAAATGCTTGTACAGTTCACTATTCAAAGAAATTTATGTATATAATGCATTTAATCTTCATTAAATTTACTGAGATAAGTACTATTAGTATTTTGCCCCCTTTTATATAGAAGGGATATCTGGAAAGTATCCAGTCATATAATATTAACAATGGCTGGGTACTTTCCAGATAGCCCTTGTATACATACACACAGATATATATAAATATATATATATATATATAATGAAAACTAATGAAAACATAAACATTTACGTTGTGATGTGATATGCACTGTAATAGATGTAGGTGAATTTAGGCAAGATTTTTTAGATTGTGTGAAAGAAACATTGAGTTAGTTTGGAAATTAGAGACCTGTAGTGGAAAGGGAGACTATGACTGGAAAAGCAAAACGACATTTATAAAAGTATGGAGATGTTTTCTTCATCATGATAATTCATCATCATCATCCTCATCACCATCAACAATATCTAGCATTTATTAAGCATTCCTCAACACGTGTCATGCATATTACTAAGTGCCATGTGTGGATTAACCCTTTTAGTACTCACACAAAGTCTAGATATAGCTTTCACATTTCTGATGATTTTATATATGAGAAAGTGGATGCACAAAGACACAACTGTAACTTATATATGCTGACTCCCACAGGAGCATGGCATAGGAAGTGGTTGAAATATTAAAATAGTGATAGGACATAAAGGATATAAAGTCATCCTAAGTCAGACCATGTATATTATGTCAAGAAGTTTAGACTTTGGAAAACATATCATTGATGATACTATGAGGGAACATGTTAGGATTCATGTGTTTTCAGAAGATCGTGTAGTGAGAAATGTGAGGAAGAGACCAATTAAGAGAAATATGAAATTCTAAGGCAAAAAGAAAGAGTTGAAACTGTAGTTATGGAAATAGAAAAAATAAATTAAAACCTAATTAAATTTAGCATAGAATTGACAGATACAGTGATCTTTTGGAAGGCAAAAGGTTAGAAAGAAATAAAGGAGAAATTAATGTGGATTTAATTTAATTAAGTTTTGTACTAAGAAAAATTGGTAGAAGGACGGGGTCATTATCAGAGATAAGAAATGCAATGGGGAAACAGGTATGATGAAAGTTAAGTATTTTAGTTTTGAAAATAGGTTTCATTTCAAATATGTATGGTGTAGGAACAAAACTTGTAGAGCTGCCTAAAGCTTACTTTATTTAAAAAATTCGGCCAAATTTATGACTTTATACATTTTTACTCTTTGTAAATAAGGAATCATTTTGTTATGATATATTTCCATTAATTGTAATCTACTTTTAGTTTCCATTATCATATTTATATTGAAAGTAATTTATTAATACCATTATTTCCTTTCTAAAGTATAATTTGAACTGAGGTCTCAACTTCACTCATACACTTGCAATTTTGTGAATGGGGCTAGCTAGCTTCACTCTATTTTCTAAGAGAATCGATGATTATCAAAATATCTATAAGTAGATGAATATTTGATCCACATGTTTTCTGTTGTGTATAAACATGCCAAATAGATAATAACAGCTTTCATCATCTAATCCATTTTCTTTACATGATTAGTTTTAATTTCCTTTTTGTAAGCAGATTACAATGGACATTTTATGGTATATTCTTTTAAAGACAGATAACCTGTCCATTGGACTTGTTTCTTTAATGTATTCTGGGAAGTGCATCTTTCCCTTTTTCCAGTAGAAATCTGCACACTCTAAAAATTTTTTCACTTGATCTTTGCTTCCTGCTATTAGGGAACCTTAGTGGTACTAATAACTGTTTAGCCAACAAGTAGTTAAAGCGTCTTTTTGGAGAATCCACAGGAACAAATTCAATTTGTTATTGCTATCCATTATTAAAAGGATTTGTTCTATAAAATTTGGGGTCAGTCAAAAGGCCGCACCCAAGGATGCAGAAGGCCATGTGTGGCCCCAAGGCTGCAGGTTACCCACCCCTAGATACCCCTGGAACTTCACAGTGAACATTTTTAGAGCTCTACTTCAGCAGCCCTCTCTCCCTAAGTCCCTCACAGTCACAGTCACCTGGATCCTTTGCCCGTATCTCAATGCTGTAACAGACACTTGGAAAGTAAGTCTGTTTTCACTGTTAGCAGTGTTTCTGTGACCTATGGATTCTAAGAAAAAGTGAAATTTCAACTATATACCAGGGTGTGAAGATTTTATATTTGGCCAGGGAGGGACATTAAAACATGCACACATTGTACTTGCGTGTGCACAGGCAAAAGTGGGTGCACATGTGTGCACCCACACACACAAACTTCTTTCTCACTTTCTTTTTCTGGTCTATTAAAAACTACCATAGGGTAATTATAAAACCATGAAAGCAAAAATGGCATAAGATAAAATAGTGAATATACAGAGAGTTAAATTTAACAAGTCACGTTTAACTGTTTTTCAGTTTTTCAGCTTGGAATATGGTAAATTTTGTAATAATGTATCCCAGTTCACATTATTCTGGAGGAAATAAGAACTGGATATGTTGAATTGGAATTGTATGTAGTAGGAGGAAACAGAAGTCTAGAATTAGTTGAACCTACATTTCTTTGAAAAAATGAATCCCAGTGTAAGAAATGTGATCATGACCAATAAACATATTTTTGAGTTAAAAACTTGAGAGACAATGAAGTTATTCAAAAATTTTTAAAAAGAAAATAAAGAGAAATTGCAAAGAGGATGATGCTAAAAGATCACAAGATTATCAGTCAGAAAATATCTCTTTTTTTTTATTATTATTTTTTAAGCCTACAGCACACAGTATTTCCAGGCAGTCTTCCATCCAAGTACTAATGAGGCCTGATCCTAGTTAGCTTCCAAGATTAGATGATACTGAGCACCCTCAGGGTGATATGACCATAGACCAGGGAATATTTTTTATTCTGACTCAGTCACTAGCTGTATAACAAATCTTTCCATTTGTCTTTGTATTCTCATTATTTGGAAAATATTTCAAAAATATCCTCTCTACATATTCAAAACTTCTATGCATCTTAAATATTTAGTGAATAAATGTTTGAAGTAATTCTATCTTTAAATTTTGTTTCTTTCAAATTAATAAAATTGTTCAGTTGCCTAAGAGAAAAATGAAGGAATTATCCTTGATTCCTTTTTCTCTCTCCTATCCAGTTTATTCAATTTTGGGTAACTTCTCCATTCTAGGAAACATCTTTTTTTTTTTTTTATAGAGCAATTTGGACTATTCTTTTTTTTTTCATCATATTATAGGGGTACAAATATTGGTAAGGTTACACATATTGCCTTTGCCATCCCTCCCCCCCACCCCACCAAGTCAGAGCTTCAACCCTGTCCATCCTCCATGTGGTGCACATCACATTCATTATGTATGTATACACCCATCCCCTCCTCCCCCCTCCCCCTCCGCCTGACACCCGATAAAAGTTTTTTTTTTTTTTCTTTTTGACATTTTGGTTACATTTTATATCTTTGCCTCTCCCTAAGAAGGGTTAGAGGTATGCCCTTCCCTTTCACAATGCTCACCACATCCCTAAGATGTGGGTCTACCCCCCAACCCCTAAATCCCTGGTAAACACCACCACCATTTGAGCACCATAGTTTTAATTAGTCAGTACCAATTTGATGGCAAGTACATGTGGAGCTCATTTTCCTGATCTTATGTCGCCTCACTTTGGATAATGGGCTTAAGCTTAATCCAGGATAGTATAAGCGGTGCTAGCTCACTGTCATTTCTTAGAATTGAGTAGTATTCCATTGTGAGCATATACCAAATTTTAATTATCCACTCATGAATTGACAGGCATTTGAGTTGTTTCCATGTCCTTGCAATAGTGAATTGTGCTGCCATAAGCATTCAGGTGCAGATGTCTTTATAATAGAATGTCATATGCTCTTTTGGGTAGATGTGTAACAATGCTATTGCTGGGTCGAATGGTATTTCCATTTCTATCTGGGGGGTATCTCCAAATTCTTTTCCACAAAGGTTGCACTAATTTGCAATCCCACCAGCAGTGTAAGAGTGTTCCTGTCTCTCCACATCCTCGCCAACATTTGTTGTTTTGGGATTTCTTGATACAGGCTATTCTCACTGGGGTTAGGTAGAATCTCATTGTGGTTTTGATTTATATTTCTCTAACGATTAGAGATGTTGAGCCTTTTTTATATATATGTTTGCAGGCCATTATTCTGTCTTCTTTGGAGAAGTTTCTGTTCATTTCCGTTGCCCATTTCTTGATAGGGTTGTTTGATTTTTTCTTGTTAATTCTTTTGAGTTCTAGATAGATTCTTGTCCAACCAACACAACTTTATGATAAAAACTCTTAGCAAAATAGGCATAGATGGATCATACCTTAAATCTATCAAATCCATTTATGACAAATCCACTGCTAATATCATTCTGAATGGGGAAAATTTGAAACCATTCTTTCTTCGAACTGGAACTAGACAGGGATGCCCACTATCTTCTCTTCAATTCAACATAGTGCTTGAAGTTCTAGCTATAGCAACCAGGCAAGAGAAGGGTATTAAGGGCATCCAAGTGGGGACAGATGAGATCAAATTCTTGCTCTTCACCGATGATATGATATTATACCTAGAAAACCACATGGATTCATCCAGGAGACTCCTAGATTTGAGAAATGAATTTGGTAAAGTTTCAGGTTACAAAATCAATATATATAAATCAGAAGCATTCATATATGCTAAGAACTATCAATCAGAAACTCAAATCAAAAATGCAATACCTTTTACTATAGCCCCAAAGAAAATTAAATATCTAGAAGTATATTTAATGAAATATACAAAAGATTTATACAAGGAGAACTAGGAAACACTAAAAAAAGAAATTGTAGATAATGTAAACAGATGAAAAATCTACCTAGTTCATGCATTGGTAGAATCAGTATTGTTAAAATATCAATATTACCTAAAGTGATCTACAGAATTAATGCAATCCCCATCAAAGTACCACCATCATTCTTTACAGATCTAGAAAAAAATAATTTTTCACTTTGTATGGAACCAGAATAAACCTCGTATAGCCAAAGCAATCTTAAGTACAAAGAACAAACTGGGAGGCATCAGTCTTCCTAACTTCAAGCTGTACTATAAAACATTAATAGGTAAATCAGCCTGGTACTGGCACAAGAACAGAAGCATCGATATTTGGAATGGAACTGAGATTCCAGAGATGAAACCATATACATATCTTTGATAAATCAGACAAAAAATATATACAATGGAAAAAGAATCTCTTTACAATAAATGGTGCTGGGAAAACTGGGTAGATACATGCAGAAGACTGAATCAGGACCCCTACCTCTCACCTCTCACAAAAATCCACTCAAGATGGATAACAGATTTAAACCTAAGGCATGAAACCATAAGAATCCTAGAAGAAGATGTTGGGAAAACCCTATCCGACATTGGCCTAGGCAATGAATTTTTGAAGAAGACTCCCAAGGCAATCACCACAGCATCAAAAATAAACGGGATCTGATCAAATTAAAAAGTTTCTGCACAGCCAAGGAAACTATCAGTAGAGCAAATGGACAACCCACAGAATGGGATAAAATAGGAAATATATCTTTAATCAACTTCTATCTCCACTCTCTCACCACGATCTGAACTATCACCATCTTTCTTGAATTTCTGCAATGTATTTTAAGTGTTCCTCTTACTTTCACTCTTGAGCCACCTATGATCTTTATATATTTTGAAATATTTAAAGCATATCACTAACAAAAGATTTTAAACATAATGAGTGAGATGTGCAAGGTTTGGGGGATGGTCTTGCTTAAAGCTCTGACTTGAGGGGGGAGAGGGGGCATGGACAATATATATAACCTTAACATTTGTACCCCCATAATATGATGAAATAAAAAAAAAGGAAAACAGAAAAAAAAAGCTTTTCATCCTAACTACTAGTAAAATTTAGATTTCTGTCTATAAAACAGGCCTCTACATATTGAGTGCTGGTTTATCTCTCAGATGTCATTGCTGCCAATTTTTTTCTTTATTCTCTTTATTATAGCCACAGTGACATTTCTATTCCTCAAATGCATGAAAATTATTCCTGATTTAGGTCTTTTTGCTACATTTTTTCTGTCCCGGGCAAGCTCTTTCCTCATAACTACACATGGCTCAGTCTTTTTTTTTGTTTTCAGAGAGATATTACTTGACGACCCACCTTATGATAGATTTTCTTGCCAGTCTCCTTACTATCACAACATTGTATCATTTTACTTTCTTTACCTTTGTATTCATTTTTATTTATTTATTTATTTAAATTACTTTTTTTCTTTTTTTCAGAGACTGGTTCTCATTCTGTCACCCAGTAAGTAGTGCAGTGGCGCCATCATAGCTCACTGTATCCTTGAAGCACTGGATTCAGGGAATCCTCTTGCCTCAGCTTCTAAAGTAGCTAGGACTAGCAGTGAATACCACCAAATTGGCTATTTTTTAAATTATTATTATGTTTTAGACATTGAGATCTCATTATGGTACCCAGGCTGGTTCTGAACTCCTGGCTTCAACTCCTGCCTTGGCCTCTCAAAGTGCTGGGATTACAGGCATAAGCTACTGTTCAGGCCTCATTATTATTTAAAATCACCTTGTTGATTTGCTTACTTCTTGATAATACCTATCTCATCTTAGATGTAATTCCTTGGCATCACAGACTTTATGTTCCCTGTGCATATTTCTATCATAAGCATAAAGAACAGTGCCTAAAGTACTACAATAACACTCAAAAATTATGTTTTATATGAATAACTAAATAACTAATAGAATTTTAAGTCCTCTTCAAGGTTCAAGAGCTAAAGTTTACAGCCTGTCATTAAGAAAAAAGATCTTAAAATTTCAATTTTGGAATCAGGTAATTTTGTTATTGATTTCAAAATATATTTTATGGACAGAATTATTTAATTAAATCTTTTAAAATTTTGAAATAATTGTACATCTATAAGCAGAAGTAATACAAAAGAATCCCATGTAGCTTTGCCAAGTTTCTCCAATGGTAACATCTCACAAATCTGTGGTATAATGAGGATATTTACATTGAGACCATCAAATACAATCACTTCTATCATTATAATGATCCCTTGCAGTTACCCTCTTCTAGTCATATCCGCTTACCAGACCCATGCACTGCAGTTTTTAGTCCCTGGTAACCTCTAATCTCTTCTCCATTCCTAAATTATGGTCATTCAAAGAATGTTGTATAAATGGAATGATACAGAATGTAAGCTTTTGATTTTGCCTCTTTTTTTTTTATACTCAGCATAATTGTCTAGAGATTCATATAAACTGTTGCTTGTATCATAGCTTATTCTTTACATTTGCTAAGAATTTGGATGCACCAAGTTTTTTTTTTTTTTTTTAACCATCTGTTGAAGAGTATCTGTGTTTTTATTCAGTTTGGAAGTTATTACTAATACAGATGCTATGAACATTTGTGAATAGGTTTTTATATGACTATAAGTTCATTTATTCAGGATAGATGCTCGGAAGTGTGATTGCTGGGTTGTATGGTAGTAGCACATTTAGTTTTCAGCAGAATTGTCAAATAGTTTTTTAGAGCAACTGTACCATTTTATCTTCCCGCCAACAATGTATTAGTTTAGTGATCTAGTTTTTCCATATCCTTGCCAGTATTTTGTGCTTATATATAGATATATATATACACATATATATGTATATGTATATGCATATATATACATATATATGTGTATATATAAATATTTTAGCCATTCTGGTGAGCATGTAGTGATATCTCATTATGCTTTTAATTTGCATTTTCCTAATGGCTAATGAGGATGAACATTTTGTCATGTGCTTATCTGCCATCTGTATATCTTTATCGGTGAAAGATCTTTTCTGGTCTTCTATGCATTTTTCTGATTGGATTGCTTTTTTTCATTTTTGTGGAATTTTGAGAGTTTTTTTGTGACATTCTTGGTTTGCAAATATTTTACCCCAGTATATAGTTTTGTATATTTATCTTTTTAACAGGATCTACACAAAGGTACAATTTGAATACTTACATAATTTATTAATTTTTCATTTTATGGATTACAGTTTTGTTGTCAATTCTTTGCCTAGCCCTAGATCTAGAAGATTTTCTCTTATATTTTTCTTCGTTTCTTTTTTCCAGAAATTTTATTTTACACTTAAATCTATGACTCATTGTGAGTTAATTTTTGAATAAAGTATAGACTTTAAGTCAAGGGTTTTTATTTTGTTTTTATTATTGTTGAGTGGATATTTCATTTGTTTATTTGGGTTTTAAAAAATTTCTTGGTCATAGATATCCAATCGCCCCATCACCATTTCTTGAAATGACTATCTTTGCACCTTTGCCAAACAGCAGGGCATATTTCTGTTTCTGAGTTCTGGATAGTGTTATACAGATCTATTTATCTATGCCACAGCCAATACTACACATTCTTGCTTACAGTAGCTGTATAATAAGTTTTGAATTGGGTACACTGACACCTTTCACTTTATTTTTCTTTTTCAAGTTGTTTTATCTAGTTTACATCCTTTGCTTTTCCATATTCATATTTATATCTATAAAAGTGTTGTGAAGATTTTGATAGGAATTCTATTAAGCTTGTATATCAGTTTGTAGAGAATTGCAATCTTTATTTTGTTGTCTTCTAATTCAAGAACTAGGTATTTCCATTTATGTAGCTATATTTTATCAGAATTTCATAGTCTTGAATATAAAAGATAGGTACATCCTTTGTTAAATTTGCAACTAAATATTACTGTTATTTTTAGTTACCATCCAATTTCAAATGTGCTTTTAATTTCAATGTCAATGTGTTCACTGCTATCACATAGAAATACAATTGATTTTTATATGCATATCTTATATGTTGTAACTCTGCTGAATATGCTTATTTTTTTGTGACCCTGTTTGTTTTGATTTCTTCAAATTTTCTATATAAGCAATGTTATCTTCAAACAAAGACTATTTTTCTTCCTTTCTGATCTTTTATTTCCTTCTCTTGCCTTACTTAACCATCTAGAACATGCAGAATTATGTTAAATTAAATAAGAATAATTAGAGCAGACATATTTGCATTGTTTCCAATCTTAGGGGAAGGAATTTAGTCTTTCACCACTAATTGTTATGATAGTTATAGATTTTTGTAGATTTTCATTATCAAGTTGAGGAGATTATCCTCTATTCCTACTTTTCTGAGAGTTTTAGCAGGAATGGAAATAAAATTTGTCAAATAATTTTTCTGTATAAATGGAGATGATCATGTGATTTTACTTCCTTATAACCAGTTAATATATTGGATTACACTGATTGATTTTTCGATATTTATCCAGTCTTGCATGTCAGTAATAAACATCACTTAATCATGGTTTGTAATTATCTTGATATATTGCTTGTATGAGGCATATCGAACCATTTTTTCCTTTTTTTGTAATATCCTTTTGATATCAGATTAACACTAGCTTTATAAAATGAATGGAAATTGGAATCCCTAAGACCTCTTCTATTCTATTTTCTGTAAGAGATTGTGTAGAATGTGTCAATACTTCTTAAACATTTGATAGAATCCTCTAGTGATATCTTCTTGGACAATTTATTTATTCATTAAACTCAAGTATAAATAACTATTAACTTTAGTATTATAGAGCTATTGAAATTATTCACACTAGATGAGTTGCAGTAGTTTGTACTTTGCAAGGAATAGATAAATTTCATCTAAATTGTGAAATTTACATTTATAGAGTTTGCAGCATTCTATTTTGTTGTATATAGGGTCTGTAGTGTTAGTCCTTGTTTCATTTATGATATTGACAATTGATGTCCTCTTTCTCCTTTGCAGTTTTGCTGGAGGCTTAAAAATTTCATAGATCATTTTAGAGAACCAGAAATTTACTTTATTAATTATCTGTAATATATTTTGCTTTTAATTTTATTGTTTTCTATTCTTATCTTTATTATTTTGTTTCTTTTGCTTCATTTGTGTTTATTTTACATTCTTTTGCTAGGTTACTTTGTAAGAAACTTAGATTATTAATGTTAGACTTTTCTTCTTTGCTCATGTAAGCATTTAATGCTATACATTTTCCTCTTAGTACTCCCTTATCTGTGCCTCAACAAATTTTATATGTAATGTTATTTTTTTCATTTAAGTCCATACATCTTATATTGTTCTTGTGTCTTTCTCTTATTATTTATAAGTATATTGTTTAGTTTCTAAGTGTTTGAAGATTTACCTGTCTCCTTTCTCTTACTGATTTCTAGTTTGATTTCATTGTGGTCAAAGAATATGTTATGTATGATGTTTATTTATTTATTTTTGTTTTAACATATTATAGGAGTACAAATGATCAGGTTATATATATTGCCCTTGCCCCATCCGAGTCAGAGCTTTAAGTCTGTGCATCTTCCAGACAGTGCTCACTGCACCCATTAGGTCTGCATATACCCATCCCATCCTCCCCCTCCCATCTGCCTGAGACTCAATGAATGTTACAACTATATATGCATTTAAGTGTTGATCAGTTAACACCAATTTGATGGTAAGTACATGTGGTGCATGTTTTTCCATTCCTGTGATACTTCACTTAGTAGGATGGGCTCCAGCTTTGTCCAGGATAATATAAGAGATACTAGATCACTATTTTTTTTGTGTGGATGAGTAGAACTCCATGGTATATATACATACCGCATTTTATTAATCCACTCATGTATTGATGGGCACTTGGTTTATTCCACATCTTTGTAATTGTGAATTGTGTTGCTATAAACATTTGAGTGCAGATGTCATTTTTATAGAATGTCTTTTGTTCTTTTGGGTAGATACCCAGTAATGGGATTGCTGGATCAAATGGTCATTCTATTTGTAGCTCTTTGAGGTATCTCCATATTACTTTCCACAGAGGTTGTACTAGTTTGCAGTCCCACCAGCTATATTGGAGTGTTCCTATCTCTCCACATCCACCCTACATTTATTGTTTTGGGACTTTTTGATAAAGGCCATTCTCACTGAAGATAAGTGATATCTCATTGTGGTTTTGATTTGCATTTTCCCTGATGATTAGAGATGTTGAGCATTTTTTCATATGTTTTGTGGGTCTTCTCTGGTTCTATACCAAGCGTATAATTATTTTTTCTAGATCTGTGAAAGAGACAAGGCAAGATGGCAAACAAGAAAAGTTGTCAGCCAGAGTGTCTCTGCAAGAAAGACAGATTTTAGAAGAAAGTGAAAAAAAATAGGAAGACAAACATAGATCTAATAAGGGTTGGCAGGAAGGGTTTCTGAAACTGTAAGAGACTCCACAGGAAGGAAGAAGTTGTGGAAAACTGGAAGGAGAAAGGCCCCTGAGAGGCTTGGAGACCAGTGACAAGGGTAGGTGGAGTGGTTACATTTCCCCTCCCTTGTATCTCAAACTGCTGGTGGGCTCCTGAGTTATTGGGGAGACCTGTTAATATCAGCCCAGAGATGCCTGCCACCAGTGAGCAGTCAGTCTCTTGTGGACAGGGCACAAGGATCCCAGTTCCCTCAGGGCATCTCCTGGCCCACAGACCAGAGCCATATTGTTTCATTATCCCCTTACCTTTTCCTACCTTTGGCTTCTGAGAGAGACAATTTAGCCACCACCTGGAGACTTCTGCAGGGAATAGAATTTTTCCTTGTGTGGCCCCACAGTGAACAGAGGGGTACTCAGACTATGTGTTCCCTACCCTTCTGGGTGCTGCTTGCCTGGTAACTCCAGGAGAGCAGGGCAAATCCTGAGGCAGAGAGAAATTTATCTAGGTTGGGCATCCTGTGGGTGACTTTAGACCAGCACTCTTTTCCCTGGCAGGGTCAGGGATTGCTCTCCAGGCCCTAGAGGATAGACCTGCTGACCAGATTCCATACACCCAGGTCTTGAATGCACTGCCTGAGAGCACAGGAGGGATATTTGTGAATGAGTCTACTGAGGTATGTGAGCCCTCAGTGGCAGAGCAGTGTGCTTGAGGGGCAACCCTCCTCTCATGGGAGGGCTATGCTCCCAGCTCAGGCTGTGATCCTGGGCAGCAAACTTCCAGACCTTCATCACAGCCAGGGGAGATCTACTGGCTTGAGGTCCTTCCTGCTGGCAGAGGCCAGGGAGAACCCACAGAATAGGGAACAATGGAAAGTAGTGAAGCCTGCTCCAGACTGTAGGTCTCAGACAGCCCCAGCCCATAAGCAGAATTTTCAGTTAAGTGGGGCCATTTCAGCCCTTCACTGGCAGCTCTTAGAAGTAGAGAACAGAATTTTGACCCCTGCTAACAGCATTTGTGGAGCTTCAGAGCAGGCTTACTCAACCCAGCACCACCCAGCCTCACTTCCCCACCTGCCCCTACTGTGGTGGAAATAAGGACACACCTGGAAATCCCAGGGCCACACCCACCACCTGAGGACATAGAGTGCCTCTCCAGAGAAAAAATTACAGGGGCCCTGATTACAGGACCCCAAAAGAACACTGCAGCCTGTTCCTCCCAGCAAGAGCCACCTACTGACAGGGAGGTTATTCTACACACCCTTTAAGTGCATCTACTGACTCATCATTCAGGGTGTGGTCAAATATCATCCACAAACGCCACTTACTATCTCAGACACTAAACACAGTGTGTCATTATCCTAAGGAAAATCTAAAGGTAAGAAGCAACAGCTGATCCAGATGAGAAGGGATCAGCAAAAGATCCCTGGAAGTA
This sequence comes from Mirza zaza, assembly GCA_008750895.1. Taxonomy (NCBI): domain Eukaryota; kingdom Metazoa; phylum Chordata; class Mammalia; order Primates; family Cheirogaleidae; genus Mirza; species Mirza zaza. The sequence continues at coordinate 163,555 of VSMD01096250.1, read as the reverse complement.
TGAAGAATGAAATGGAAAGGTCATCACCAAATGGGAACACCAGCTCTGTAGCAATGAAGATCACCCCAATTCAGAACACTAAAATGGCAGAAAAAGAATTTCAAACTTGCTTGTAAGAAAACTCAATGATATGCAAGAAAAAAATGGATAACCAACACAAAGAAACCACACATGCACAAAATTTCTAGGACTTGAAAGAAGAATTCACTAAAGAAATTAAAACATTAAAGAAAAATCAAACCAAACTCCTGGAAATGAAGAATTTATTGAAGGAATTATAAAACATAGTGGAAAGCCTCAATAACAGGGTAGATCAAACAGAAGAAAGAATCTCAGGGATTGAAGGTGACGTCATTCAATTAAATAAGTCAGTCACAGAGCTAGAGCAGAGAAATAAGAGAAGTGAGCAAAGCCTACAAAAAATTTGGGATTATGTAAAGAGGCCTAACATGAGAATCAGAAGCATTCCTAAGAATGAAGAAGAAAATGCACAAGGGTTAGATAAGTTATTTGAGGTTATAATAGAGGAAAATTTTCCAGGCTTCGCTAAAAATCTAGATACCCAGGTACAAGAAGTTCAAAGGACTCCTGGGAGATTCATTGCAAACAGGAAGACACCATGACACACAGTCATCAGACTGACCAAAATAACCACCAAAGAGGCCCTCCTACCAGGTGTAAGGCAAAAGAAGCAGGTAACCTACAAAGGAAAACCCATCCAAATAATACTGGACTTCTCAACTGAAATCTTACAATCAAGAAGAGACTGGGGCTCCATTCTCACGCTTCTCTAACAGAATAATGTCCACCGTAGAATCTCGTACCCTTCAAAATTAAATTTCATAACGAAGAAGAAATAAAGACCTTCTCAGACAAGCAAAGACTGAGGAAATTCATCCAGACAACACCTGTCCTCCATAAAATACTCAAAACAATGTTACACATGGATTAGCACAGTAAACTCTCATGGATGTAAAATCATCCAAAAGCTAAAGTTCAAAGGCCAGATACTTCAATGGCTCAAGAGAGAAAACAAAGCAACAAAGTTCAACTCAACAGGATGAACAGAAATCTTCCCCACTTATCAGTTCTCTCAATAAATGTGAATGACTTAAACTGCCCACTGAAGAGACATAGTCTGGCCAAATGGAAAAATATATACAAGCAAAGTATCGGCTGTCTTCAGGAAACATATCTAACCCACAAGGATACATTTAGACTCAAAGTGAAGGGATGGAAAACAATATTTCAAGCAAATGGAAGTCAAAAGAAAGCTGGCATGGCAGTTCTGATTTCAGATAACTTAGTCTTCAAATCAAGAAAAGTAACGAAAGACAAAGATGGTCACTATATAATGGTGAAGGGTACAATTCAACAAGAAGATATAACAATTGTAAATATTTATGCACCTAACTTAGATGTACCCAATTTCACAAAGCAAATCCTACTTAAAATAATAAACAGCAGCACCATAATAGCCGGAGACTTCAACACTTCTCTGACTAAACAGGACAGATCTTCCAAACAGAAAATAAACAATGAAACAATTGACTTAAACAGAACTCTGGAAGAAATTGACCTGACTGGCATTTACAGAACATTCTACTCCAAAACCACTGAATACACGTTTTGCTCATCAGCTCATGGGACATTCTCTAAGATTGACCATATATTAGCCCAAAAAGTATGTCTCAAAAAAATTTAAAAATAATAGAAATTTGGCTGGGCATGGTGGCTTATGCCTGTAATCCTAGCACTCTGGGAGGCCGAGGCGGGTGGATCGCTCAAGGTCAGGAGTTTGAAACCAGCCTGAGCAAGAGTGAGACCCCGTCTCTACTATAAATAGAAATAAATTAATTTGGCCAACTAAAAATATATAGAAATAATTAGCTGGGCATGGTGCCTCATGGCTGTCATCCCAGGTACTTGAGAGGCTGAGGCAGAAGGATTGCTTGAGCCCAAGAGTTTGAGGTTGCTATGAGCTAGGCTGATGCCATGGCACTCACTCTAGCCTTGGCAACAAACTGAGACTCTGTCTCAAAAAATAATAATAAAACAAAAAATAATAAATAAACAAATAATAAATAAACAATAAATAAATAACAATAAATAATAAATAAAATAATACCATGCATCTTCTCAGACCACAGTGGAATAGAATTAGAAATCAACTCCAACAGAAACTCTCATCTCTACACAAAGTCATGGAAACTAAACAACCTTCTGCTGAATGATTATTGTCTTAAGGAGGAAATCAAGATGCAAATCAAAAGATTCTTTGAACTACATGATAAAGGAGACACAAGTTTATCAAAATTTTTGGGACACAACTAAAGCAAGCCTGAGATGAAAATTTATATCCATAAATACCTACAGCCAGAAGACAGAAATATCACAAATAAACAATCTAATGAATTGTCTCAAAGAGTTGGAAAAGCATGAGCAAACCACTCCCAAGCCCAGCAGAAGAAAAGAAATAACAAAGATCAGAGCAGAACTAAATTAAATTGATAACAAAAAAGCTATACAGAAGATTAATAAAAAGTTGGTTCTTTGATGTTTATTCCTTTAATATGGTTAAAGTTTGTTTTATGAATCACAAACTTTGGTATATAACTCATTTGGTATATCTTGGTATATGCTCCATGGACACTTTAAAAGAATTTATTCTGCTGCTGTTAGGTAGAACGCTGTGTAAATTTTGTTTAGTTCCTGTTGGTTGATGATATTGAAGTCTTCTATATCCTTGTAGGTTTTCTGTCTACTAATCCTATCATTTGTTGAAACAGGGATGGTAGATGTTTTTTAATAGTCTCAGAGGTTCTTAAAGCTATGATTTTTTTCAGTCTATTTTCTTTCTATTGCTTAGAATAGGTAATTTCTATCATTCTATTTTCATATTCACTATTTTCCCCTCTATCCTCTTTATTCTGCATTTGAACCCACCCAGTGAGTTTTATTTTGGTTATTGCATTTTCAAGTTATAAAAATCCCATTCTTTTTCTTCTCTAAGATATTTTTTCTATTAATTTGCTGAAATTTTCTACCTTTTCATTTTTTTAAATGTGTCCATCATTATTAGTTGAATCATTTTAATGATGGCTTCTTTAAAAAAATATATTTGTTGGGTAATTCTAACCTCTCTATTATCTTGATGTGTGCATTAATTCTGTTTTTCATTCAGTTGAGCTTTCAGTGAATATTAGTAGGATGAGTGAGTTTTGCTAAAAACCTGGATGTTTTGGTTATTGTGTTCTGAGTCTCTGGGTCTTACTTAAACCATCTGTTTTTACTGCTTTCCTCTGACACTACTTTGGCAGAGTGAGAGACCAATGCCTTGTTACTGCCAAGTAGTGGTAGAAGTACCAGTTCCCCACCAGACCTCCACTAACATTAGCGCTGGACATTTATGGAAGTTTTCACTATCCAAGTATTCACTTGGTTTGCATTGTTACCACTTAGGGGATAGGCAAAATGTAGTCTTTTTACCTCTGGAAAGTGGTAAAAGTCCTTAATCTCCAGTAGGCAAAGCATGAAAGCAACACAGCCAGGAGTGAGAGAAGAGTCTCATTACTGCTAGGTAGGATGTAAGTCCAGGCTCCAAGTCTCCACTGAGAGCTTGGGGAGACATCATTAAGACCCATGAGGATGAAGGTCCCAACTCCCTACTTAACCTTCTCTGACATGACATCACCATGTTTCAGGTGTGGGGTGCCTCCTCACAGCCTGGTTAAAGTAGAGGTTAGACTACCCAATAGGCCTTTGCAGGCATAAGTTGGGTTGGAGCCATAGTTTTTGTCTAGTATATTTCACTGGAGTAGAGAGGTTGTTGCCTATGTTTTTTGGACTGCTAGGCTTTCCCTCTGTAAATTCTTTGGTTAGAGACAAAAAGTCTTTGTTGGAACTTCTATTTTGCCTGTATCTTACAAGTCTCAAGTTGTGTCTTCTTCAGTTCCAAATCTGAAATATGTGAGACCAAAAATACCCCAGAGAACTTCCCAGCATTTACTTCCTTGAATCCTAGATTTGTTAGTCAGTCTGCTTTCTTCTCTCCACTTTTCAGAGTCTTCTGATGTTTGTTTTATATAGAATGGCTAGGCTTCTTAGTTGCACATAGTGAGAGTAGGGAAAAGTATATTTATTCCAACTTTTTGGTAACAGAGTATACCTAATTTTATACTACTAATTATTGAGTATTCTTGGATCATTTATGCAGCCTTTCATTATATGAAATGAAGATTTTTCCATGAATCTTGCCATCATGCTAAAGCCAGAAATTATCATTATATGCTCAAAAATTTATTTTTGCCATTCATAAGTTATATAATTAGTTTTATAATTCTCATCACTTAACCTTTTTAATTTTTAATTTTCAATTAAAGTTGTATTTAATGCATGTGCACATCTGCTGTCTACTGTACTAGACTCCTAGTTTCTTGAGAATAGAGACAAGATTTTGTTGTACACTTAGAACATCTGCCCCAGTGCCTTACCCTGAAACACACTTGCACATTTTTCTGAATAAATGAGTTATTTGTGCTTGTTGACAATTTATCAGATTGTATAAAATGCTGAACTTTTTAGACCAAATTATATTAAGAAATTATAGTGTGAAAATAGTAGTTGGATATAGTTATCCCTTGGTAGACACAGGGGATTTGTTCCAGGGCCTCATACAGATACCAAAATCAGAGGATACTTAATTTCACATATAAAATTGCATAGTATTTGCAATGTTATATATCCATTCTCCTGCATACTTTAAATGCTCTTGAGATTTCTTGTAATACCTAATACAATGTAAATTCTATATAAATATTTGTTATACTGCATTGTTTAGGGAACAAAGACAAGGAGGGGGAAGTCCACACATACTCAGTACAGCCATGGAGTTTTTTCCAAATATTTTAAATCTTCTATTGGTTGAATCCATGAATGTAGCACCTGCAGATAGGGAAGGCCAACTGTGTATTTAAATGGATAGTAATTCTTGCAAATAGTATAAGGGTATTTGGAAACTATATGTGCTAACATAAGCATTATTTCTATTGCCGTTCTTCTGTTTCTCATTTGGAAAGCTTGCCATTGTTTTCTGTAATGTCAGACATACTTTGTGGATTCTAGTTCAGGCTTAATTAAATACATACATTTTAGTTAGTGAGTCTAAAGCCAAAGATCTAATTATCTGTAATTCCACAGAAAATAGACCACTGAAACAAAAGGGTTTTTTAGGATGGGAATTTGATTAGCTCATTTATGTGCTTTACCACTTCTAAGGAATGGTAATTTACAGACTTTTGCCATAAAAATTGCAATAAGAATTTTTAGTATTTTTAATTCAATAAATGAAAGATAATTTTTAAATTTTGTGTTCAAATAAATTGTTGTTTTTCAGTACAGGAACATTGAATCTAATTTCAGTTTTAACAATGTGTTATATCTTCCTACTTCTAAATTTTCTAATATTTGAAGTAGAGATAATGATAATACCTGCCCCTATTTGCTTGGTGGTAATATTGTAGTTGAGGAAATTCACCTGAAAATAATTTATAAGTATTGAATTACTGCACTGCCTGCTTTTCCATGTTGTTGTATGGATTGAATACTACAAAAATTATTTCAAAATGTCAAAATCCTGGAGTATTTTATTGTGTCTGAAGGGTGGTCCATTTTTAAATTGTTGTCATAGTACCAGAATATAGTACCAGAATCACTAAACTCTTGAACAGTTCATTTGTTTATATAATGTACATTGTTTTAGCATTTGACCCATTTGTAGATAGATGCAGAGTAAGTCTATGGGAGATCACATACACACAAGGCACACATAACAATACACATATGCACACATTCTCATATCCATACATTCTCAGTGAGAGTTGGGATGTTACAGTGCTGCACAGCAAGTCAAGGCAAAACTCTGTTAAGTCATGACTTGATTTACCAGTCATTTATCCTAAATCCAGATCTGATGTTAGAGAATAGAAACAAAAATGGCTATGCTTGCTAAACAATGAAAAATGTCCTTACCAGTTGAAAGGAGCCTTCTACATGTTGATCCCCACCAGCTACCTTTACCACTTTCTTGAAGCTCTTCTCCTTCAAATGCCACAAAGGCTAACAGGTGTCATTAGGAGATTCCATGATCTTGCTTCAATGCTAAGGCAGCTACTGATCTGATACTGGTGCTTCATTAACTATTTGGACACTTCCTCTTTCTTAACTTTTCTTGAAGACAAAGTACTGAAAGTTGGATTCAATTTTAGTTACACCTAAACTTGATTGATCTTGTTGAGGGAAGGGACAGACATGGGCTAATCTTCTAAATATGGATTTTATTTCACTCGTGGTTTCTATATCTCTCACTCTTCAATGTCTATATCTAAAGACTGACTCTGCTGGAATACACAGCATGCCTGGGCACTGGCTCTGCTTCTGGTCTGCAATGTCTTCCTGCCCTCTCATTAACTGATTTGTATTAATCCTTTTTCTAGCTTCACAGCGCCTCTGCCTGTGACATCCCAGACAAGACTGGGCGGTGCTCCTGTGTGTTCTCATACCATAATTCACTTATACCTTTACAGTCCATAGCCTCCCACACTGTAATGGCTGAGTTATTTACACATCTCTCCCTTCAAATGTCATCTTTATTAGAGCAGGAACTGTGCTTTCATGAGCTCACTACATATAGTGTCATGAATGAATGTGTAAGTAAAATCAGCGTATTGAAGTTTAATTTATAACAGGTTCTATTCTTGACTCTTTAAAAATTTTATCGTGATTAATTTCTGTTTTAAGATAAGAGGATTGAAATTCAGAAAAAGACACTAACCTGCCCTAGGTCACATAGCCATAGTGCCTGCAGCTGAACTGGAGTATATTTGACTTTAAAACCCTAACCTCCGCTTGGGAGAGGCAATGATATAAAATGTAACCAAAATGTTTGTAACCTCACATTATCCTGAAATAATAATAAGATAAGAAACCAATGTAAAAAATAAAATAATTTAAAAAAAGCCCTATCCTTGCAAAAATATCGCATTGCATTTTAGAGATAGGTAAATCTATTCTTCCTATTAAGTCACTGGGCATGCATGCCTCACTGAGCAGGTCCTATTAATCTCTGACTTGGTTCTTTACATTGAATGGCTCATCCCATGTTAACTCTAGCAACCAAGGCTTTGTTGTGGACCTAGTAATCGAATTCAAATGTCACTGAAGTTTTAAATTTTCTATGTCATTAGTTAAAATGCTTGAGATTTCTACTCATGAAAGCTTTGATTTTATTTTCCCTTTATTTAGCTAGTTTCTGTGTCTATGTCATATTTTTCCTTAAAGGTTTTGCAGTTTCAAGCACTTTATGATTGCCATTATTCTCACAGAAGAATTACAGATAGAGTTCAGTGGTATCTGCTTTCTCTTCCTCTTAATAGAATGTTGTCTTCACCACTCTTCTTTTTAACTGGTTTTAATCTTTCTTAAATTTAAAAAAAGGAAAAATGATTGTAAATTCTTTCTGGTAAACCTTGTAATCTCTCTCTCTTTTTAAATTGTGTTATTTCTCTTCTTTATTCCTTGCACATAGCTTCTTGTCAACACTACAAAACACCCCCTCACAACCTTTAGACAGGTAAATTTCCAGGTTGGGAAACAACAGGTACTTATCTTAATGACCACTCAATTCCCAGTTTAATTTCTGACTAAATTGCTTATTAATAAGTTAACTTGGGTCAATTTATTTTATCTAACTGAGATTTACTCATTTGGTAATAGAAACTAGGAATAATACTATACCCAGTTCCTAGGATTGATCTAAGGACTAAATTGGGAAATATATGTAATTCACTTCACAAAGTTTGTGAGAACTTAATAGTTTTTTCCCCTACCCTCCCCTTTCACTTTGCAAAATTGCCTATTTCTCCTTGAAGAATTCTTATGAGAACTTTCTTTTTAATTTTCTAAATATTTGTGGAATTGTTTTAAAATCAGAGTTGTAATTTAGACTATAAGAGAAGAAAAATTACTTTGCCAAGTGTTGTAGTGATACAAGTAAGTTACATTTCATCACTTTCCATTCTATCCCAATGTTGTAGAGAAAGGAATGTCTAAGCCTCACACTGTGGATGTGTTTTAAAACAATGAGGAATAAGCAGACATTTACTGGACTTCAAAAAAAAGCACAAACTATCCCTTTATAAGGGAAAACTACTTTGCTAACAGTATAAACTATAACCATAAAAACACAAAGAAAAAAATGTTTAGAAGACTTAAAAAGGGGTAAACAAATATAAAGCCAATAGTGGCTTAAAATAATAAAATCAGTTATTTGAGGAAGTATCTGTCATTAATTTCAACTACTAATAGAAAAAGGAGGGTTTTTAAAACATTTTCTTTGTACCATTTTTGCTATGCTACAAATTCATATAGAAATGGAATGAAAAGTAGTAGTCTTTAATGGAAAGAAGCACAGGGATCTACTTAGTGTCCTGGTTCATCCCATGTGAACTGGAAATGTATCTGTTTCATCACTGCTATGTCCCCATCACTTAGAACATTGACAAACACTTAGCAAATTATTGACAATTACTTGGTAAATATTCCTTGTCTCATATTCATCAATGTGCTTTTGCCTCTATACAATGTTTATGAAGAAACAAATTCGTCTAATATTAACTTCTGACATTTTATAAGTATTATTTATATAGTATGTTCATATAATGATTTGAGTTCATATTATTAATATATTTTAAATATAATTAATTTTAAGAATACCAAATATTATTTTTAATTTACAGAGAGGAAAACTAAAAGCCCGAAAATAAGATGAATTTTCAAGCATCACTCAGGTAGTATAAGGGCAATTTTGATCTCTATGCCAGAATTTCATATTTAATGACTTGATTAGTAATTATTCATTAATTTCATCTCTTCCTAATCATGAATAATGTTCAATGACGTATCTTGTGTTGCTTGGTGCTGGGGACAAAAATAACCCTAACTTTCCCTGTCCTTAAGAGAATAGAAAAATATCACATGTACTCAATACTAAATTGGAATGAATCTGTTATCAACATTTATGTGCACATATGGAAGTAAAACTCAACAGAAATTAAATAGGTGGGATGGGGAGGAAGATATTGGTAAATTCATATCTAATAGATATAATGCACACTATCTGGGCAAAGGGCACACTTACAAGTTATAAGTAACTCAAACTGTACAAAAGCAAATTATGTAACCAAAACATGTGTACCCCTGTAATATTCTGAAATTAAAAAAGAACTCAAACTAATGATTACAATGAAATGGAATAAAACTTCTAGTTAAAAATCGCTAGTTAAGGCTGGGTGTGATGGCTCATGGGTTCATGCCTGTAATACAAGTACTTTGGGAGGCCCAGGAAGGAAGATAATTGAGATCAGGAATGTGAGACCAACTTGGGCAACATAGTGAGGTCCTGTCTCTACAGAAAAATAAATAATAATTAGCTGGACACTGTAGTCCTAGCCACTCAGGAGGCTGAGGCTGGAGTGTCTCTTGAGCCCAGGTGTTCAAGGCTGCAGCAAGTTAGGATGATGCCACTGTACTCCAGTTTAGGAAATGGAGCGAGACCCTGTCTCTTAAAAAAAAATTGCTGTAGAGCTGGTTAAACACTTGTCATGCCTCTCCTTTCAAGACACTATTAAATTAAATATAAAGGAATAACCTGTGTAAGGTCATTTTTTTCAAGAATTGAACTTTCTTGGAATAACTGGTCTCCTTGAAGGACAAAGAGAGAAAAGAGCTCATGGTAATGGTGAGAGTATATTAGAGGTAACAATGTATAGTAAAATAAAAGTTTGGACTTTGGAATGAGAAAGACAGACCCACACTCTCATCCTATTAATAATATGTCATGAATAGCTATGTGGCTATTCATGTGGCTATAGATAGTAAGCTTCACCTCTCTGAGCTTGAGATACAATAAAATAAATAATAAATAAATTGTAGTGACTGGTACATAGCTTTTGAAAAATAATACTATTATTACAAGTGTTCTTCTTATTATTGTTAGGCTATATTTGAGAAGTAAATAAATGAAGATGACAGATCGTGGTACAATGAAGAGATAAAGGATAGGAAAAGATGAATAAGACTAATGTGAAGAGGGAGTGAGAGAAAGCAAATAGTACTTATGGTTAGCATTTGATATTTCAGATTAAGACACACAATGGGAAAAGGAAAGTATCTTCAATGAATGAGGTTGGGAAAACTGGATATCTACATTCAGAAGAATGAAATTGAATCCTTAGCTCACATTATATACAAAAAATCAACTCAAAATAGATTAAAGACTTAAATGTAAGATCTGAAACTTTAATGCTATTAAAAGAAAAAAGGAAAAAGCTTTTTGACTTTGATTTTGGCCAAAATTTTGGTTAGAACGATAAAAACACAGACAAAAAAAGCAAAATAAATAAATAAACAAGTAGAACTATATCAAACTAAAAAGCATTTGCTTAACAATAAACAAGATGAAAAGGTAACCTATGACATGGAAGAGAATATTTGTAAACCATATATTTCATAAATTTTTAATACTCAAAATATATAAAGGACTCATACAACACAATAACAAAAATAAGAAAAATAAACAACTTAAAAATGGGCAATATTTGTCTTACAGTACCTGGCTTATTTCACTTAACATAATGACCTTCAGTTCTATGTTGTTGAAAATGACAGGATTTCATTCTCTCTATGGCTGAATAATATTTCATTGTATATATGTACCACATTTTCTTTATCAATTAATTTATTGATGGACACTTAGTTTGATTCCATATTTTGGCTACTGTGAATAGTGTGGCAATAAACATGGAAGTGCAGATATCTCTTTGAAATATCACATGCTCTAATTCATATGAGGGAGCTAAAAATGTAATTTTATGAAGACAGAAAGTAGATTGGTGGTTACCAGAGCCTGTGGAGCAGAAAGGAGAGGGAGGATAAAGAGGGTGATTAATGAGTACAAAAAGACAATTAGATAGAAGGAATAAGTTTTAGTGTTCGACAGTTCAATAAGGTGTCTATGGTTAACAATAGTCTATTTGTATTTCAAAATAACTAGAAGAGAAGAATTTGAATGCTCCCAATATAAAGAAAAGATAAATGTTTTAGGTGATGGATATCCCAATTACCTTAATTTGATCATTACACAATATATGAATGTATCAAAATATCACATGTAACCCCAAAATATGTACAATTATTATGTATCAATAAAAATAGAAAAATAATTAGGTAAAGATAGGCTGAGTGTGATAACTCATGCCTGTAATCCTAGCACTTTAGGAGGTGGAGAGGGGAGGATTGCTTGAGGCCAGAAGTTTGGGATCACAATAGCTCTTCTTACTCAGCAAAAAGTAAAATAATGAACAGGGTGTGGTGGCAGGTGCCTATAGTCCTAACTACTTGGGAGGCTGAGGCAGGCGGCTAACTTTAGCCCAGGATTTCAAGGCTGCAATGAACTACAAATGCACCCCTGTACTCCAGCCTAGGGTGACAAAGCGAGACTTTGTCTAAAAAGAAAACCTGGAAAGACATTTCTTAAAAGAAGTTTACATATGACCAACAGCTACATGAAAATATAAACATCACTAATTTCAGGGAACTGCAAATCAAAACCACAATGACATATCATCTCATCTCATACTCATTAGGATAGCTATGATAAAAAAGGCAAAAGAACAGTATTGGCAAGGATGTGGAGGAAAGGTTGTATACGTTATTTATGAGAATGTTGATATAGCCATTTGAACAACAGTATAAAGGTTCCTCAAAAATTTAAAAATTAGAACTGCCATGTCATCCAGCAATCTACTTTTGAGTATATATCCAAAGGAAATAAAGTCTGGAATGCAAAAATATATCTGAATGCCCATGTTCATTGCAGCATTATTCAAAATAGCCAAGATATGGGAAAAACCTAACTGTTCATCAACAGATGAATCAAGATACACGCACACACACATATTTATATACACACATACATCCCATATTTTCTTTAATTTGCTTATTAAAGAAGGAAGTTCTGTCATCTGTGACAATACAAATGAGCCTAGAGGACATTATGCTAAGTGAAATAAACCAGACATATTAATAGAAAGACAAATACTGCATGACCTAGTTTATATGAGGTTTCAAACCTGAAATAGACTCATAGAAACAAAGAGTATAATGGTGGTTATCAGGGATAGGATGAGGAAGGAGAAATGAAATGATGTTGGTCAACGGATATAAAGTTTTAGTTATACAGGATAAATAAATTCTGGAAAGCTAATATAGAATATGGTAACTGCTCTACAATACTGTATTATATACTTGAAATTTGCTGAGAAGATAGATTTTAAGTATTCTCGTTGCAAAAGATTAAAGAAACATAAATAATTAAGAGCTAAGGCTTTGGAATGTAAAGGCTGCCACACAAGCTTTTTAACCTTGAATAATTCATTTAATATTTTCTGAGTCTCTGCTTCTTCTACTATAACGCACCAACCTCAGAATGTTATTGTCCTGATAAATGAGGCAATGTCTGATAAATGCTAAACTTAGAAGAGTGGATGCTGGTGATCTTTCAACAGATGGCAGCCATCTCTATAATCCTCCACCCTTGGGAAAAGCTAGGCATGAGAGTGGTCCTGGGGGACAATCAGGTTTCACTTAAGACAATGAACATCAGGGAAGAGCCTCTATTCTCTTAATTATGCCACTCTATGCCCTGCAAAGAAATTCAGGAATTGTCACTGCAGTACCCTCAGCCATCAGCAGGCTTTAAAACACCTGTTTACCAGCAGTAGCAAATAAGCAACTTCTCAACCATGAAGTCTTAAAATATATTTCCAAGTGTAATTTCACAATGAATTACAATTGCATTTTCCCCTTCAGATATTCTATCAATTGTTCCTATTGCCTTGTCTCCTGGTAGAATTTCATCAATGACAAGATAACCTTTCAGCTAGTTATATGGATGAGGTAAGATTATAATAATCAATGAAGCACACAGATTTTGTAAATTACAAAGCCAATTTGATAATCTCCATCTAACTGTTACTGAACATTAGCCAATTATTTGTAAAGAAAAGACTATTGTGAATCAACTCTGCAGGCAAACATATTGATGAAGACTAGTCAATGTCAATGACTTAAAATCAATAGAGAGAAGATGGCAACGTTTTTTTTTTTTTTTTTTCTGAACTGTGATCAACATTAAACTACCTAATAGTCATCAAAAAATTGCATATTGTCTTTACTTATTGTGGCTAAAAAATTCAAGCCTTAATTCAAAGTCCAAAATGATGTGTGACAAAAGACCATAGAAAGTGCCATGTTATTCCATATGACACATGGAATGATATGTTCTGGGTTTCTTTATATTAGAGATCTGCCAACTCAAATCTGCAGAACAAATCTGGCTTTCTGCCAATTCTGTAAATAAGGTTTGATTGGGTCACAGCCACACTCTTTTGTTTACATATTATTTCTGGCTTTTTTCTTATAGAGTTGAATAGTTGTAATAGACATCATATGGCCCCCCAAAGCTAAAATGTTTACTATCTGGTCCTCTGCAAAAAAATTTTTTCAACCACTGGACTACATAATAAAAATCTTTGAGGAATTTTAAAGTGTCTTTACCACTTTATTAAGGCAAACATTTGTTTGAATGTCCAGATAGGGGTGGTACATAGTCTCTATTGCGTGGAAATTCAAATGATATAATATATGTCCTACAGCCTAAACATATCAATGAGGGTTTTATTTTGCCTCAACACTAAAATTTCATTTTGAAAGAAAATAAAAATTCCACTTTTTAGTTTAGATTCATTCACTCTATCATCATCATTACTACTTTATGAAAATAAAGTTTCTCAAAGCACATTTTTCTTTAAAGGGGTAGTATTTTGATTGGTTGAGGATTAGAAAAGTAATTCATAGGCAGAATTTTTAACAGTACAGACCTATACAGCCTAAATTAAGTAGACTTTAGGATGCTTTGGGTCTTTATGTTATGAAATTAAAAGGGGAAAATTAATAAACACTTTTCGTTGAATAGGAAGACAAAAATAGATCAGCCTGTTTAAAACTCTCCTAATAAAAGATGGGAGTACACAATACTACAGAGAGATGCTCTGCTCCCATAGTACAAAAAAATACAAAGATGTTCTTTTCTGAGAAATAAATTTGAAATCAGTATTTAACACCTTGAAGCAAACATTGGCAAAGGTATATTAAATGACTCTTAAGCTAACAAGATTTGACAATACTCAGAAGACTGAATATTGGAAAACTATGTCCATGAAAAGGTAAAGGTTTTTTACCTATAGAAAGAGAGCTTCTTGATGGCCAGAACTGACAGTGTTTCTTCAGGTATTGTTGTAGGGTGCATAGCTTTTTCTTTAGTACTAGACTGTCTCCTCTGGGTAGCAAATCTATTGGTATAGCAGGAACAAAGATCTAAAGCTTTTATATTATTTTATATTTTATTTTATTTTATTTCAGGGTACAAATGTTTTGGTTACATAAATTGGTTTTGTACCATTTTAGTCAAAGTCATAAATGTGCCAATCACCTAGTATACAATGTACCCATTAGGTGTGAATTTATTCATCCTCTCATCCCCCCTCCCACCTACTTGATTTCCGATGAATTTTATTTCCATATGTGCACATAAGTGTTGGTTAATTTTTTTAATATCAGATATTTGAGTGTTATAACTGACTTCCTTGATTTGATTCCAGGCTGGCCAAAAAGATTCAGACAATTTTCTTTATCATGTAGAAGCAAAACATGAAATCTAAATATTCTCTTGCACTAAGTAGACAAGTAGTGTTCTGGTTACAGATTCCATTCCTAAGAGCTTTCTTAACTTGAATTTTTCCTGCAAAATGGAACCTCTTTTAAGTACTAGCGATTTCTATGATTGAGCCTTCAAGGCTAAGAGCCAGACCCTATGTAACCTTACAGTATAATATCATTTGTGACACCTCTTGAATGACAGATAGTAAGTGTTTCTTGTTGACATTCAGAGCACATTATGCAGCTCACTCCTCTCTAAACATAATGCAGGAAACTGTACCCTTCCCCTCAATGTGTGTGTATTTAACTGAATTTTTATAATTATTAATACATATTTTAAGTAGGCTAATCATAATCAAAGTTGGCCAAACAAATTAGACCCTGAAATATTTAGTGTCTGGAAGGTTTTCAATCTTTGGCACCATGTTGAGCTGGTTACAGTTTTTCCATGATGAAGCGGTCATAAAGTAAATTATACTCTAGGAGAAAGAGTAGGTTCATATGGCATACTCTTTTTAGTTGAATGCTTTTAAGTTTTCTGGCAAAAAATAATTCTTGTAAAACTATCTCTCTCTCTCTCTCTCTCTCTCTCTCTCTCTCTCTCTCTCTCTCTCTCTCACACACACACACACGCACACACACACAACACACCTACACATCCTCCTGAGAAACATGCCCTGTCTTTGTAGCTTATGTTTATCCTTAAGAAACATGCTGATCTTTGGCCATTTATCTTTTTTTGGTTTTGTTCAAAGCATTGCAGAAACTTAATAATGTGCCATGGATTTCCATGGAAGTGAAAATTGATTCCTTCTCTGTTATTTATGGAGGTCCATTAACAGATGATTTAAGACTTCAACTGTATGCATACATGTACATATACATCACATATGTATAGTATATATACATATATATGTAGAGTAATAAAGATTATATATAATCAGCATTATATATAAAAATGATATAATAAACTCTAGTGAATGCAAAGGTTTCTATGACAAATTTATCTTAGAAACTGAGAATACAAATTAGTATAGGAAAGAGGATATGTGAATATAATGTATCAATCACTAACCCTTACAAAGAAAAAGTTACTATGGAAATGGGGCATTTGTAGGTATTCAATATTTTATGTCAGATTTCAGAAATAGTGAGCAAAGTTGTTTCACATTTGAGGATATGTCAATACCCAACAAACAATTCACTGTACACCTATGAGATAGGCATTTCACTGTTGAATTGTCAGACAATATTAGAGGAACTGGTGTAGGTATCAGGCGGCTATTGTGTAAATTCAAAATAGAGTAATTATATATTCAGGTATTGTGATGGACATAGGGAAGATTAGGTATTTGCTAACATTGTGGAAAAGCTTGCCATTTTCTGATACAATCAGTATTTTTCACACAAATAATTTAAAATAAATCTAGACCTTTCTTCTAGAAAATTAGAAAAAATGTCATGGAGTTTGCAAATAGGTAAAAAGAGATTATATTAAACTAGCCTCCTTCATACTATTAAAATTGATGTGCTGCAAGAAGTGAGTTCTGTCATCAGTATAGGTATTAAAGTATGCTTTTTAATGTATGTCTTCAGGAATCTCATGTAGCAATTACAGAATTTTTCTTGTGTAAATCTCTGGTGTCTACTAATCAGCACTTGAATATCTGTTTGCTCATCAGGGCAATGCTAATAGCATTCTCAACAAACAACATCTGTACATCAAAAATTGCTACACTCCCAATTCTCACAAATCCTTTGTAGCATATGTAAAGAAGGTAAACAATTATATGGATTGACTTTAATCCCAAAGGGAGGTTGATGTTTTCCAACATATAAGGTAATTCAGGATGTCACACAGAATATAAACCAAGCTATGAGATAACTTGAAATACTCAGAGATCTATGCCTTTCAGGCATTATGGGGATATTAGGGCACACAATATCTTGTTTGAGAGAACAACATTTTAAATTCCTTTTACAAAGTAGTGTATTAAAAAATGATATAGACTATAACCAATGGCTATCCTAAATATTTCTGAATTCATGTTTTTTAAGGAAAGATGGGGCTTTAAAGAATGATAAGGTTCAGAAAGGAAATCAGAGCAACAGGAGAAAAAGATTATCTTGTTTTGGTGTGAATTGCTTTTTCTAATCTGGGTGAACATATTGATACTTTCATGCTGACCACAAGTAAAATTATCTTCGTGTGTGTGTGTGTGTGACACATTTGCAAAGTCAGTTACACTTATCTGGTGCTCACATTCAAAGGCATTCAGGAATAGAAGAGACATAAAAACATTCTATCCAAAAAACAATAAAATAGAGCTATCACAGTGCTGTCAAATATTTAAAAATAATATAAGGATATACAGGTCATCTAGAACCAACCCAAACATATTTAAGGTGACTTTAAGTGTCACTTTATTTTCAGCAAAAGATATACAAGTATGTCATTTAAAAATTTGAAAATAACTTTCTTAAAGGCCATGTTTTCATGTCAGTTACATAGCCACCCCATTAAAAACATCAATCAATCAGAATCTATAAACACACTGTATAGGAGAAGAGCATGCTTATAGCCCTGGCTTGAGTGAGGCAAAGGCATTATATGTAACAAAAATGTTTGTGCCCCCTAATATTATAAAATAAAAAAGTATACAGTAATTGTAGAAAAAAAGTGTAAAAAATGATATATTTTTCTAACTTGCATTGTAAAATATCCTGTCATTGCAAAGAAATCCCTGGGAGTATAAACTTAATAGTTCAATCTAGAAATACAATTCAGATAAAAATATATTAAAAATAATCACAATTTAATTTTATCAAAATTTTTATGTAGAAAAATTTATATAAATTTTTACTCATTTTATATATTTAAACATCATATTTTTTTTATTTTTCAGCATATTATAGGGGTACAAATGTTAAGGTTACATATATTGCCCTTGCCCCCGTTCCTTCTCGAGTCAGAGCTTCAAGCGTGTCCATCCCCCAGTTGGTGAGCATCACACTCATTGTGTATATACCCATCCCTTCCCCACCACCTGCCCGACACCTGATAGATGTTATTCCTATATGTCCACTTAGGTGTTGATCAGTTAATACCAATTTGCTGGTGAGTACATGTGGTACACGCGTACTATTTTTTTTCCATTTCTGGGATACTTCACTTAGTAGAATGGGTTCCAGCTCTATCCAGGAAAATACAAGAGGTACTATATCACCGTTGTTTCTTATAGCTGAATAGTACTCCATGGTATATATATATAACCACATTTTATTAATCCACTCATGTATTGATGGGTACTTCAGTTGTTTCCACATCTTTGCAATTGTGAATTGTGCTGCTATAAACATTCGAGTGCAGGTGTCTTTTTGATAGAGCGACTTTTGTTCTTTTAGGTAGATGCCCAGTAATGAATGGCATTGCTGAATCAAATGGTAGATCTACTTGTATTGCTTTCATGTATCTCCATATTACTTTCCACAGAGGTTGAACTGGTTTGCAGTCCCACCAGCAATGTAAGAGTGTTCCTATCTCTCTGCATCCATACCAGCATTTATTGTTTCAGGACTTTTTGATAAAGGACATTCTCACTGGAGATAAGTGATATCTCATTGTGGTTTTGATTTGCATTTCCCTGATGATTAGAGATGTTGAGCATTTTTTCATATGTTTGCTGGCCATTATTTTGTCTTCTTTTGGAAAGTTTCTGTTCGTGTCCTTTGCCCAGTTTTTGATAGGGTTGTTTGATTTTTCCTTGCTGATTTTCCTGACTTCCAAATAGATTCTACTTATCAGCTCTTTATCAGATGTGTAGTATGCAAAAATTTTCTCCTATTCTGTAGGTTGTCTGCTCTCTTGACAGTTTCTTTGGGTGTGCAGAAGCTTTTTAATTTGATCAGGTCCCATTTATTTATTTTTGTTGATGATGTGATTGCCTTGAGGTCTTCTTCATAAATTCTTTGCCTACGCCGATGTCTAAGAGAGTGTTTCCAACATTTTCCTCTAGAATTCTAATAGTTTCACACCTAAGGTTCAAGTCTGTTACCCAGCATGAGTTGATTTTTGTGAGAGATGAAAGGTGTGGGTCCTTTTTCAGTCTTCTATATATGGCTATCCAGTTTTTCCAGCACCATTTATTGAATAAGGATTCTTTTCCCCAGTGTATGTTTTTGTGTGCTCTGTCAAAGATTAGATGGCTATATGAGGATGTTTTTATTTTATTTTTTTTTATTTTAGCATACTATGGGGATACAAATTTTAAGGTTTGGAATAATGCCCTTACCTCCCCTGCCCCCACAAGTCTGAGCTTCAAGTGTGACCATCCCCCAGACGGTACACATCTCACTCATTACGTATGTATATACCCGACCCCTTCTCCCCCCTCCCACCTGCCCAATACCAAAAATGTAATTCCTATGTGTCCACTTAAGTGTTTGTCAGTGAAAATCAATTTGCTGGTGAGTATATCTGGTGCTTGTTTTTCCATTCTTGGGATACTTCACTTAGTAGTGTGGGTTCCAGCTCTATCCAGGAAAATACAAGAGGTGTTATATCACCATTGTTTCTTAGAGCTGAATAGTATTCCATGGTATACATATACCACATTTTATTAATCCACTCAAGTATTTATGGGCTCTTGGGTTGTTTATGAGGATGGTTTTATATCTGGGTTCTCTGTTCTGTTCTACTGGTCAATGTCCCTGTTCTTGTGCCAGTACCAAGCTTAAACATCATATTTTTCTAACTTATAATTAATAAATGTCTCAAAAGTTAGTTGCTTATATTTATACATTTACATATAAACAGAAAAATTATTTTTCTGTTCCCAAATTAACCATTACATTTTTGTAAGGGATATACACAATAATTACAATCCTGTGCTTTGGAACCATCACTTCTGACATTGTTCAAATTTGGAAAGAAAACATAAAAATGCAGTTTTTTAACTGGTACAATATTTGTGTCTATTAAAAGGCAGTAAAGTTTAAATTAGTGTTAGTTTAATATTAAAGCAAATAAGTGAAGACCATGAATCTGGAGACAGAATGCCTGAGTTTTATATAGCAATCAAACTTACTACAAGTATGATCTTGAGCAAATTACTCAACTTTTTGTGCTTTAGTCACCTTATTTGTAAATAAGTTTTTGTGCAATCATAAGAGTTAATAAAGGACTTAGAGCAAAGTCTAAGAAACTAAAGGCAAAAATTGATCAAATAAAACATGGCATTAAAATCAGGGTAATTTTCAGATTGTGGCACAGAGCCGCTGGGAGTACTATTCCATATTATAAGGGTGGGAATATACCATAATCAGAAATGAATATTATGATAGGGGTCTTAAACTGGTAGCCCCCATCTAGATTTGCTTTGTTTGGGTGTCATAGAATTGGTCCACATAATTTATTTTAGTTGATGCTGTGACCAAAAGTATGTATCAGAAGAGAGGGCAAGATGTTCCGAATAGTAGGAACACCCTAAGATAAAGCATTTGTTTTCCAGTTTCTCAAGTTCCCACTCCATATCATTTACCCATAACAGGACCAAGAATCATCCCCAAGTTTTCCTAGTGTTTTGCACTATTGCTTTCTTAAAAGTAAATATGTTTTTTTTTTCCTTGGATCCATGGCTTGATAAAAAAAAAAATATTAAATAGACAATAAACTGGTAGTGCCATGTAATTATTTTTCAGCTCATTCTGTTCACTCATGTGTACTACCTTCCTGGTCATTGTAGGCATCTGAGTTTGTGAGTGATAGAAGGGAGCTGAGTTCACAAAATTACAGATGTCATCAGTTTTCATTGTGTTTCCATTTTTACAAAACAATACATCAAATAGAATAATCCATTTTTTTTTTTTTACTTTGAACAGCCATGTCCTTCTTAGTATGAATCTAGTGTAGATGGATGATATGTACTTGAACTTAGATAAACACAGTATAACTCAGTCTTTCAACAGATCAGTCTATCACATGAACTTTCTTAGTCACCAAAGTAATTTTAAAAATAACCTGAAGGTATTCTTGTTACCTTAAAAAAACATTGTCAAACAAGAATGAAATAATAATTCTATCAATGTTTACATTTTATTTCTATAAAAAAGCAATAATCATACTATTTGTTATTTGTGTAGAAGTTCTACCAAAAACAAATATGAACACTTGATCTCATCTTGGCATTACATAACAAAAAAAAGCTTTTGTATTAAATATTGATTTTTAAATGCAATATCAGAAACGGGTGTGTGTGTGTGTATGTGTGTGTATTCACAAGCTACAGCAAATATATAAATTTTCATCTACATTAAAATACATTTTGTCACCAAACTAAATACAATTAAGCATGCCATTTTCTATATACTTGTATACAAAGTATTCCCCCAAAGTAATCAATTTAACTTAAATAAAACTAATGATAATTTGGTTAGAGATGTCAGCATACAGGCATTTGTTTTGCTCTGTCTTCTGTAAAACAATTAAAAACAAACAAAAAATTAAAAAAAAATAAATCTTGTCTTTAATGAAACCCTGAGAGAAGATAGGCTGTCAGGCACTGTGAAACTTGGAACAAATCAACTCAGGGTGCTAGGGAGAGCAGTTGAGGCCCACAGACAGCATTGACTAAAAGTGGATCTCAATGCCTTGAGAGGCCCCACAGCAATACTTTACTTGAAATACAAGGCCTGGGGTGCAGGCAGGCTTTGCAAGCCTATTTAAGCACAAGGAGACTCTGCAGAATGATAGGAAAGGTATGACTGGTAGAGGGGGAAAGAATTACAGAGATGTACCATCCTTACAAGAATCATATTGTCAGTCTGGAAAGATGAAGAAAATACACTGGGTAGCATTCTACTCCTCAACTTCTACTTACTGTCACCTGGGAATAAATTATCCTTAAAAAATAAATAACCTGAAACAAGTGAGGTTTGTCTGGAAGCTGGGAAGATTTTATGTGTCTAATGCAGGGGTCCTCAAACTTTTTAAACAGGGGACCAGTTCACTGTCCCTCAGACCATTGGAGGGCTGGACTGTAGGTTTAAACTATGAACAAATTCCTATGCACACTGCACATATCTTATTTTGAAGTAAATAAACAGCCAAAAACACCTGCATGTGGCCCGCGGGCCATAGTTTGAGGACACCTGGATGGGACTGCATGCTGCAAGAGAACACCAGCATTATCTACCTCCTTGATGACGCGATTCTATTCTCAGTCAACATTAGCATCCTAAATTGAAGATAGTTTCAGCCACAGTACATTTCTCAGTTTTATGTCAATACTACTTTTCAGCAGATATATGGACTGGTAAGAACATTCCCTATTCAAAAACAAGTAACTGAAAAGAACTGACAAGTAACTCAGCACGGATAGCACAGGTACTTGCAATATAATGGTTGGGTATGGATTGTGAACCTAGACTGCTTGGGATCAAATCTTAGCTCTTTCTCATAAAATTAATAACTTCTCTGAACCTCAGTTTTTTCCAGTGATTTAAAGGGGGGCTCAAATATTAGCTCATATCATTATAGGAGTACAAAAGGAGAGAATATATGTCAGGTACTTGAACTAATGACCAGCACAGGGCTATACATCCTTAATAGATTCATACACATAACCATCTACTATCTTCTCTTTACCTACACAACTAACATTCTAATCCAGCCCATAATCATTACTTGCCTGAACTACTTTTAAACTTTTTAAAAGGTCTCTACTCTTCTTGCCCACTACCCTTTCTTATTAATCAGAGATCAGCTCACACATAACCAGAGATATAAGGGAAAACAGAAAATAAAGCAAGTATCAAAAATCAAATATATTATATGAGATGATATGTAAGAACTGAGGGCAAACATACTTGCAATTTCAAAAAATAAAAATGGGATAAGCCCATTCTTTTACTATGAAAAAAATTCTCAGATTGAATTTTAAAAACTAATAATTACTGACCACATATAAGAAAAATTATCAACATTTTGAGTCAATAAGGTAGACAGTTAAAATATTGGTGAATAGATAAAAAACTAAAAATATTGATGTCATATTAATATTATACTAGCTTTTGCTCTAAAATATAAAATCATCAGAATCAATAAAGCAGAAACTGTTGAGAATAATAAGTGGAGTGTTAGAAACATAAAAGTATTGTAAAATCATCTTATTATCTTAGCCCATGACAACAACAACAACAACAACAACAAAACATACACGAAAACAGCATTTTAAAATATATCGCTGTAACATATAATCTATTAACTTCTGGAACTTGGAATCAAATAAATACTTTCTTTAAAATTACCAATAAAATGTTTATAAAAATTGATTATATATTTGACTATAAAAGAA
This sequence comes from Mirza zaza, assembly GCA_008750895.1. Lineage (NCBI taxonomy): Eukaryota > Metazoa > Chordata > Mammalia > Primates > Cheirogaleidae > Mirza > Mirza zaza. The sequence goes on along the minus strand of VSMD01096250.1, from coordinate 140,366 downwards.
TAAATTTGTTAAAATAAAAATTGTACAGATTAAATTTATATCCACACAAAAAAAGAGTTATAAACTGATTAAAATATAGTTTAAAACTCAAAACACAAAAATCTAAATTTTTAGTATATTTTAATAAAGAATATCTTCTTTAAAAAGCCTAGGCAAAAACCTCTTTGACAAAATCATGCAAGTTAAAATTGTGAGCTAGAAAAAATAAAAAGGAAAATGCAAAGTACACAGTATTGACTACATGGCTAAAGCAGAGTTCAGATAATTTATAGCCTTTTTAAATGTTTTAAGTTAAAAAATTAAAAAATTTAAAAGGTATGCATTTTTAAAAGAAATTAGGACAACAAAAGTAATGTTATGAAAGGAAACAAAGAATTTATGAGGAAATTAATGAGTTATAAATTAGAAACAATTAGAAATAATAAAGAAATTTAGGAGCTGGTTATCAAAAATAAAATTAATAGGTACATTAATTTCCTAATGAAAGAAATTAAAATATGATAATTGGAAATGAGAATGGGCAGCAATCACAGATATCCAATTAAATATTTGCAAACTAAAGATGATTATTTTTAAAAATTTTATACAAAATGGATGATTTTCCCAGAAAAAAAATTTAAATTAACGTAAATGATTTCAAAAATCTAAACAGACCAATTACCACAGGGAAAAAGAGAGAAAATTTCCAAAACATTGTCAAAACTGCTATCCTAAAGGCTCTAGAGACTATTATCTGCACGGCTTTAATCTTTTTTGTCATTTCTTTCTTTATTGAAAGCATATCAAACTTTTCCTCTACAGCCATAACTTTTTAATTATGTCATTAGTTGCTAATCTTAATTAATATATATTTCACTAAAATAAAGTGATTTTGTTCCTGTATTTGTTTTTTTAATTCTGCATCCTACTTTTCCTGTGTTTATCTTATCTTTGTGATCTGTCATATTGATTTTCTTATTAAATTTATAGCAACATTTTGTGATACATTATATTCTTTTTTATGTTATATATTTTTTCCAGCTTCAAATTTTTCAATTTATGTGTATATTCCCTTAATTTGATGTTCTCCCTATACCTATATTTTGTTTGCCCTTTACTAGTTTGTTTTGTTTTAATACATTGTTTAATACAGGTAGTTTTGCACAGACATCTCTTTCCTCTACTGTAATATGCATAAATTCTCTATCACTGCAGTTTCACTTTAGCTGAAACCTTTCAACCTTCCTCTCTGTAGTATCCTATGTGTCCTTTCTTCTGTACCTCAATAAAACCAGGGAGAGGAAGAGTTCAGCTGGAGCCCTTGAAGCCTTTGTTTAAGGGAATAGGTCTGCTTTTTCCTAGGAGGTTATGTTAAATGTTGTGTTAAAAAGTTACCCACTATGTCTGCTAATTGTTGCTCACTGAAGATAGGCTCCTACCCTGCCACAGAGAAGGGACATAAGGAAGCCATCTCTTTTGATACCTACATTTCAAAAGAAGGATTACCAAGTCTTTGAGAAAGATATTGGCTTGTAAACTTAAATCCCCAAGAGGAAGAAAAAGAATTTATAACTGGATATTTTATTTTTTGTTTGTTTGTTTGTTATTTTCTTTTTTTTTATTTCAGAATATTATGGGGGTACAAACGTTAAGGTTACATACATTGCCCTTGTCTCCCCTCCCCCCTCGAGGCAGAGTTTCAAGAGTGTCCATCCCCCAGACGGTGTGCATCACACTCACTATGTATGTATATACCCATCCCCTCCTCCCCACTCCCACCTGCCCCACACCCGACAAATGTTTGTTTTTCTTTTTTTCTTAACATTTTGGTTACATTTTATATGCTTGCCTCTCCCTACCAAGGGTTAGAGGTATGCCCTTCCCCTCCACAATGTTCACCACATCCCTCAGATGTGGGACTACCCCCACAACCCCGGAATCCCTGGTGAACACCACCATTCTTTGAGCACCATGGTGTTAATCAGTAAGTACCAACTTGATGGCGAATATATATGGAGCTCATTATTCTGATCTTGTGTCACGTCACTTTGGATAATGGGCTTAAGCTCAATCCAAGATAATATAAGAGGTAGTAACTCGCTGTTGTTTCTTAGAATTGAGTAATATTCCATTGTAAACATATACCAAATTTTAATAATCCACTCATGAATTAACGGACACTTGGGTTGTGTCCACATCCTTGAAATAGTGAATTGTATAACTGGGTATTTTCTAAAGTAAGCAAATAAAGGTGTCTAAGGCCATTTTGATCACTATTGAACTATGTAAACTAATAAATATGCAATATTATGCAATACAAAAGATAGGGAGATGAATGACTGGTGGGGGACATTATGAATTTGTATAAAGGATCTCCCTCTTTGGGAGAGAGATAATGAGCAGATATAATAAGAGATAAAAAGAGATAATCTATTTAACCTATTAATCTATTTAATAGATTAAGCCATGCATCAATGAATCTGATGGCTTGGTTTGAACACAGAGATTTGTTTGAAATCTCTATTCTTAAATAAGGGTTTATATTTTAAAGTGGCATATATACAAATGGCAAAATATTTGTTTATATTTAAATAAATTTTTAGCACATAAACTAAATTGTGAAAAAACAGAGTGTCGTTTGTATCAATGATGTAAAAGCAATATTAGAAAATTATAGGAGTGGCAGGTTATGTTAAAGTTATTATTGAAATTTGCTTGGGGAATAATGGGATATTGTATAGATAAGCATTAGTGGTTGTGATGATGCCATCAATAAATTGTTAGATAATAACATAAAGTATGAATTTCGCTGTTAATAAAATTCTGACTTTCTCATTTTTTTCCTAATAAAATGGAATGTGGTTTACAGAATTTATTTTTATATAGAAGAGCATTACTTGCCCTGAGGAAAGGTGGTGATACAAAGTTTTCTAATGAAATGTTAAAAGTCTCTATTTTTCCTTGCTTAAAAAAAATTATTACTAAGTAGTTCTCTAATATAACATGATTTCAACAGCTTATAGCTAATATTTTTAGCAATCTAAATGACTTCAATTTAAAGATTATTAGTTGCAAAGCTACCACCACCTTGCTTGGGGATACACAATTAATTAAGAAAATTAAAAACATGTAGTCTCAAACAATTTGAATTTTATAATTTTGGATGAATTTATGAAAAAGATAAGCAATTCAGTATCTGAGATTGTTTTAATATCTTTATTGGATATCAAAATGTTATTACATACATTTGGAAATGTGTGCCTACCCTGAAAAAAATCTAAACTGGTTAAAGAACCCATTTATCAACTTTCTTAATATTGAATATTTACCAATTAGAGAAGATTGGTAAGGCATATTTAGTGGCTCAACATTGACACCAAAAAGATATTTTTATTTTTTTAAAACTTCTAGATCAGTCTAATTGAAGGCCATCTTGCTAGTTCTAATATACAGATGCCATAAATATTATAATTCACAATGATTTATGTTGAAAATCAAGATTTCCTGGACACTGAATACAAGTTGTAGTAAAGAAATAAATTGCAATAGTTATTTAGAATAATGAATTTCAAAATATTGTAAAAATCAAAGGGTTCACAAATAAATTATTTAGTAGCTTTATAAATGAGTACAGGTTAATATTTTAAAATACATGATTTTCAGTTAATAAATATTCATCTACAATTGGAGTACAGTTAGATCGTTTTGTCACATTCCGCATTCCATCCTGGGATCTTCTAATTATTTTTCAAAAGCATTATATTTTATGGGTAACCCTTTACACCATAAAATTCTATGAGTTTGATAGAATTTTGTAACAAATATTATGACAAATTCGTAGTATCGTGTGTACACTGTTATATTATCATACAGTATATAATGCCCTAAAAAAAATTCTCTTTTGTTTCATATATTCAATCCTCCTCCAACCCACTAAACCTCCTCATATTGAATTTTATTTGAATATATGCTTTCACATCTAAAAACATTTGGAAACCATTTTTGTGGGAAGTGGGGAACATTTAAATAACTTTATGAGAAATGATAGATTTGAGTTTAAATATCTCACTTGGTTTACAAAGTGAGAGGAGTGTCAAAGAAAAATTATTTTAAAACTTTTTGAAGATGGAAACAAAGACTTCTACAGGACTTCAAGGGACTACGGCAGTGGGATTTTGCAGTAGGGGAGATGAATTGTGCTTTCTATGCACACAACAACAACAACAAAAAAATGAGGATTTATGACCAAGAAACAATATATGCAACCTTAACATTTATACCCCCATAATATGCTGAAATAAAAAAAAAAAAAAGAAAGAAACAAGGTGAGAGTCATGGATGGAAAATTACTAAGAGGAAACAGAGGAAAGGGGAGGCTGTGAATAAACCAACTTGATGAGATTCTTGCTTGTTTAAAGGCAGGCCAGGGTGATCTAAGGGAGAAATTATTTCTAAATTAGCTTAGCAGGATTGTTGTTCTAGAAGATAAGGCTTGAGGACAGAGCCTAGTTGAGAAAGGATTTAGAGGAGCCTGACTAAAATTTAGTTAACGAGAGAGTCAGGAGGTAGAGAAAATCCTTAAGTCTAAAGTCTAGACTAAATGTGATGGAGCATAAATTATTCTAGTTGAAAGTAGGGATTGAGAAGAAATTAAGGAGTAGAGGAATTCAGAAATACTTCAAAACTAGAACTGGGATGATTTGATGGCCGATTAGTACTGAGGAAAGAAATGAAGTATAAGAATTATTGGTACAATCAGAACAAGGAACCACTTCTTTCCACTAGACCATAAAATAAGAGTATTTGCCCAGGTAACTACTGCCAAGGAAGTGTAATTCCCTTGCCAATTTACACGGCAGATTTTTTATCCCCCTTAAAACTTCTTCCTACCTCATGCCAACTATACATAAGGCCTACTCATCATTTAATTCATCTTGGGATACAGTGACTTACCAATAACAACTTAGACCAATCGATCCTCAACAACCCTGAGCAATTGCTTTGTAAGGAAAGCGGGGGGGGGGGGAGTTGATTAATTGCATTGTCCTTAATTCACATTTAACACACAAATTAGCCAATCATTATTGGAAAAGACTTATCAAAAACGGAATATTTTGTACATTATTTTTTGTTGGAGTTTCTTCATGAATACTTCCAGTGTTACGAAATTCTGTATTTCTCATTGGTCTAAATTTCATCCTGGGATAATTCTAATTAATACAATATTCTTTCTACATTCATACTGCAATTGTCCTCCATTTATATAATTAGTGTCAGGTCAGCCTAAACTCCAAGGCCACACAGAACAAATTGTATTTTCTCTTTCATGTGCTTCACTTCCAAATATGAAGGCAGTTTTCACATTACTCTGTGACTAGTAATTGTTTTTGTAGGGTTAATAATCCCAATCCCAGCACTGAGTATTCAGGAAACTAATTTCAATCCCTGCTGTTTTCCAGATGAACTTCAGTACAGCCCACTCAGATGCTGTTTACAATTGTGCAATGAAGGTTAAATCCTCATCTGCCCTTCTCCTCCTGTTCATGCTGCATCATGTAGAATGTTATGCACGCTCTCCTCTTTTCCAATCTCCTTTTCTGTGCAGCTAGAGTGGATGGCTAAAATTATAATAAGTTTATTTGCCATGGATCATTTGCTTTATGAACATGTTTACTCTACATGTAGATCACAAAGCAAATGAAAGAGCAATCAAATGGAGGATTCAAGCAGGGCCAGATATGAAACATCAACATTTATGACAGTGTTCAAGTCAACCAAATCAAGCACTAGGTCACAGAAGCTCAATCAGAAAGAATGTCAGGTGGACTTCTTGACTATGTCAGCATATACATTTATTGATTATTCTTTCTTTTTTTAGTTTGTTTTGAGTTCTTAATTTTTTTTATGTGTTTGTTCTTCACTGAAAGCTCGCTAGAACCAAGTATAAAGAAAACAACAAAAGTAAAAGTCATAGTTGCTGGCAAAGCATTTCAGAGAAAAAACAGAAGTGGGGAAAAATACAGCATACAGTTATATTTATTGGGCTGAAGATTCAGGGTAGTGACTAAATATAAATCACTTTATAGATCCTGATTCTAATGCTTTTTGTTATTTTCCTTGTTTGTATCTTTTCTTTGTCTAACTTATCTTTTTTTAAATACAATCAGTTTATTTATAACATTAGTTATTGTTTAGTCTTCTGGTCTTCTGTCTAATGATGATTTGAATTCTCAACTTACTATCAGAAGATATCTACTGCAAATTTGAGAAAGAAAATATGTTTTCAAGGAGAGAGACTATAGACAATAATACAATCAGGTTTCAAAAATCCTTACCCCCCTTTCCATTGAGAGAGAAGAGGGAAAGAGAGATTTTCTTCTGAATATATTGTAAATCAATTAACTTATTTGTTTAAAGGCCCCCTTCCTGTCAAATTAGTGCCTTGTAATATTGTATGCTGTTGAAATGCAGTCCTATAGTTATTCATGTTCCTTGAAAATACAGATTGTTATGGTTTGGGGGTACACAGGGCTCTGGAATTATGGCATAATGAAAGGGAAATCTAACTTAACAAGAGCATTTGACAGCTGCCATCCTTGTGTTCAAACGTTTCCACAAATTTTGGTTCCAGAGCAAACAAAGATACTGTGTCTAATTTATTTAATTAACAGATTACCTGTCAGTTTGCTGTTAACAATCTACCAGTATTTTTTCTCTTAAAATAGCTTTCACCCAAAACTAAATACATATATGACATGGCTGATTTCAATTTCAATAGGAATAATATTAGGTATGTTATTATGGTGTTATAGCCTGAGAGAGTAACAATTACGTACACAACTACAAATATAAACAAAAACACTTAACTTGGTCATATACATTTTGTGTATCCCTAGAAAGAGTCATTCTCTTTTTACCCCTTTTTTCATAAAACATAAAGGCACAAAAAATATCATTAGCCTGGTCCACTAATCCTGTGTAATCAAATGGTTTATTCATTTTAAGAGATGAAGACTGTACCGAACAGTGAATAGAAACAAAGCCCTTGGAGAAAGACAAACCTCAGTTCAAACCTAACTCTGACACTCATGGATTGTGTGGCCTTGGGTTGGGTACACTTCTGAACCTCAGTTTCTTTATCTATAAAATGTGCATGTTAGTAGCACCAGCTTCACAGTATTGCTGAGGCGATTATATAGACTAGCTTTAAGGGCTTAGTCTGGCTCCTCATAAGAATGCAATGAATGCTGCCTTATATATTTATATTTATTGAGCTCAGAGTAACTACACTGAGCACAAACACAATATCCATCTAAAAATGATAAAGTAAAAATTGATATTGAATATTTGATTTTCAAAAAAAATGCATGCTTATAACAAGTAGTTGTATTAGAGGTTTTAATATAGATGAGTGTTCTTAATTTTGCATATCAGAAATCCCAAACAACAACATCTTAACACATTGAGTTTAATTTCCTTACTTAAACAAAGTCAGATGTGTTGTCACTGGCATTGGTTTAGCTGCTCAGTGATAACAGGGACTTACAGTTTTAAATCTTAATGTTTCACCATATTAGGATTTGGAGCCCTGGCTCTCCTAATTTGTAGTATCATAGTTGAGAGATAACTGCTTCTCCTGGAACCATTGTATCCACCCATGTTCAAGGAAGGAAGACAGGCTGAATGTGAAGGGTGCTGAATACTTCTGTTCCTCTTTAATCAGGAAAACAAATGATTCCCCACAACTCCCCCAAACACTGTTGCTGATGTCTCATTGGCTGTATCAGTGTCCAATAGTTCCTTCAAACTATAAGGTAACTAAGAGATCAGTATTTGGCTAGTGGTCATACTCCCCACAAAATTATCAAGGTTGTGCTGGCAGCAAAGATGTGTGGAGGAATAGGTATCAGATGAGCTGCTTTTAGTGTATAGAATTCATCATGGGAAACAAAGCATTTTGTTAGACTTCCATACACTCATGTTATAATTTAGTATTTATTATTTTAATATAGGACTACAAATGAAGGAGAGGTACTCTTGACTTTTCATTGCTTGGGACCTTTGAAGTTTAAATTCAGCTCTAGTAGAAGAATTATTCATTATGTATTTGGCATTTTATGGGTTTTTTATTTGTGTACTTCTCTTTTGTCTTAAAAATGAAATAGCAGTGGGCAAAATGCCACTTGAGATATTGTCCAACATCTCTTTTCACTTCGGTCTTCTCCCATGCTTATTGTGATTTCTCCTTCTGTTTCTGGAAGATGACAAGCTCATCCTCATTCCATAGCATTTGAAGTTGTTTCTTTAGTCTGAGAAGGTTCCTTCCGTTCCCCATATTATTAGGATATTAAGGATGGAATGTCCAATTTCCTTAGTATTAAGTTTGACAGTTGATATCTCTGACATTTCATTTTGATATTTTTTATTTTTTTTTAATTATGAAGGTTTACCCTCATTCTTTCAAATGCACATTTTGGCTTGTGATTATCTTTCTAAAATCTTCTAGAACATTTTTTGTGAAGCCATGGATAAGTCAAAATTTTGTGTTATTTTAGATTATGAGTTCTGTCATAGAACTAATGCAACACAGACAGCTTGAAATATCAATGAAGGGTTGGGAAAGGATGTGGCTAATGAAGGCATGGTACATTGACATTTTGAGAAGTTCCATTCTAGTGATTTTAATCTGGAAAATGAGCCTTGTGGGTGAACTAAGACCAAGATGGATAATGACGAGCTGAAAGCTGTAGTGGAAGCAAATCCATCTCAACCTATGTGTGAATTACCAGCAAGGTTTGATTTTACTATTTCAACATTATCGGACCATTGGAAACAGATGGGCAAAGTAAAGAAGCTGAATAGATGGTTACTGCATGAATTAAAGGAGCATCGGAAGACAAATGGCCTTGAAACTTGATGTTATTTGTTGTCACGATGTGAAGGCTAACCATTTGTACACCGTATTGTTACATGTGATGAAAAATAGATTACTTTTGACAATCTCAAGCATTCAGCACAATGGTTGGATAAAGGTGAAGTGCTGAAACACAGTCCAAAACCAAATATTCATCCAAAGAAGCTAAGGGTGTCCGGTGGTCCAGAGCTAGTATTATCTACTACAGCTTCATGAAACCTGGTCAGTCGGTAGCAGTGGATGTTTACTGCAACTAATTGGATGAAATAATGAGGATGCTTGCGATTAACCAGCTGAGATTGGTCAACAGAACAATCTTCTTATAAGACCACATGTCTCACAGACACACACACACACACACACACACACACACACACACACACACACACACAAAATACAGAGGCCGGACTTGGAAACTCTCTGTCATCCACTGTATTTACCAGACCTTGCACCATTTCCTCCAGGCTTTGGACTACTTCTTGCCAGGAAAAATATTCAATTTTAAATATGCTTTTGTGATTTCATTGCCACTCACTCTCTAGGCTTTTTTGCTGCTGGAATAAACAAGCTACCATTAATATGGCAAAACTGTGTAGTTTAGGCACATACTTTGATTAATTGTACTGCTTCTTGTTTGATATATAATAAACTAAACTTTTGATTTGAAACTGAACATTTCATATTTAATGACCTAATATTTAATTAATTTAGCACCTACTTAAACCCAAGGCCCTTGCTTTATTTCTGTGCCTTCAATCACTGACTGCTGTTTTTTAATGGGTACAAAATAAATTAATCACATTTGTAAAGATAGAAAAACAAAAGGACTCTGAAGGACTCTGAATACATCCAGTAATTAAATAAACAAAAAAATTAAAAAGAGAGAGAGAGAGAAAGAAAAGAAAAGTTCCTACTGAATAAAGACCATGAAACCTAATACTGTTTTTCCACAAAGTATGAGCCTAGCCAATGCATTATAATCCTACAGAAGTTGTAGGCATTATTTTCTCTCATGAGAAAGTAGACACTTTTCAACTTGATGAAGTAAAGTGAAATGTAATTATGTACTAAACATTTTACTAATTGGAAATCACTCACACAGAGAGAAACAAAAATCAACACCACTTTGGGTATATGGCTTATACTAATATCTAACTTTCTCAAATTAAATTAATTGATTTACTTCTCTTTTGTTTATTTTATCTCAAGGATGATAGCTCTTATCATGATTGTCTCTTATTTCTGAGATAATTTTCAGTTCATTTTTAACAGATTCAATTGTTTTGTTCTTTTTATTTGAGCCAAAATATAAAATGACCATATCTATTTAATATCACCTTCTCCTTTCTTGAGTATTCTGTTTTTCAAGAGTTATATATTACCTCCCATCCCCACCACCAATAATTCTCATGGCACAAGGTGCCTGGGGGAAATTAACAATCTACAAAATCATCTGTCCTCTTTTTCATCCTTGTTTACTGAAGTCTTACCTTTGAACTCTTTTTTCTTTACCTGCTGTGTTAATCCTTATTTTCCTCTGAGAAGCAGTTCTAGGCTACGGCAGCCTCCCTCCACACAAATTCCATGGCTTCACTTTTCTTCTCTAGCATGAATTTAACTGTGTAACTTAACTATGATCTCTAAGTGTCAGATTTATGTTCTCTACTGATAAACAAAAATATTTTGCTATTTAAATTCATATCATCTTTAATTCAACTTTCCCAAGACTGGTCTTACCTTATCTTTATAAGTCAAGACACCTCCCCAGCTTTTAAATTCCTATCCTTGGCACATCTATTCATTCATGTGCTTATCCATGTTTGAAGCCTAGTAATTATTTTTCAGCCTTTTATCCACCTTGGCTGAAAATTATTTCAAGTTCCTCAGCCTTGCAGCTCTTCATTTCTTCTCCCCTCTCCTTCTCCCCACTGCACCTCCACCTGCCCTCTGTGGGCATATATACTACACGTTTAGGGGATTCCTTGTAAAATTCAGCTGCTCTGATGTGTCCAGCCAGTGGCCTCTTTTCCTACTATCCATCCCATAGTTTACATAAACATTTTTTTTTACATACTGTGAAACAAATACATGAGCTATTTAATACATAAATGCTGGCTTATATGAGCATATGTGGTCAGCCTGAAATGGAAGATTACTTCCAGCAGTGAAAGTGTAAGTGGGATTTCAAAGTTCGGGGCATAAATGCACCATGGTGGAGTCAGATACAAGAGTGTGACTCTGTAGTGGAGGTCGTGAATCAGAATAATGATGCTAAGAACTGTGTGCATACTAGAAATTGAAACTATAAGGGTTATGGGAATACATTTAAATGATGGTGTTATTAATTTTTCTGCTCTACAAACTCAGGCAAACAAGACATATTCTGCATTTTGTTTATTTTCTTTAATGGACCCTTCCAAATATTTTCTATCAAACCGGTTAGGAATTAATTTTGCCCTTATTTAAGTTTCTTCTTTATAGAAGAGATATTCTAGTCCATGTGCTTAACATCTTGTGACTAAACTTCTCTGCTATTAACAAGCATAAAGCCCAAACATCTGCTTAAATTGTGGAGAGACAAAATATGAGGAGAAAATACATAGCTTAATATGTTGCTATATTATTTCCTTTTTAAAGCATTTTGTTTGTTTTTCAGCAAAGAACATATACTTCTATTCCTTTAGCCTTACCTTTCTCACTAAGAAATAGTGATTTTGCTGCTTTCACAGTCTTAATAATGTTGTGGTGAGCACGGTCACCAGCCAAAAATTTGGCTTCCTAATCAGAGGAAGTCTTCCCAGTAAAATAATTTCCACAAACATTGAAGTAACTGGCTAAGTGGGTGATAGTTTTCCAGGGATTCCCAAGAGCTAAGCAGGGACAGTCAGGATCTTGGCTATCTCTCATCTTCTTTAATAGACTATTTCCCTTGACAATGGTAATTTGCGTCCATGATGACTAAATTCCAACCTCACATGGAGCATCTCTTCAGTCTGGATAAGCCTCCTAAATGATTAGAGACTAAGGGAGGCTTTTGACTTAACGAGGTTTATGTGAGTAATAAATTTCCGATTTCAAATGGATGTGTATGCAGGACACTCATCTGAATCTTCAGTCATATTCCCTTTTTAAAAAATGTTGTCACTGCAGCCCTATTTAGAAGCTTTAATGACATTGAAGTCTGGTCTCTTCAGGTGTTTGAAGAGTCATTAATATATTTTGGCTTTAGGTAATTTTCATCCCTTCTATTTTGGTACTGTGCCTTCAGTAATAGTCATGAGTGTCATCTCCTGAGTCAGAAGGTTTAATTTCTAGGGAACAGGTGGTGGGACTGCAGTTCTAATAAAAGATCATTCCCATCATAGGCAAAATGTCTTCCTCACACTCTGTTTCAATATATTATCTCAAGTTGCAGGTGGTATTTTCAGGCTTAGCATAATGGGATTATTATTAATTCCTAGGTTGTTGAAAACTTGGGCCACTGTGTCCTTCAGAATAAGTTCACTTAAGTTTTAGGAATTTATACAGTTAAACAGATTCTTAAAAATCATATCTATGCTCTTTTGGTATATATATATATATATATATATATATATATATATATATATATGATTGCATTTTGCTGCTTTCTTACTTTTGCTGACCATCCCATAACTGTTCTGGGCTTTGAAGCCCTTCCGAAAATGATGTGAAATTCTATCCATTCATAACCTTTTGTTATTCCCCAAATTGTGGTGGTTTAGATGTGATAATGTTTCCAAATGCAGGTAAATGCTGCATACAGATTCTTAGTCATCCCAGCAGCCTTCTCATGAATGCTGTGCCAAAAATCAGGTGATTAAATATATATATATTTATTTATTTAATTTAAATCTCCTCAAATCCTATTCTAGAACTATGTCCCATATGTCCCATAATCTCGGAATAACTAGCAATATTCTTATGATTTAACAAAGCATCAAAACACATTTCTAATACAAGTAGCACGCCAAAACACACACACACACACGCACACACACACACACACAAAACACATTAAACAATGAGCGATGTAAAGTGGGAGACTATTTTATTCACATTTTAAAAGATTCTGAGAAGCCAACATAGCATTAATTGGAGGGAAATCTTCTATGGCAGCAGTCCCAATCATTTTGGCCTAAGGGACCAGTTTCATGGAAGACAACTGTTCCACGGACTGGGGCGTGGAATGGTTTCGGGATGATTCAAGCACGTTATATTTAATGTGCACTTTGTTTCTATTTTTATTGCATGTTAACTTCTCTGCTAACATAATCTGAATTTGCAGCCTCACCTCAGCGTTAGCGTCATCACTTCAGCTCCACCTTAGATCATCAGGCATTACATTCTCATAAGGAGTGCACAACCTAGATCCCTCACATGTGCAATTTACAGTAGGGTTGTGCTTCTAGGAGAATTTAATGCCTCTGCTGATCTGACAGGAGGCAGATCTTATGTGGTGATGCAACTGATGGGGAGTGGCTGTAAATGCAGATGAAGTGTTGCTGTCTCTCCTGCTGCTCACCTCCTGCAGTGCAGCCTGGTTCCTAACAGGCCAGGAACCTGTGCCCGGGAAGTGGGGGTCGGAGACCACAGCTCTAACTGATACCTGGGGCACGGCTACTGAGCTCTACCCTGGAGTCAGGTATGTGAGAAGCAAACATGGTGAAAGTTGAACAGTAACAGACATTGAGACAGGAGGAGAAACAAAAGTGATCAGTTCCCAGAAGGCAAGTGAAGAGAGTTTCAAGATGAAGAGAATCTATAAATGCATACAATACTGCCCATGGGTCAAGGTGAGATGTGAACTGATAACCAACCATAGGTTTTTATAATCAGGATGTCACTAGTAACTTTAACAACATTTATTTCAAAAGAACAGTGGGGATGAAAGTGCAAATGATGTGAATCTAGGAGAGAGGAGGAAGAAAGTACTGAAGTCCACACAGCTCTTTCAAGAAATTTTGTTACAAAATGAACCAGAGATATTGAATGATAACTGAATAATACTTTCAGGCTAAGATAGTTTTTTAATGACCTGTATTTTGTAGCAAGTATGAATATCAAGAAAAAATATCATATAAAAGAGATAAGGGATAATTAAGTGATTTTCATAAGAAGAAAGACTATCAGATACGCATTTACCTACATCATTTTGATATTTTATTTGGAGTTTGAATAAATATAGCAATTTCTGGATATAATCTTATCTCTATTAATTAGTAAAAATATGTCTTGAGTAAAATGTAAAGCAATACATACGTAAAAAGGTGGGTGCAAGACAGGAGAACAGACATGTCATACACAATAACTGGAAGCATGACAATATATATTGATACAGAAACCAATAAGAAGAACACATAGGAATTCCCTTAATTAATTTCAATGTCTACTTAACATTCAATAATATATACCTAATATATTATTGATTTAGCTAATATAATATTTTCATTATTATAAAATGCTCTGTTGAACATTTTTATGGCAGAAAACTTTCTTGTCATCCTTAGTAATTTCCTAGAATTGATGGTTTAACTTTTTATTTTTTAGTTTAACTTTTTAAATAAAATTTTTTTCTTAATTTTTTGAATGTTCTGTGAATTGGAAATTTAATAAAACATTCTTTGTAGAAAAATAAAGATACCTGTTGTCCTTTAATTATTTTTTAAATTTATTTTTAATTTAGGGTGAACCTTTTAGCTGAGTTCCTGTAATGAACATGAAATGAACCAAAAAATAAATCAAAAATAAACCAAGTCCTATATCATTTTACTGTATTGAAAGATGAGGATTAGTGTGCTGCAGAAAAATAAGATTTATGATGCATTTGAACATCAGTTGTATTATTATGAAGTGGCAATTAACTATGGAAAAGAAAATATGTTTTCATTTTGTTTGTTTCTCTTTGATGTTTCTCTGAGATGTTTCTCTTTGTTTCTATTTCACACTGGTATAATTAAGACCTTGAGCTTATTTGTGCCAACAGGGACTTTTATCAGAGGTTAAGACAAAAATTACTCATTTGCTAAATATATGCAGATGGTAACAATTATAATTATTCATGATTTTATTACTTCAAGCTCCTTAAAAAACTTGAAAAGGGCCTTCAGAAATAGTTGTCTTGCAGGTTCCAATGCAATGATATCAATATAGCAACTTTTGTTTTATAGTTTTTTTAATAATTTGTGGTAAGGGCAATATTTTTTTATTATTATGTAAGAAACTTTGAGTTAGGGATTTGATGGTGATTTTGAACATTCCGGGGCTGGGGATCATAATCTCTTTAGATTGTAGGTACATTAAGAGGGTGTTATAAAACGTAGTAACATGAAAATTGGTAAAAAACAAGATAAAATATCATCATTTTGAGATCATAAAGTAATGTGTGCAGAGTGGAGTGATACCTTGCTAAGTTTGTATGCTATGTAAGATATCTGAAAAAGGAAACAAATGTGTGGTCTGAAAACTAGAGGGAATTGTCAGTGTTTGGAATTTAGTGACTAGTTTCCCTGTCCACTGGAGTTTGCTCTAAGTGACTTTTTCCCCTTGTGACCTTTTACACCCCTTTGCTATGCTTTTTACCGATCTTTGGGACAAGGATAGAAAACCAACACTGTAACTGCTTCCTAGATCTTGGCTATTGTGCTAAGCTGATGGAAGTGGAACACACTACTATGGGGAAGGGCATGCTTGTGGCCCTGGCTTTGGTGGACAAACACATTACATGTAACCAAAATATTTGTACCCCCATAATATCCTGAATAAATAAATAAATAAAGATTATCCTTACTTTACAAATGAGGACATTGACACTCTGAAATTGTAAATGATTTGCCCACTGTTACAAAATTAATAAGATCCGAACAAAGTTCTATTGGACTTTAAAGGCCTTATTCATTTCTCTAAGGAGAGAAGGCATATATCCAAGAACTTGCTATAATTGTTTAAAGTTTCTGTTAATTTTTATATAGAAATAGGTAAAACTCAAAATGAGGAGGTTAAATCTATTAATATAAGATTCCTAATATTGGTTTGGAGTATTATAACTTTCTAGGTCAAAGACATTGTAAGTACTGATCAGCTACTAGATGTCAAAACAAATATCTTCACTGTATTAATTTTCTATTGCTATGTAATATATTATCACATGTTTACAGGCTTTAGCAGGAAAAAAGGTCCACATGGCTAAGCAGAGTAAGTGGGGAATAAGTGAGTTGGTAATCAATTTAGAGAGGTTGGTAGGGGCTTGATTACCTAAAGCCCACATGAGATATTATATTGGCTTTCTAATGCTTCTGTAACAAATCACCACAGACTGAGGGTCTTAAAACAACACAGCTTTGTTATCTCACAGCTCAATGGGTCAGAAGTCTGGGGCAAGTGTCACTGGGCTAAAATCATTGTGTTGTCAGGGCTTCATTCCTTCCAGAACTCTCTGGGGAAGAATCTGCTTCTCAGCTCAATTCAGGTTTTTGGCATAATTAAATTTCATGCTGTTTTAGGGCTTGCTTCCTTGTTTCCTTGCTAGAAACTGGCTGAGTGCCATCCTAGAGGGAACCTGCATTCCTCAGCTTAAAGCCCCCTTTTTCCAACTTCGAAGCTAGCGACAGTGGGCCAAGTCTTCCTCACAGTTCGAGTCTGATCTCTCCCTCTGTTTTTTATGCTTCATCTCTCCTTAACCAGAGAACATTTTCTGCTATTAGGGGGCTCATGTGATTAGATTGAGTCCACCTGGATAATCCAAAAAAAATCTCCCTCAATGTCTGTAACCTTGATTACATTTGTAAAATTTCTTTTGCTATATCACTATTTACAGATTCTGTTTAAGGCTTGTAAATTTTGTCAGTGCTGGGGACACGATGAATGTCATTGTTCTGCCAAAGATTTGCCCCTTAGACATGATGAGTAAAATTATGGGACCTGATTTGATTTACAGTCTTTAAAAAGAGAATCATATGTGGAGATAAAAAAAAAAAAAAAAAAAAGCAAGAAGGCTACTCTGAAGGCTATTGCAGCAGTCAAACTGAGAGATGATGGAGGTAGAATTTGAAAGGGATGGTAGAAGTTATAGAAGTGTTTGAATTTGAGATATATTTTTAAAGGAGAGCTGACAGGACAAACTGATGTGTTAAATGTGGGCTATTAGAAAAATTAGACGCAAAATGAGTCTAAATTTTGGATGGAGCAATTTAATAAATGGGATACTTTCAGAACTAGGATTTTTACTCTTTTTTGTTGTTGTTCCATAGATCATTTTGGCATCCTTGTCAAAAGCCTATGAAACTCATCTCAGAGTAATGTTTTTAAATACATAAAATATGTATTGAATAAAAACCCTCAATTTATTGAAATAGAGTTTTCAAAATATTTTTAAAAATTATGATGTAATACATGTGCTTCTTCATTAGTGTTTTGCTGTTATATGATAGGGAGAATTCTAAGGCGGTCCCAAGATTCCAGTCCCATGATATATAACCACTTCTCCATGAGTATAAGCAGAACTTATGAAATATTATGAATGTCATTCTTATGATTAGGTTATATTATATGGCAACGGTAAGGGGATTTTTGCAGAGGGTATTAATTAGGTCCATAATTAATCCATTTTGAGTAATGAAAAGGATCTTGGGTGGACCTGGCCTAATCAGGCAAACCTTTTGAAAGAGTATCTAAAGGTCAGAGTCTAGAAGCAGTAGAGTTACTGTCCCCTGTTATCCTTGAAGAAGCAAGATGCCATGCATTGTACAACTGCAAGAAAGTGAATCTTTCCAGTATCATGTGAGCTTGGAAGAGAACCCTGAGCTTCAGATGACATCACAAACCTAGCTTGATTGAAACCTTGTGAGACCCTGAGTAGAAGACCCACTTAAAGCATACCAGGACAGCTTATGTCATTTTATATCACTACGTTTGTAGTAAAATTGATATGCATTAAGAGAAATAAAATACACATGGGAGGATATAGCAATGGCCCTAATAAAATCCATGATTTTAAAGTAACATTAGCATAAAATAATTTTTAGATTATCTGCCACACCTATAATATGATGTGAAAAATCTGTGTTTTCTATTTGTGGCAAGGTCACATGAACTGCTCCTTCTGCTATGATTTGTTGCTGGCATTTATAGTAGAAGAAAATATAAAATTTTAGTTATATGTTAATGGAAATAAAGATGTATTTTTTCCAACCAAACTTACTAATTTTCTGAATTCTATACATGGATTACCTGGAGAGAGAGTATAGACTAAAGTAAAGAATCCCTGCTCATAACGTTCTTTCTGGGTAAGAATGTGCACTAAGTTAAAAAGTCTTTAAACAAATGGTAGGAAAATTCATTCACTATAAACCTCAACTACCCAGAAACATTCAATTAAATAGGGTGCCTTTTTGGCTCATATGTATTTTATTACTTTATTGGGTGCAAATAGAGAAATAGTTTGGTAATATATCTAAACTTGATTTCTTTTATATAGACCACTTTAAGAAAATGGGAATCTTATGATAAAAGATTAAATAATGCAGCTTAAAGACCAATTACCCTGATTTGATTAATTTACATTATATGCCTATATCAAAACATCACATGTACCCTGTAAACATTTCCAGCTATTATTTACTCATAATAATTGAAAATGAGAAAATAAAGACATAAAATGCAAATTAATTCACGTTTGGGAGCTGGCAGAGATGGTTTTATCAGAAATCCTGTATGTTAAAGAAATGTGTTTTCTGCATGGATGATGGCCACACATTGCTTAGTGATCTTACTTTCTCAAAAGCATTGAAGCCATACCATTGGGAGAGAAGAAAATGAACTTTAGAGATAACATTGATTTTAGCTACCAAATCATATGTATAGTATGTTTTAAAATATAGATATTTGAAATCATTATGTTCACATTTTTTGAAATGTCATGCCCTAATATTCTAAAAATACAACATGTGTTTTTACCTTGTCTCTTCAGAAATGTTCTCCCCAATCTACAGGTAATAATAAAATGTTAAATCACAGAGAAATGTAACTCGAGCTACTCTGCTTTGTTGCCATGTGATTCCTACTTGGAGGAAAAATCCAATGTTGGTATATGAAGTTGAACAGAACTTACTGAGGATTGTGCCAACTTAGAAACACACTCAGCACCTGCTGTCTTTTTGAAAACAATTATCGTCCTTGTTCAATTCTGTGGGGTCTGCTCAATGGGCTGCAGACAGATGCTTGGATCAGATGTCGCCCTTGCACAGTTAGAGCTGCAGAGTCAGCACCAACCTTTCTGCTGCTTTCTTCTCTCCTTGTCAGCACAGCTATAATTTTCATTACATTGGATTTGAGTGTTGCTAGAACCACTGAGCTCAGTTTTTTCTGTGTGCTGAAAGTCTCTCTTATTCTAGGTATCCATAAATCTCTGCTTCTTGGTTGATGAAACTTAGGTTCACATTTCTCTAAGATTCAGTATTTAGCCATCACATTTTAAAATAAAGCTTTTACACATATTATAAAATATTAACCATTTATGAACCTAGATAAAGGACATTTATGCATTCATTATGCTGTTCTTTTAAATTTTATTTGAAGTTGGTAAAGAAATTATAATAGTGCTTGAAGAGAGAATGAGTCATGTCTGAAGTAGACAAATACATACTACAAAGGAGAGAGGAGGCCTCTTCCTAAAAGAAAACTACAATTCATGACCCCTTTTTCACTCTCCACAGTAATTTTGGCACTTTTCTCACAATCGTCAGATGTAGTATATAGCAAAGTGAAACAATGTCCACAAACACACACACAGGAATTTCGAATGATAAAGTAAGCAGCACACCGACATTCACCAAAAATTTGTGGAAAAAGAAAAAAAAAACAATAGAAAAATAGATGACAATCACCAAAATCAGTAAACCAGAACTTAAATACTTAAGCAAAGTTAATAAGCAAATAACAGACTTTAAAATAAGCACTATTCTTAGCTTCAGATACTTGAGAAGACTTTATACCTATAAAACAAACACTTTGTCAGGAAAACATCACCAGCTGTAGACCATGAAAATTGCTTATATAATTGTTTAATAAACACCTAAAGATATATTTAAAAGGCCTACATTTGAATGTGTAGATTTTGAAATAAATAAATAGATAATATTTTAAAATGTCTAACTAGTAGACAGAATTCAACTAAAATATAAATTTATAAAATAGAATGTCCAGGTCAATATTTCTCCCATCAATCAGCAGAAAATGAAAAACATTTTTATAGAGAAATTTAGTGATATGAGTAATAGATATTTAAATCCAAACATAGCTATTTAAAGTTTTCTAGAGAAAAATAGAGATAATTAAAGATATAGAATATTCAAAGAAATTACATTTTTTAAAAAATTTCTAATGATTATGAAAGATGCTAATCTTCATAGGTAAAGCATTCATTATCACTAAGCAGGGTAATAATTATGACACATCTGTAGATAAGATGAAACATCTCAGAAAAATAAAATTATACAAAATCTTAAATATTTCTGGGAAAGCAAAAACAAAGTTTGGCTTGAGAAAAGGATTAGATTAAAATTTTTTATTAAAATGTTAGTACCTAGGTAGAAGACAATGGTGGAAGTATGTTCACGGTGGCAAGCAAAAATTACTTTTTACCTAAAATTCTAAACCCATAGTGGGATACAAGTACAAGGGACAATTAAGACTTTCAATAAATAAGGAATTCATTAAAAATAATTAAATGATTTAGAAAAATCAGGAAAGAGATAAATGTACACTAAATAACAACAATAATAATAAACTCTTAATCTTGAATTTGAAAGATAATCACTTTCAACATTGTTATTTTATATAGTCATCTGCCCATGCACGTATTTATAATATTGGTGACTACATTTTATAAATTATTTTGTAGCATAATTTTCCCCTCAATACTATATTTTTCCAATAGTAAAATTTTACAATTTTTAAGTCTTTTATCTTTGTAATCTTTTAAATATCTGATTCTTATTGCATAGCTGTGTAGCAATTCATTTTTTATAATCCTATTGTTGGATACATTTTTACTTCTATTTTTTGCTATTATATAATTTTTTCAGGCTTTTATTTTTATGATAGACTTCAAAGTGTGATGTTACTGATGCAAGCAGTCTAATCATTTACCAAACTTTTGCAAAACTCAAAAAATTATTACCAAGGTGAATTTTAATAACTTACATTTAGAACAAGTGTGAAAACACCACATCTTCTAAACAGGAAAAGATAGAATGGAAGAAGCAGTTTAGAAAAATGAGGTAGAAGCTATGTTCAGGAGAGAGCAATTTAATAAGGAAAGAATGAATTAATGGGTCCTATTAAAAGCTGGGACCTACAGATGGAAATGGAAACTGCAAGGAAAGAAATTCCTAACCAGTTGTAGCACACAGAAGCAATGTACAGGTGGCTGTTAGTTAACTCCTTCCTTACCAGCCCTGAGTCATTCGTTTTATAAGGAAGATGATCATGAAAGGTATCTGAAAACAAAGGCAAAGATTGATGAGAAAAAGATACCAAATCTTTTATATTATAGAGATGAAATTTTCTAAAGATAACCTCTTCATCCTTCAGTAAAAAACAAAAAAATGGAAAGAAATGAATAAGTAAGACCTCCATGGGATCAGTACCTATGCTAACATTCAAACATGAAGTTAAAATAAAGGCAAGTGCTGTTCTAAGATGATTTCATTTTCTATCATTATCTACAAAAGCTATGAAATTAAAAGGAAGTTATATAATTGAGTCTTGTCCCCTGACCTGGAAGGAAGATTTCCCTCAGAGATAGATTCAGATTTTAATCATGGGGAGGGCAATACTCCTAGAAAAATATAACTCATTTTTTTTTTTTTTTTTGAGACAGAGTCTCACTTTATTGCCCAGGCTAGAGTGAGTGCCGGGTAATCAGCCTAGCTCACAGCAACCTCAAACTCCTGGGCTCAAGCAATCCTGCTGCCTCAGCCTCCCAAGTAGCTGGGACTACAGGCATGTACCACCATGCCCGGCTAATTTTTTTTTTCTATAGGTATTAGTTGGCCAATTAATTTCTTTCTATTTATAGTAGAGATGGGGTCTCGCTCTTGCTCAGGCTGGTCTCGAACTCCTGAGCTCAAACGATCCGCCCACCTCGGCCTCCCAGAGAGCTAGGATTACAGGCGTGAGCCACTGCGCCCGGCCTAACTCATTCTTAAAATATGTTTTTGTCTTCAAATTTTGGAAGCCAAGATATTTTTTAGTGTTATTACTAAATAGATGATGAAAGATCATTTTAGCACTAAAAAACAAAGTATAACTATATGAAAAAGAGGGTCTTGTTGAAAAATTTGGGGAAGGAGCAAAGCATGGTGGACAGAATACATGGATCTATTTATAATTCTGATTTTTTTTTCCAGTCTCTCTTTGTTATTCACTTATTCTTTAGCTTCACACATGTCACTTAACCTTTTCATCCCCCATCATTGGTTCTTATGTGAAATATTTTGTGTGACTATGAGATGACATGCAGGAACATTCCTTAATAACAGCAAAGTACTGCATGCATGTGAAATGGCAGTATTAGCAGTAATACTGCCCACAAGGTACCCCTGACTATTCATTTCATATTGAAAACAGAGAGTATTTCAGCTCCCCATTCATGTGTTCTTGTATGTATAAATTTAAGCATGCAATTTTAATGCATCACATGTTAAAGGAATTAAACCATGCACTCTGTAGAATGGGTACCATTTGAGTTGGTACATTCAAAGAGCTGATTTTCATTCCTGATATTTCTTACTTGCAGTCTAGATTTATAAGAACACTTATCCATCAACAACCCAAGGACCTGAGAAACATATAAAGTGACAAATAGGCTTAGTAAAAAATATAAACTATACCATCTGAGTAGAAAGAATTTTATAGACCCTTGGAATTCAGCAGTGGCCTTGAGAATACCCCTATTTGCATTGGCTGAGCAGAATTGGCTTCTCGGCAATCCAAGTACCCTAAAACTCAAGTCTTCTGATTCCTTTCAGAGTAACAAATTCTCCAATGCAAAAGTTAAAAGGATGCAAAAATGAAAAGAATGGAGAAAATTCACAGAATATATATTTTTCCACAAGAGTTTATTAATTTACCTTTATAGAAATGAGAACTCTTAAGAAGCAAAACTGGCAATAACTAATATCAGTGTCAGGATAATAAGCACTGTACTGAGGACTGTAGGGGACTGAACAGAAAATACATCCTGCCCTCAAAAGTTCATAGTGCAAGTTTAATTGTGCATAGTGCAAGTGTAAGTGATTTCATACTGCATAATGCAATTTTTAATAATGCATAGCAATTGCATTATTACAGAAAAAAACATTGTGGTTTTCTTGCCTTTTTAATCATTGGTTTTATTTGCTGCTACTTATCTGGACTCATTTGTTTGCAAGTAAAACAAACTCATCTCCAACACTTTACTTGCTTCATTGAATAGTACAGAGTAAGTCTACGGAACTTCAGGCCTGGCTGGAACAGTAGCTCAAAGAATGTCTTCAGGATTTTATGGGTGTTTCTTCCTGTCTTGTCTTCCCCTTTGTATTGTATTTATTCTCAAGTTAGCTCTCTCCATGTGGAAACAAATGACATGCTGGAAGGTCTAGAAAAATATCTAAAGAAATTAGCAATGCCTATAGAAAGAGAATGTCATTTTAATCCACTATCTCTCGAAAAACTTTGGGATATTCTCTAAGCAAATTAGGACCATGTACCCGTCACTGAATGAGTGAATCTCTGTACACAGAGCTATCAAATCTTCCAATTAATCAGTTTTCCATGTGACAGAGACATACAAATGTCATTCCCCTAAATAAAGTAATGTGCATTTTTTCTGTAAGGGGAATAGTTGTGAGACAGTAAAACAACAAATTCCTGTTACATTGCACATTCATTCCTCTATATTATTTATAAATAGCTTAACTCTGAAACTCAACTCTCCTCATGAGAAATGAAATGTACAAAAAACAGATAAGAAGAAAAGGGAGGCAAGGATTAAAGTACCCCTTTACACTAGTAGAATCTGGGTAGGCACCAGATTTTCCTAGATATGTAAATGCTTTTTATGTCCCATTTTCCAAACATAGGCTTGAAAATTTTGTTCATAAAATGTAGAAAGAATTGTGCTTACAGTTCTATAGTTTTTCATTAAACTGAATTTTCCTTTTACCAAAAAATCTAGGCTTAAGTACATAGTGAAATAGAAACTTATTAACTTGCTGCTACAGGCAGCAACACTACAAAGGGAAATCAGAACTAAGTTAAAGACCCATTTCTGACAGAAACTACCTTTGTTATGTTGGAAAAATTTTCCTTTTGACTTTAGCTTTTTTATTGGAAAAATGAAGGAGTTAGCAAAATCAATGTGTATATGCCCAGGCCTATCCATAAGCAAAATGGATAAATACAAATCAATTATTCTCCTCTTTCAATAAAGTATTTACTACTTTTATGCCCAGTTATATTCAGTTTTACTCGAGCATGCTTTATCACCCAGTACTTTTCAATCCTATCCCTGGAATAAAAATAAATAAATTCTGTCTGGACTTGCTAAATGCTTTCTTAATTGGCATTAATGATTTGCTTTTAAATGAGCTGTGCGTTTTTATAGAACTAACCTTTGGGGATTGTAACTAATGCTACAATTGTTTTAAACAATTAGAGGAAATGGCCAATTAATCTTTTCTATTTTTTTCTTCCCTGTGTTTTAAGCTATGAAAATGGCCACTCTCAGATATGTGCATGTGTTTAGGTTTGTGGGTGGGAAGATAGGATATTTAGTTTATTTTAAGCAGGCCCGTTTTGTAGAAACTGCCAGTAACTACACCTCATTCGTTTTATGGTATGATGTTAATGTTCAGTATTTGAGGAATGAGTTTTGTTAGTGCTATGCAAAATAGACACCTTGTTTCTTCTTAGACTAAAAAGGCTTAGGTCATTTATCTTGAAAACTCTTGTCCTGAAGCAAAGAGAGGAGAAATAGAATTTCTATCGACAACTTTATTAACTGATCAGATCTCCTTTAACTATATTTGGCCATGAATATTTCACTTTAAATATCTAATGGTAGGATACTAAACATATAGAGACAACAATAGACTGTATGTTTATCTCACTGTATTCTGAAATAATATTTTTTAAAAAACTGTATTTCATCACAGCAATGTATTTCCATTCAACAACTTTGTTTAAAAACAATTTTATAAATTTTAGAGAAGCTGCTTGATATAGTCTCACATTTTCATTTTTCTAGTTACAAAGACAATCTTCATAGAGGCAACTCATGAAGTTGAAGTAAAAAACATTGGACACAGGTTGCAGCTGTGGTACTGATAGCTCTGTGACCATGGATAAGTCATTTCACTGCTATTAACCTTAATTAGTTTTTTAAATAGCAATAATTCTATCATGTTTTCTTATATAAGGATTATTATGGTCTCAATAACCTTCACAGACACTACACATTAATTCTATGATATTGTCATCCCCATTTTATGGATAAGCCAAAGTTTCAAATAGTTAAATATTTAAGATTATTCATATCACTATACAAATCTAAGCCCAGTTGACCACAAGATGTTAATTTTGAACCTGGCTCATTTATCGCATCAAATGCCCATCCTTTCAGGTGAGTGGAGACCATCTACTAAATTGTTGCTTTGGAGGTCTTCCTAATTTGTTGTTTTTTGAAAACACACACACACACACACACTCACACACACATATTTATTTTAGGAAAGATTCTTTATATTTATAAATTAAAACCTATGTTTTTTCTGGAGTTTTGAGTTAATTTATAGAAAACCTCATTAATTTATATATTCTTTTTAAAAATG
Source organism: Mirza zaza (assembly GCA_008750895.1). NCBI lineage: Eukaryota > Metazoa > Chordata > Mammalia > Primates > Cheirogaleidae > Mirza > Mirza zaza. The sequence continues at coordinate 114,584 of VSMD01096250.1, read as the reverse complement.
CATCCAACAGTTTAGATTTTAATTTCATTTAAAAATGTTAACCAATAATGTGCTCATTTTGATTTATGTAAAATTGCTATTTAGCTTTATATTTTTCTCAAAGGGGCTAAGAAGTTGTCACTTAGAACAGCTGATAGAAGAATCCAGCTTTCCCCTACTGATTTAGAGTATGCTAGTTCCTGTGTAGCTATCAATCTATCTGTAATTAATCCAATATCAGTGTGAATTAGCATAGTTTCATTATGCATTCCCGTTTTTTAAAGGTAGTTCTTCCTCATTATTTTTCTTTCTCAAAGATGTCCTGGGTATTTTGTATACTTTTATCCTAATGAATGTTAGAATAATTTTTTTTTCCAAATTTTTTTCAAAAATTCTATCTATATGGTAATTGATTCAAGTAATATTATTAATTTAGGGTTTGATATAATTGGCATATTTATTACTGTAAGTCTCCCATTCCAAGTAAAAAGGAATATATCTTTGCATATATTAAGTCCTCTTTTATATGAGTACATTTTTAATTTTTTTCCTATAGATCATGTCTATTATTGTTTAACTTATTCATAGTAGTTTTAGTATGTTGTCTTTATAAATTGTATCTATAATTTTATAATTGCAGTGAAAACATTAATTTCACATAACTGTTAATTCTCATATCTGTCCTGTTATTGATATATGATCTCACTTTTAATTTTTGTTTTTTTAAATAACAGTGCCATAAACATTTGCATATGAAAATTTGATTTTGAAATAGTTGATATTCAGATATATAACAAAATGCTACATGTTAAAGTCCTAAGTGTTTCTCCTTTCTCTACCAAAATAAGCTTTCATCTAATCATTTTACACACACATACACACAGATAGACACACAAATACATGGGTTTTTAAAATAAATTTCAAATATTTGGTACTGCTTTCATGAAGGCTCTGATGTTCCTTCATGAATGTCTTATTCAAAGTCGGATGACTTTAGCGGACACACTAGTGAGATAGCATTTTTATGTAACAGAATCTAAGAAAATTTCCATTCTCTGAACATTGCATTAACCTAATTGGAATATATATATACTTAGTCTTCTAAAACAGAAGGCATTACTAAAGATTGTAAGACATAAAGGTAGCCCGTGTAAACAATAGACTAAATGAGTAAGGGGGAAATTTTTATCTATGATGAGAATTTATGTTTATTATAAAATTACTGTATATATTAGGACATGCTACTGAATTTAATTAATTTTATTTAATTGTATTAATTTAACATTTCAAAGGAGATTTTTGAGATAAATCCCTTTCAGGTAAAGGGAGTTGTCCAAGATTACATAGCCTATAATTAAAGGAGCTGTGATTAAGTCTCGGACTTGTTTTTCTTCAAAATTCTTGATTTACCACTTCGTGTGTTGCCATAATTTTCCTAATTCAGAGTAGGAAAAATGCTTACCAAACAATACATCGAGGCCCATATTATAGAGGGAATATCATATGTAAAAATTCCTCTCAACTTAAAAACCTATCAAATATTTTTTTGTTAACCCGTAAGGAGTACAGTGTTATTTAAAGACCACATTTATGAATTTTTCTTCCTGAGGAAAAGATCACTATCATCATGCTGAAACCTTGACTAGGTGCCATTAAAAAAACAAAAACAAACTACCATCTTTGCTTTCTGTCTCCATTGAAATAGAGTCATGCATCCTTAATGACAGTGATACATTCTGAGAAATGCATTGTTTGGCAATTTTCATCATTGGATGAACATCACAAGGTGATGGTCATACTTATGCAAACTTAGATGATACAGCCTACCACACACCTAAGCTATATTGTATAATTGTACTTAGGTGACAAACCTATATAGCATGTTCCTGTACTTAAAACTGTAGGCAGTTGTATCACAATGGTATTTGTATGTTTAAACATAGAAAAGGTATAGTAAAAGTATATGGTATTATAATTGCATTATAATTATTATAATATATGGCATTATAATCTTATGGAATCACTATTGTGTATCAGATCAACAGTTGACTAACATGTCATTAGGTAGCACATGATACATGGCTGCATATCCTGTTTTTGACTCCATGAAGCCCAATGGGGCTTCAGAAACTGTCTGAGGTCCCATCTCTACACCAGTTTTATGCTTTACACCTGGTTCTAGAGGGGCCCTGGGTGGCTATAGCCGAAGGTTGAGGTGGGAGTGGGGAGATTTCTACTTTGATTTACAAATCCAGCCTTCTTAATGATCTTATTTCTTCAGTTAGACTTTCTCTCTCCTGTATATATAATTTAGCAGATACCTTCACTTTTTTTCTCATCCTAAAATTAACAAACTCTCCCTTGAATGTTTTAGCTCAGGGTTTCTAAACTCAGCAATATTGACATATTAGGCCAGATAATTTTTTCTTGTGGAGGCCTATCCAGTGCATTGTGGGTTGTTTAACATATGTGGCACACACACCCACAGTTGTATAAAATAAAATATCTTTAGATGTTGCCAAATTGCCTGCAGTTTAGAAGCAATGTGTTAGCTCCTTCTATTCAAAGCAAATGTTCTTGAAATCTATTTAATAGGATTATTTTTACTGCTCTCATTTTTTTTTTTTTACCCTACATTCACTCCCCAAACCACCTCAATTTGGCTTCTATAACTACGTTGGTACTGACATTTCTCGTTAATATTGCCATTAAACTTCCAATTGACAAATCCCTTGAATGCTTCTTTCCCTTGCGTTATGAAATATTTGACATTGACAATTATCTTCCACTTAATGAAACTACTTTACATACAGACACTACTTAAAAAATAATTGTGTTGCGAGATGAGAACTGTCATTTATCTATAACTTATTATTTAATATGTGTTGGTCACTATAATGGGCATTCATTCCATATATTTTTTAAGTCTCAAAATAACTGTAGAGTGGGGATTATTATACCCATGTTACTATGGTCTTGAAATAAGCTTTTTTTTTTTTTTTTCCTCAGTCCAAGCATCTGTCATGGGTCCAGACTCTCTGGTTCTTCTTCTATTTACTTTTGACACTTGCTCAGGAGACTTAACGTGTGATCTTGTTCTCTTGCTAGCCACAGATGTCTCTTTCATCCTTTGGATACTTCTCTCCCTATGCTGTGGTTACAGGATGAAATACAGTTACCTCACCTGCTCCTTCTATGATGCTCTCTCAGAGAAGTGTCCCAGCCCTTTTTATTTTGTCAGTTTCACTGGGAATCACCAGGAGAATAAGAACAACTCAAAACAACATGAACAAAAATATGGTGAAGGAACAAAATGCAAAGTAAATGGGAAGGCATGATAATCATTATGACATATGGTTTTATGCTAATTTAAGATATGCAAAGTGACATTTATATCTTCTCTATTATAGTATTTAGTGTATATTCAAATGAGGTCACATGTTTATGTGCAACTTCTGTCTCAAAATTTATTTCGTTATGTTACTAAACAACAAAGTGCTACTGCCCTTGGACATAGTCAGGACAACAATAACAAAAAAAAATAAAGAGAGAGAGAGAGAGTTGGATTCCCTATCTCCATCACAGATTCTCTCTCTTCCCCTTTTCTTCCTCTTCTGTCTCTTCCCTGTGCCATTCAACAATTCAATATATAAGATCCAATGGGGTTCCCCCTTGTGCCATTGCCCTACATATGGAATTGGGCATATGGAATTGAGACATTTCAGAAATTTTAGATAGAATCTTCTATTTTCCTCATATAGCAGGGGAAATAAAATGTTGCAATTTTCACCTAAAAAATCTAAATTCAATATTCACCCAGAAATGTTCACGTATCATATATATCATGGCCTTTTAGCTGGTTTCTAGGAAATTAGTCAACCTTTTGAAACCTGCCTCCCATAGGTTAGAAATTGTGATACAGTCCCATCTTTATGTTAGACATGACCTTGAAATTTGTTTTTCATCCTGTGAGCACTGAGAAAATTAGGCTGTAGTTCAAATACGAGGTAAATCAATAGACCCTTTAAAGTGGAATTGGGTTATCTCAACACTAATTTTAAGCCATGGTCCAATGTCTAGGTGAAAAATAGACCCCATTTTCTTTAACAGGCTTACAGAATGAAACATGTTTGGCATTTCTGAACTTTGTACTGAGAGGCCTTCAAAATTCATTTGCTATTAAGGAAGAGAAAATATCTCAATTTTCCTGAAAATTTTTGAGGCAATTTTAGAGATCATAAATGATTTGGGTATAAATTATAAAGTAATCTCCATATGGTCAATATTTTGTTTATTTGTTATAGTGGTTTCATATTATGCACAGTGTGTTTGTAAATGCAAAACTACTCAACAGAAAATAAGTTTGCTCTAGAGAGTATTTTTGAGATAGAACTATTATGGTTAAAAATAGAATATTATTTCTTTACCTATCTCCCACTACAGAAACTCTACATTTAAATAAAAATTGCTATATGAATGCTTTGTGCTTTTTTTTTTTTTTTTGGTATATGTAACAAACAGTAGTGGTGGCAATAAGACTTTTTAAAAGATACTTTAAAAAAGTACCTGATTGGCCATTGTTAAATTATTACTAAAATCTTTCCGCCTTACAAATCTCCCAATTTTTTCATACTTCTTAAAGCATACAAAAATCAACACAGTGCTAATGACAGATTTTACTCTTCCTTATCTTATGTGGCATAATTTAAAGAGAAGATTAGATATCCATGAAATAACATTAGATCATAAAAGAGCTTTTAAAGTAAGGTAGTTTTAATAGGCTAAAATTTTTCCTGTGAAGCCCAAATGACTTCATTGATATAACTTCTGAAATGTTACATGAATAATATGTGGATAATCTCTTGAAGATAGCCTCCTTCAGTGAGTATTTTTACAAATTACATCTTCAAATCCCAAAGTATTACTTAGAATATAATCCAAATGTCTCCAATAAAAGCTGTTTAACACTATCATTATAATATAGCAATCTAGGTATTGAAATATAACAAATTCAAAATGACACTTATTAACCCCAATTAACAGGTAAGGAAAGAATGAATAAAACTGGCTGATATAATCAGAATGAGAAAAATTATATTTTATGCAGAAGTAGCACTAAACCTTCCTTAGTGGTATCTAATATTCTAATATTCTTTATTAGAACTCTCATAGTCTTTATTGAATTTATAAATCTAAAAGGACATTATAAATAATGGAATTGAAAATTTCATGATGAATACAAGCAACAGACTGATAAAGTTTTAGTTTTTCTGCCTCCAAAATATGTAACAAATATATCATTTTTATCTATTACTATTGTGACTGTTGTAATTTTAGCCTCCATTCTCAGTTGCCTGGCCTACTGTAAGAGGCTGCCTCATGCTTGCGCTCTAAACTTCCCACAAACTATTCTTCACTTACAACCTATCAAAATCCTTGAAATCATGAATTACTCTCAACATTAATTTCTTTTTTGTACTTAGAATAATAGAATAATAATAGAATACCAATATTTTTCCTGGTCTCATAAAGCTCTATATGATCCTATCCTTGTCTGACCTGCTAACTCATGTTGCAACACCTTCCCATTTTCTCTAGGTACAGTAAATCCTTTAATGCATTTGAATGCCCAAAACTGCTCTGATCTCAGAGCTTTCACATATGCTCTTCCTTCCATGTGGAATTACAAAGCCCCTGTTCTGTGCAAACCAGGTATTCTTACGTTCTTCAGAATTTTTATGTCACTTTTCAGTAACATCTTCCCTGACCATTCTAGGTAAGGTCTGTCTACATGTTTTTCTCACTGTTTCTTGTTCATGTTTATATATATTTACAAATTGTTGCTAAATAACCTAAAGAAAATGAACAAGAAACAAGAGGGAGAGAGAAAGGGAGGATAGAAGGAGATTACTAGGTAGGTATGTGCATTGTTTTTGTTGGTTTTGACTTGTTTATTTGACCATTGCTAATCCTATAAAGGTAAGGAGCATACATGTTTTATTCTCTAAAATATATACTGTGCCTAGGATAGGGCATGGCCAATAGTAAGCATCTAATATATTTTTATATTATCCGTGGATGAATGAATGAAAGGAATGCATATAAAATGAATATCTAATTTTACAGAGTTAGATGTTTATGAACCAAACTTTGGGAATTTCAATCCCAACCCTTTGTTTCCTATGCAAGGATGGACCACAAGCCACAGAAGATTATCCACCTCCTTGGTACACCTTTTTCTTCATTTTGTTTCTGTTTTTACTGTTCTCCCAGTGTGCCTGTTGTAATTGCACTAAAATCAAATATTTAATTACATACTCTGGTTGAGTCTTATGTTTTATATCCCCAACTATTTCTAAACTACTCAATAGTAAGCTCTAATCTTAGACATTATTTACTTTTAAGAAAAATATCCCAAGTATCTAACATAAGCGAAAGTCCTTAGGTGGGTTTTTATTTTAATATATGCCTATTAACTTTGAAATTTATCGGAAGAGAACAAGGTTGGCTCAAAGGCATGACTTTCAGTCCCTCTGGAAAGCACAGCACATCTCCCAATGTTAATTTACGCTTGACAAATGAGGGGTGAGTTTATTTGTAAGAGAGTTCATATCATCATTGAGAAGCATTTATTCTTCCTTGAAAGGTTATTTTCTGCAAAATAAGATATAGTGCTGCATCCAGACATCTAAGCCTGCTCTGCAAGGGAAGAATCCTTGGCATTTAGACTAAGTATTATGTCCTCTAGCTAGGAAATGAGTTGTGGGAGGTATTTGTCACTTCTAACTTCTGATTGTAGTAACATTTTCAATAAGCTTATATGGAGAAACCCACTGTTGTTAAGCAAGTTTATTTTCACTAGGTCACAAAATGAAATGTGAGTAAAAAGAATTTGGTTATTGCGTTAGTTGAAGGAACTTTATGCCATGAGAAGACTGTGGATTGATTTCATCAGTGCCAGACAGGTGACAATCCATACCTCAGCTCTGATCCTCATGGCCTCATTTGCTTGAATGTTATAGCATACCTTTTTCATGATGTTCTAAACTGTTTAATGTTATACTAGGTATTCAATGCCCGGTTACCTTATGTAACAACGATAATAATGTAGACAAGTTACATTTCATAAAACACCATAGAACTGAGACCTGGAAATAGAAAAATTTCATTACTTTTAAAAATTATTTTATTCAATTTATTGTTTCCTTTAAAAATATTAATTAGCCCCTAATATATGTCAGATATTGAGATAGATACAAATTATTAAATAAAACCACAGCTGTATCTTGCCTCTTAGAGTTGTACTTTATTTACTTTCTATTTTTTCCATGTTAAGCATTTAAAAAGTAACCAATTTTAGATACTTCATTTTTAAAATGTATAGTAAGATTAATAGTAATTTCTTCCAGTTTTATCATTCTCATTCTTTTTCAAGTTGTGAAACTATTAGAATCTATCCCTAACCTGTAAGAGAATCATGAGACATGGAGGAAAAGCTATGGGCTATAGGTCTCTCTCTCAATATGTACTTGTTGAGACATGTAATTACTCATCAAAATCCTTCCCTAAGATTGCAATCTTTAGTTTAATTGTCTCCACCACTGGAATATAAACTCCTAGCTATAAGGGCTGTGTCTGCCTTATTTACTATTATATACACATGATGTACACTCACTGGATATCTATTGAATGAATGGATTGATGGATAGGTGAGTATTTCCCATGATTATATGTGTTACATAAGGAATGGTCTGGAAGTTATCACCTAATTTTGAAAACTGATGTGAAAACAAAAGAAAAGGGTATTATGCAAATGCAAGGCTCTATATTAATGACATTTTTAAATTACTGCCACTAAATGTGAGTAGAAATTAATGTTGGAACATAAAGTGCAATTACTTTAACATGTAGTCAGTAAATTATCAGATTATCAAGGAATTTTTAGGAAATCAAGATTCTCAAATAAACAAGCCCCTTAAATCGGTAAAGCTGAACTTCTATGCTACCTACTGATATGTGACAGGAATAATGTGATTAATTCAACTCCCAATAATCCTTTAAGTACTCACATATTTTAATTTGGTCTTTACTCAAGAAACTTAGAAATATGCCTAGAAAATGTACTGAAATGAAGCAGCATAAGCTTTAAAACTTCTCTTCGTCTGGCCTGTCAGCCTGTCTTCAAATAGGTAAAACAATTCTGTAAATATTGGTTACAAAACCAAAAGAGAAAAACTAAAAAGCTTAGAAAAATATTTAATCTCCTGAGTAGTTAAGAGCTGGTATGAAGTTAAATGAGAGCATATACTTGGCTTTCCCACAATCTCTACCATTCAGTCATAATGTATAATACCTTCCTTAATTTGGATAAAAAAGATATAAATACAGACTGAATCCTACTGAATTTGCATTTTTCTCTCTTTTAACATATAATGTATTATTCATAAAGTCTTCACCATATTCACAGTAAAAAGGGTGAATGTGGAGTATCTTAGAACTATGTCCAATTGTCATTAATTCAAGAGTATCTTCAAGTTATTCTGAGACTGACTTCCATGCTTATTCTGAGATGGACTTCTTAAAATGTCATGTAGATAAGAAAAATCAATGGAAATAATTTGTAGTAGTACAAGAACTCTTCTTTCTGGCTAAAGAAAAATTACAATGTTTCTACATGAATTTAGATGTTTTGAATTTTAACGAAGATACCTGTTAGCTAGTAGTGATCTTTTCTTATTCCAAAAATGCAATTTATTCCTGGAAAAATACCATAAAATCACATCAGATTAGCTTTGTGATGTTTAGTGAACTAATGTAAATAGTGTACAGAACAAAATAAATTGAAATATGGTATGAATTTTGAGGAGAGGAAAGTGAAGATTAAAACATTTTATATTAATATCAACATTGCACACATACAGTCTATTAATTATTTAAGATGTGTTAAAAATGAAACTAATTATCCCTATTATAAACTAGATAGCTTATTTCTATTTGATGAAGAAAAGATATCCATGAATCTAAAACACATTTAGGACTAAAATTAGACCAGACAGGCTAGATAATTTACCAAAAAGATATATCAATAATATAATATTTATTGTGTTCCTGCTACTTTCTCCTGAGCATAAGGGAAGAAAGGTAGGGACATTATAAATAGAAACTACAGTAGTCATAAGAGAGTAAGCATTCTTAAGACTTGGGAAACTCAAGAGAAACATGTCCTTTCTCATTTCTTAACTTACATACTTATGAATCTCCTAAGCATTTCTTTTTTTCTAAGCTAGTCAATTGCTTTAGAATATCTCTGTGAATGAATGTTTGAGTAAGCTCCCAAGATCACAGAATCTTAGAAATATGGTCTTTTAAGCAATAAGGAAATCTTGGACTCATACAGAGTGTTTGTCAAGTTCAACTTTCTTATTATATCATGACAGTTGTTACAATAGTCCAAAGTTTGAGGTGCATTTCTGGGGGTGGGAAAAATATGGTCTTTAGAGTCAGGTAGATCTGCATTTAGACTATTAATACTATTAGCCTCGTGATTTTGGGCAAATAAATTGCATTGATTCTCATATTTGTAAAACAAAGATAATAATGTCTTTCATGTAGAATTTGTGAATATTATTTGAGACTGGGTTTGTAAAGTTCCGAACCAGTCATTACGATTGTGTCAGATAGAGAATTCTATTATCACTGGCCTCACAACAAACTGTTTCCAGTTAATAAACTCAAAGCGTGATTAAGAAATCTAACTCATCAATGCTACAGAGTATAGGAGCTGTAGATCTTTCTTTCATTCCCTGACATTGAGACATCTACCTCCAGTGCCTTGACCATTTCTCTCCTCCTGTAGGAAACAAAGTGGTTAAATGAGGCCTGGGACACCCAAAAGTTTGTGTTGTTTTAGAAATGCATTCCCACTGAGGAGACACATTCAGGGTGCTGTTAATCTTACTCTGTAAAGGAGAGGGCCTAGGGCAATCTTTCAAAAAAAATTAACAAACCTGCTGACATGTTTGCTATCTAAGCAAGTCTCATGCCGCTACAGAAGCAGCACAGGGAAGCTGGGAGCAACTTTAGAAAGAGTAAAAATAATGAGCCTTGCTCCATTTCTGCCAGAAGGGCATTAGCAACCCTCTGCCCTTCCTTTTGCATGCCTGGAGTGGAGAATTTACTCTGGATACTATTCTTCTCCTTGTCTTTTATATTTTTTTAATAGTTTACATTTTTTTCTCTCTGTACCTTTAATCCTTTTCTTCTTGCTTTTCCACTACCAGTCAAGCAGTATGAATCGATCATCTACTGTTTGTAAATGCCAGTGTGTACCAAGAATGGGAATGTTAATTTCCCTTTTCGGTCTCCTGTCAGCATCGTCTGGTAGAAAGGCACTATGCCCAAGAAATAGCGCTTCATCTCTCAGCACTGCCCAACTAGGGACATTTAACTAGAGACATTTGGTTTATCAGATCTCATGTATATAGTTTTTATTTCTCCTCAATGGCACTTGCACTTTGCCTGCTTGCTAGAAGTGCCGCTCATACTTACCACTGTCCCTAGGCTCACTAAGCTCACCTCCTTTAATAGGTTTAACATGATCAATCTCACATTTTCATTGTCTGAAGGTCCACTTGGCATTGCAAACGCAGAAGACCAAAACAGAACCCACCCTCCCTTTGTTATTTATCTCCATTCAGTATGCAAGATCCACATCTTGCTCCTAGTGGACGGCCCCACATAATGATTATTTCCTTTGCCTTATGTTCTTCATCAAAACATTCACCATCCTGAAAAGTCTCCCTTTGTAATACTTGTCCTTTTTTCTCTTTCTCTTCATTTCTACTGACTTTTTCCCAATTTAAATCTTCAAAACTACTCTCTAGGATATTTTCAATAGTCTTTAAACAGCTCTCCCAATCAGTCCTCTTTTTTTTTTTTTTTTTTTTTTTTTACTTTCTCCACCTGCCCACCAATCTGATTTTTATGAATATTTGTTTTGTTTACATTACTTTACTGCTCAAAACGGTCTTTTGGTCCTAATTGCCTATAGGAAAAAAATTTGAAGTTTTAAACTTAGTCCTCTAGATTATCATTTTCCAATCCTATTTCACCCTGACTTCTTTCCACTTCCTTCATACTTCACAACAACTACTTTGCATATGGCTCTTGGTTTCCCCTGAGCCTTTTCATCTATGTGCATTAGCTTATGATGTTCCCTCTGTCCTACAGATTTCTCCCTCCAGTTTCCTTAGGCCTAATCTAATTTTTAAGGCTGTTGCAGATAATGTGGCTGTGCCCAAAATACAATGCTGGCACGCTGGAAGCTTTCGGAAGTTGAGGCCATAGGACCAATGCTCAGCCGATGTCAGATAGGAGAAAAACTACCCTTGTTTTTTGCCCTTATGGGGGTACAATTCTGAGTTGTGTTTTTGCCATTCGACAGAGATCTCCAGCTGTATTTCTCCCATTTCTCACAGTGTCAATCTGCTCTTTAAGTCAAGTTTACTGGTTTCCTCCTCCTCTCTAACTTTCCAACACCCCAAATAGGGCTTCATGGGATCACCACTCAAATAAACTATTTGCATAAGATCCTATTTCCAGGCTAACACAAAGCAACAATCTTTCTAAAAGTTGCCTCCATGCAGCCTTCCCTGATATTTGTACCTGCTAGTGTTTTCTCCCAGTTTGGATGCCTATGTGCTTCTCCTTTTTTTTTTTTTTTTAAGACAGAGTCTCACTTCGTGAGTGCCCTGGTGTCAGCCTAGCTCACAGCAACCTCAAACTCCTGGGCTCAAGCGATCCTACTGCCTCAGCCTCCAAAGTAGCTGGGACTACAGGCATGCGCCACCATGCCCGGCTAATTTTTTCTATATATATTAGTTGGCCAATTAGTTTCTTTCTATTTATAGTAGAGATGGGGCCTCACTCTTGCTCAGGATGGTTTTGAACTCCTGACCTCGAGCAATCTGCCTGCCTCAGACTCCCAGAGTGCTAGGATTACAGGCGTGAGCCACCGCGCCCAGCCTGTGCTTCTCCTAAAAAGTCAATACTTCCTGTATTTTACTTGTGTGTGTGTGTGTGTGTGTGTGTGTGTGTGTGTGTGTGTTATCTTGCCTCATAATATGAAATCTGTAAGCAGGAGATGCACCATCTTCACCTTCATGTCTCTCAAATTCCTCTGTCATACTATATGATATATTTAATGAATCTCATTTTTTTCTGCGTGTGTGTTTGGGCTTACCCCACTTAGCCAAGTGCCTTTCTATGGGAGAGAGCTGTCTAATTGTTGAGTCACTGCTGAGGGTAAATATTTCAGTAGGTGCAAATTCAAAAAAAACGTCCATTTATAATAGTTTTTGTTTTGGGGTGACTCTCAGGGTCCAGCAGAAAGAAGGGACACTCCTGTGCATAGCACCAGGGTCCCTAGACAGGTGCAGTTTTGAGTGCTGCATCCATATGTCCCCAATCTCCAATTGCAGAGATATGTTCCAGAACTTATTTTCCTCTTGTCCTTTTCAACAAATGGAAGAAACATTTATTTAGTTTTTAAAAAGGTAAATTCTATTTGAGGTATTGAGCAAGATCATCTTTTTATTGCTTTTAGAATATTGACCATTGCCTTTTCTCAGCTTCTGTTTCAACTAGCCTTTTGGATTTTTCATGCCCCTTCTTTATTTAACATCCTCTCTCCCTACACAGAATTCTGCACAAGGCTCAAGAGTCTTTAACCTCTTTCTAGTTGAATGGCTCAGAAGCACATTTAAGGTTCCTATGGTGATACAGTTTATTATGGTATAGCTCAAGGGTCAGACACTTGCTGCCTCCAATCCTCAATTAATTTGGAGTCATCCTTATCTTAGTTATTTTTGAAATGGACTCAAGCTACTGTCTTACAAATGTGAAGAACTCAGCACCACGCTCTCCCCCATGAATATTTCTATAAAAAGGGTTCTCAAGCCTTATGTTTTTGTTATAATACCTGGTTTCAAATTCCTACATTTGAAGAATTTCTATTCATACACTGTAGTAGTTTATTTTTCTTGTATTCATTTTACTCCCTGTAAATACCATTGTAACAAAGAAATATATGTCTCTGAGGTTTTACTGAGGATTTTTTAGTTATCAGAGCAGGGTATATGGCATCCTAACATAGTACACAAGGATGAGGGTGGGAGGGGGTTGGATGATGGGAGGCTGCTTGGTGAGTACCATGTGCACGGCTCCATTGAAGGCCCAGACTTCACCATAATGCAATATATCAATGTAGCAAAATTGCACTTGTACTTCATAAATATATACAAATTAAAAAAACACAAAGGAACACCTTATTGAGTACCTTCTTTCATAGAGTTCTGGTCTCTTGGCATATTTTCTAGGGCCCATCTTTACCCTAAGCTTATATATGTATATCCTGAATGCAACTTTTTTTGCCAAAGCTGCCAGTGATGAAACAACATTTTCTCAATTTCTTTTGAAACGTGTTTTGCACATTACACCCTAACGCTCAGGTGAATCCTAGAGGCATGGCAAGCATCAACCTTTCACTCTAGGAACAAATGTAAAAGTCCTCTTCTGAATCCTATACATGCCTGATAATTCTCTCTTGTCATCTCTTACCTCCACTCCACACTCACCCTTCTCACCCCCACACTGAAATATTAGTATACCCCTGCAAATACCACATATTCTTCCTACTATACTTTGCATGTGCTGCATCTCCTAGCTGTGGCAAGTTACACATTTCCTCCTCTCCCACACTGTTACTGCTACCAAAAAGCATTCTTTTCCTAGGGGACCTGGTGATTGTCCAGCCGTAAAGTCTGTTTTGGAGATCTCCTACTCTACTCCTGAAGCACCCTGATCATGCCTCAATCATTGTGTTGATGATGATAAATGACTTGGCATTTTCCCCCATGAAATATCATAAACTAAGAGACCTTTCAGGGCAGGAATTATGGTTTGATCTCCAATATGTCACGAGCTCTGCCACAAGAATGATTTATGTCATGTGTTGTGGATAATAATGAAGTCTTGTGGAAGGAATAAATCAATTGTTGCTTAAAAGATTTAATTATGAGTCTTGACCACCTAATGTCCTTCCTGACCTAATCTTAAATATTTTTGAAGAAACATCAAAGCAAATATTAATTTCTCCATATTTAATTGAAGTGGAAATAAGTATCATAGTTTATTGACATTCTCCTATAATATTGTATACACACATTGCAAGTTCAAAAAATTATTTTGCTTTATATTGTTGAAGACTATAAATGTATTAGTAGTTATTGAGATGGGAATTCCATCTTAAGCCTCTATTTTCATTATGTAATAATGTGAAAGGATACCTTATAAAACATTTGTAGTCATGTTTTCAAAGAATTTGAGGAGAAAAGTAGATTCTGCAACACAAAATTTTTGCTGAGTTGAATACTTTATCATTTGCAGTTTATTGGTGCAGCCTCTAATGTTCTCTTCTCTAACTCATATTCTCTGTTTAACTGTGGTGACATTTAGTGTTTGGAGCACTTTGCTCACAAGGCAGTGCCATGACATAAACAATTCAAAGCCATCCTTGAGATACTTTCATTTCAGTTACAGGATACAAAAAGATACATCTTCTATGTGTCCTCTGAAGACACTGTTTCTAGTGATACAGTTAAACATCATAGCAAACGTGTGTGTTGTTTAAACTGCTCTCCTACCCTGCTCTTATTCTAAATGCTTAAGTACATCTGTCCAAAATACATCTGCATCTGCTTCACCATTGAATCTGTTCTATGAATTTCACCTAAATAGCTCCACATCTGTTATTTATCACAGAATATCTAGAATTTGATTTTCCACACATTTGCTTCCATTTCTGTTTGCAGCAGAAATTGTTCAGTGCTTATAAGCATAATAACTTCTAAAATTCAGCCACTTTTCAGTGAATGCTATATAATTTTTATTAACTTACCTGATGTCCAACGTCCTGACTTTATGACTGGAGCCTTTCAACATTGTATGCTGAAGGTTTGACCCTGCTCATACTGTTTGCTTTGCTTTCCCCAGAGTTGCCTATTAATTTAACATGAAAATTTATGTTTGAAACTTTCCAGCATAATTTTAGAAATCACTTGTAATGCCAATGGGACCAGCAGAGTTGTGCCAAATAAAGTGGATTATGATGAAGGTTTCAAGGGTCTGAGATAAAATTAGGAAATGAAAACATAAACATTACACTATAGAGTTTTCCATGTGCTAAATTTGGTCTATTTAAAGAGCAATCTTTATTTAGAGATAATGTCTGCTCTTACTTTGATTTTAGGTTCCTAACATTTGCAAATAAAATGTCCTTATTCTATGAATGATACTGATATAAAATTATAATTTATTTTTAAAAATATTTGTTTGACAAAAAAAATAGCAAACCTATATTGGTTAGCAAATATGTTTTGGGATAATTTTATCAGTCTTTGAATTTCAAAAATAGAGAAATCAATGCCATAGGCAATAATCATTCTTGAGAAACACCGTATCCACTTCTTTGCAATTGTCAACTGTGGTGCTATAAACATTCAAGTGCAGATGTCTTCTTTATAGAATGTCTTTTGTTCTTTTGGGTAGATGCCCAGTAATGGGATTGCTGGATCAAATGGTAATTCTACTTGTATCTCTTTGAGGTATCTCCATATTGCTTTCCACAGAGGTTGTACTCGTTTGCAGTCTCACCAGCAGTATAGGAGTGTTCCTATCTCTCCACATCCATGCCAACATTTAGTGTTTGGGGACGTTTTGATAAAGGCCATTCTCACCGGAGATAAGTGATGTCTCATTGTAGTTTTGATTTGCATTTCCCTGATGATTAGAGATGTTGAGCAGTTTTCCATATGTTTGTTGACCATTGGTCTATCTACTTTTGAAGTTTCTGTTGATATCCTTTGGTCACTTTTTGATAGGGTTGTTTGATTTTTTTTCTTGCTGATTTTCCTGAGTTCTATATAGATTCTAGTTATCAGCCCTTTAACAGATGTCTAACATGCTAATATTTTCTCCCATTCTGTAGGTTGTCTGTTTGCTCTCATGATAGTTTCTTTGGCTGTGCAGAAGCTTTTAAATTTGAGCAGGTCCCATTTATTTATTTTTGTTGTTGCTGTGATTGCCTTTGGGGTCTTCTTCATATATTATTTGCCTAGGCCAATGTCTAAAAGAGATTTTCCAACATTTTCTTCTAGAATTCTTATAGTTTCACAACTTAGGTTTAAGTCTGTTATCTACTGTGAGTTGATTTTTGTGAGAGGTGAAAGGTGTGGATCCTGTTTCCGTCTTCTGCATGCAGCTATCCAGTTTTCCCAGCACCATTTATTGAATAAGGATTCTTTTCCCCAGTGTATGTTTTTGTCTGCTTTGTCAAAGATTAGATGGCTATATTAGGATGGTTTTATATCTGGGTTCTCAGTTCTGTTCCATTGTTTTATTTTCCTGTTCTTGTGCCATCAATGTATGAGTTAACAGTACGTAGAATTTATTATGTTCCAGATCCTGTTCTAAGTACTTTACTTATATTAATCCATTTAGTCCTCACAATAACCCTATGATATAGGTAACTTTAATAGGTCCATTTTACAATGAACACATTGAGGCTCAGAGAGGTTGCATAACTTGCCCTAGGTCACAGAGTGCTGAGAAGCAAAGACAGGTTTCTATCTTGTAGAGTGTAGCTGTCATCATGATGTTTTTATTAGATTAAACTATTAAAAATGCAGAACTTATTTTCATACTGTGTACCTTTGCCTGGTGTCATTATGTCAGCTTAATCTTTTAATTTACCCCACTGTATTTCCTGGCATCGTAGACTGTATCTATCCATGTTCAGACACAATTGGTCATTTACATGTGAGTCAGAAATCCTGAGATTATGTTAAACATGAATGCCTTTCCTCCAGAGCTGATCTGGAGGATTAAATGTATTTGTGTCAACTGGGTTAGTGCTTAAGATCAGAAATGACTAATTATAATTATTATATTTTTTATTCAGGATATTATGGGGGTACAAATATTTTGATTACATGAAATACATTTGCCTAACTCAAGCCAGGGTCACGAGTGTGTCCTTCCCCCATACATTGTGCCCCTACTCCATTAGCTGTGGGTTTATTCACTCCACCCGCTCTAGCCATCACCCCCACCACCCTTACCTGACTAGCACCCAGTGCGTATTACTACCAAGTGAGCACCTTAGTGTTGATCAGTTAGTACCAGTCTGAAATGACTAATTATTTGGTAGGCACTAACATGTTTTTCAAAGGGAGACCTTACCCATTTACTTTCTTATCTAAGCTCTCACAGCGGCCACAGCTCCCACTTTGTTCACTTTTTGGAGACTTTTTTTTTCAGCATATTATAGGGGTATAAGTTTTAAGGTTTCAAATAATGCCCTTGTCCTCCCGCCACGCCACAAGTCTGAGCTTCAAGTGTGACCATCCCCCAGATGGTGTACATCTCACTCATTATGTATGTATATACCTGCCTCCCTCTCCTACCCACCCAATACCCAATTAATGTAGTTCCTATGTGTCCACTTAGGTGCTGCTCAGTTAATACCAGTTTGCTAGTGAGTATATGTGGTGCTTATTTTTCCATTCTTGGGATACTTCACTTAGTAGTATGGGTTCCAGCTCTATCCAGTAAACTACAAGATGTGCTATATCACCGTTATGTCTTAGAGATGAATAGTACTCCATGGTATACCTATACCACATTTTATTAATCCACCCATGAATTGATGGGCACTTGGCTTGGTCTACAGCTTTGCAATTGTGAATTATGCTGCTATAAACATTCAAGTGCAGGTGTCTTTTTCTTAGAGTGTCACTTGATATTTTGGGTAGATGCCCAGTAATGGGATTGCTGGATCAAATGGTAGATCCACTTGTATCACTTTAAGGTATCTCCATATTGCTTTCCATAGAGGTTGAACTAGTTTGTAGTCCCACCAGCAGTGTAAAAATGTTCCTATCTCTCCGCATTCACACCCAACATCTATCGTTTTGGGACTTTTTGATAAAGGCCATTCCTACTGGAAATAAGTGATATCTCATTACAGTTTTGATTTGCATTTCCCTGATGATTAGAGATATTGAACATTTTTTCACATGTTTGTTAGCCATTATTCTGTCTTCTTTAGAAAATTTTCTGTTCATGTCCTTTGTCCACTTTTTGATCGGGTTGTTTGATTTTTTCTTGCTGATTTTCATGAGTTCTAAGTAGATTCTAGTTATCAGCACCTTATCAGATGTGTAGGATGTGAAAATTTTCTGCCATTCTGTAGGTTGTCTGTTTACTTTCATGACTATTTCTTTGGCTGTGCAGAAACTTCTTAGTTTGATCATGTCCAATTTATTTATTTTTGTTGCTGCTTTGATTGCCTTTGGGATCTTCTTCATAAATTCTTTGCTTAAGCTGATGTCTAGGAGAGTGTTTCCAACATTTTCCTCTAGAATTCTAATAGTTTCATACCTTAGGTTTAAGTCTGTTATCCAGCATGAGTTGATTTTTGTGAGAGGTGAAAGGTGTGGATCCTGCTTCAGTCTTCTACAAGTGGCTATCCAGTTTTCCCAGAACCATTTATTGAAGAGGGATTCTTTTCTCCAGTGTATGTTTTTGTCTGCTTCGTCAAAGATTAGATGGCTATATGAGGATAGTTTTATATCAGGATTCTCAGGTCTGTTCCACTGGTCAATATTCCTATTTTTGTGCCAATACCCAATTGATTTAATTACTACAGCTTTGTAATATAGTTTGATATCTGGCATATTGATACCTCCCATTTTGTTTTTATTGCCTAGCATTCCTTTTGATATGTGGGGTCTTCTCTGGGTCCAAATGAAGTATAAAACTATTTTTTCCATATCCATGAAGAATGATGATGAGATTTTAATAGGTATTGCATTGAATCTGTAGATCAGTTTGGGTAGTATAGACATTTTAATGATGTTGAGTCTGTCGACCCACTAGCATGGTATGGATTTCCATCTGTTTACATCCTCTGCTATTTCCTTCCCCACTGTTTCATAGTTCTCCCTGTAGAGGTCTTTTACCTCCTTGGTTAAGTATATTCCTAGGTACTTTATTTTCTTTGTTGTTATTGTAAAGGGTATTGAGTCTTTGATTTGGTTCTCAATTTGATTGTTGTTAGCATATATGAATGCCTCTGATTTATGTGTATTGATTTTGTATCCTGAGACTTTACTAAATTCATTTATGAATTCCAGGAGTTTCTTAGTTGCATCTTTGGAATTTTCTAAATATAATACCATGTCATCAGCAAACAGTGACAGTTTGATCATTTCTGCCCCTATTTGGATACCTTTAATTCCACTTTCATGTCTGATTGCTATAGCCAGGACATCAAGTACTATGTTGAATAGAAGTGGAGATAGTGGGCAGCCTTGCCTGGTTCCAGTTCTAAGTGGGAATGCTTTCAATATTTGCCCATTCAGTATGATGTTGGCTATGGGTCTGTCATATATGGCTTTTTATCATTTTTAGGTATGTGTCTTCTATGCCTATTTTATTTATTAAGTGTTCTTATCATGAAAGGGTGTTGAATTTTGTCAAAAGCTTTTTCTGCATCTACTGAAAGACTCATGTGGTCTTTGTCTTTGCTTCTGTTTACAAGGTGAATTACATTTATAGATTTACGTATGTTGAACCATCCCTGCATCCCTGGGATGAAGCCCACTTGGTCATGATGAATTATTTTCTTGACATACATCTGGATTCAATTAGCTAGGATTTTGTTGAAAATTTTTGCATCTATATTCATAAGGGATATTGGTCTGTAGTTTTATTTTTTGTTGCATCCTTTCCCGGTTTTGAAATCAGGGTTATGTTCGCTTCATAAAAGGTATTGGGGAGGATTCCATTCTTCTCAATGTTGTGGAATAATTTCTGCTAGATAGGCACCAGTTCTTCTTTGTAAGTGTGGTAAAATTCGGGTGTGAAAACAACTGGGCCGGGACTTTTCTTTTTAGGAAGATTTTAAATTGCTGTTTCTATTTCGGCTCTTGATATTGGTCTGTTCAGAAATTCTATTTCTTCCTGGTTAATCCTAGGGAGGCTGTTTTTCTAGAAATTTGTCCATTTCCTCCACATTTTCCAGTTTGTGTGCATAAAGGTTTTTGTAGTATTCGGAAATTATATCTTGTATCTCCTTGAGATCAGTTGTGATATCTACTTTTTTGTTCCTGATGGAGCTTAACAGAAATTTCCCTTTTCTGCTTTTTGTTAGCCTAGCCAAAGGCATGCCAATTTTGTTTATTTTTCAAAGAACAAACTTTTTGCTTTATTAATCTTCTGTATAGCTTCCCTGTTGTCAATTTCATTTAGTTCTGATTTGATCTTGTTAATTTCCCTTCTTCTGCTGGGTTTGAGGTTGCCCTGTTCTTCTTTTTCCAGCTCTTTGAGTCGATCCATTAAGTTGCCTATTTGTAAACTTTTTGACTTTTGGTTATTTATTTATGGAAATAAACTTTCCTCTCAGTACTGCTTTAACTGTGTCCCAGAGGATTTGATAATTTATCTCTCCATTGTCATTTTGTTCAAAGAATTTTTTATTTCCATCTTGATTTCTTTATTTGTGAAGTAATCATTTAGTAGAAGGTTGTTTAATTTCTACATTTTTATGTAGAAATGTGGGTTTCTGTTAGGGTTGATTTCCACTTTTATTCCACTGTGATCTGAGAAGATACATGGTATGATTTCTATTTTTTAAAATGTTTTGAGACTTACCTTGTGTCCTAGGATATAGTCAACCTTAGAGAATGTCTCATGAACTGATGAGAAGAATGTATATTCAGTGGATTTTGGGTAGAATGTCCTGTAAATGTCAGTCATACCCAATTATTCTAGAGTTTTGTTTAAGTCCATTATATCCTTATTAATTTTCTGTTTGGAGGATTTGTCCTGTGCAGTCAGTGGGGTATTGAAATCTTTGATTATTATGGAGTTGCTATTAATTTGCTTAGATCCAGTAAGGTTTGCTTTATGAATCTGGGTGCACCTAAGTTGGGTGCATATATATTTAAAATTGTTATATCTTCTTGTTGAACTGTACCATTCACCTTTATATGATGACCATCTTTGTCTTTCACTACTTTTGTTGGTCTAAAAACTAAATCATCTGAGATCAGAACCACCATGCCAACCTTCTTTTGGCTTTTGCTTGCTTGAAATACTGATCTCCACCCCCTTTACTTTTAGTCTATATGCATCCTTGCAGGTTAGATGTGTTTCCTGAAGATAGCAGATACTTAGTTTGTATGTTCTTATCTATTCATCCAGCCTATGTCTCTTGAGTGGGGAGTTTAAGCCATTCACATTTATTGAGAGAACTGATAAGTGAGGCAGTTTACTGTTCATTCTATAACCTGCAAAACTAAGCTTTATATATGAAGGAGAAATTAAGACATTCTCAGATAAGCAAAGTCTGAGGGAATTCACCGAGACAAGACCAGCCCTACAAGAAGTATTCAAAACAGTGTTATGCCTGGAACAGCATAACTACTTCTGTAGTTTCTTGATCTGCCACTGAGTGGAGCTCTTCCACCACACTTGGAAGGTGTTGGGTTGGACATTGGTTGAATGTTGTTGCTTTGATTTCTCTCTTGAGCCATTGTAATATCTGGCCTTTTATCTTTAGGTTTTGGGTGTTTTTATGTCTGTGAGTATTTATTATGCTGTTCCATGTGTAATACTGTTTTGAGTCTTTCTTCTGTTTGGTCCACCCTATTTTTGAGTCTTTCCACTGTGTTTTGTATTTCCCTGAATAAAGTCTTCATTTCTAGGCGATTGGATTGATTTTTCTTTAAGATATCAATGAATTTAGTGAATTTTTGTTCCAAGTCCTGAATTTTCTTTGTGGTTTCTTTGTGTTGGTTATCCATTTTTTCTTGCATATCATTGAGCTTTCTTACAATCCAATTTTGGAATTCTTCTTCCATCATTTTAGTGTTTTGGGTTTGTTTAGTCTTCATTTCTTGAGAGTTGGTATATCTCTTATGGGGGGTGTTTTTGGTTTGATTCTTCGAAGTTCCAGAATTCTTTCGATGAGCCCTCCCCATCTGGATCAGCTGTTGTTATTTCTTATGCTGCCCAGGGGTCCTCTCTTCTGTAGTTTCTTGATCTGCCACTGAGGGGAGCTCTTCCACCATACTTGGAAGGTACCCCTGATGGGAGGGGTTACTTGTGGAACCTATTGTGGCCACTTGTGGGGGATTTGTTGCTTGATCACAGCCCTGTCTGTTCGCCACTGACCAGGGGAGGAGATCCAGCCCCAGCATTTTGGTCAACTGGGTGACCTAAACTGTTCTTGGAGGCAAAGTCTTTCATACTGCCTGCTTATGAACTGCACACAGGCCCAGTGGATTCTCCTAGATTTGGGGGAGAGTGGCTTTTCTTCTCTCACCCCGCTTTCAGGGGTGGAGCCTACCACTTTTGGCAGGGGAGATGCAGGCTACGGAGAGAAGTTAGCTCCCCAGTCTGCCCTGCACCCCAGCACTGCAGTGGCTGTAACTCCCCTTGGTGTTAGTCTTCTCAGTAGTTCGTTGATTGGGTTAGGCCTGGCCAGTCGATGGCAGATTGTGTAGGGGCGGGATTTGTCAGGAGAGTCTCCAGGCTGGGGGAGGGGATTTGCTCACTGCACTGTATCGCACCATGGTGGCTGGGTTGTGTACCCCCTCAATGATGACCGCCTGCCCACTTGCAGTGTACCAGCACTGGAGGTGACTGTTTAGAAGGTGGCAGGTGCCAGGTCGGGGGTCTGGGTCATCAGGACGCCCTGTTGCCTTCTCTATGCCACATTCCCTACGACTCTTGCCTGCTCAGCCGTAGTTCTCGCTCTTACTGGCCCACTCTGTGCAGTCCTACTTGCCCGAGGAAGTTCCAGCTTAGAGTCCCTAACTTAGTGAACAGCTCTGTAAGGCTGGCCCTGCTCATTACCAGAGGCAAGCGATCTAACTGCCTCCTCTATCAGCTCAGTTGTGTTTCGTCCCCTCTTGGAGCCATCCTAGCACTAGGCTCCGGGAAGTTCACAGTGCCTTCCACTAATGAAGGCACTCTCCAGCACCCTCTTCTCTAGAGAACATGATCTTATTTCCTGATCACCTTGTTCACCTTGTTTTTTCCTTTTTTGAGAGTCCCACACTGAACCTCTGTGGATTCTCAATGCTGTCCTTGTATGGGGGAGATCTACTTGCCTGTAAGAGAACAAGATCTATGTCTCCTTCTCTGGGAGCAGGAATCTGGGGGGTTCCCTTTACTCTGCCATTTTTCCTTCTGGAGACTGGTTTTTAGTGGAGCCTGGTTTCCCTAAATCTCTTTTCTTTGCCAATCAATGTCATTCTCCTAAAGGACATCCAACACTCAGTTACTTATCCTTCCTTTTAACCAAAATTAATCTTTAATGGTAATAACAAGAGAAATAACAACAAAAGAAATCATTCAGTGATTGTTTTCAAAATGTCACATACTATCCTAATGATTTATATACATAATCCCATTTAATCCTTATAACAACCCCAGTTACCCTTATGATCCTCATTTTACAAATAAGAAAACAAATACAGAGAAATTAAGCACTTGCTCAATGATATGTAGCCAGTGAGCTGTATAGTCAAGATTTACTCTCAGGTATCTGTTTTGAAAGGACTGGACACTACTGTGAGAAGGTGGAGACTAACATCCTGTGCTTCTCCTAAAGGTCTGGTCATTGGACGTCAGCTATCCCCTTGAGATTTTTATCTTCACATTATAACTGATTTTGGTAATTGGATCTCTATCATTACTGTGTCTTGATAAGCAGGTTACTGTCCAATCCCCAGGCTATGACTAAGGCCCTATTTAGTACTTGCTTTTTGATGGATCTCTTAAAATTTTGTTGCTAGTGCAAAATCTGGGACCTACCACTTACTGATATAGATCCTGCCACCCTTAATTCAATGTCATTGTAGATCACTATGTGCAATTGGCACCTGGATTCCTACTATGCTGACTTATTAAGACATTTGTAGCCACAGAAGAGAACCCTAGTGTCAGTTAAGTTGTTTGTTTGGCTCACAAAAGGTAATTTATTGGGATTTATGTATTTTTTTACAGTAAAACATTTGTATCAAAAACTGCAACAAAAAATGAACACGTTTATTTTGCATTGCCATATGTCTTAGACATTCCAATGTTTCAGACTATGTTATTCACCATCTGATATATTTTATTCTGAAGAAATCTGGAACTCCAGAAAAAATGGCAGGGAAGATACAATGCAGAGAGATAACCTAAAGAAACTAGTGTTCCTCCCCCCCAATTCTTCATATATTCATCTTTAAATCATTTTTAATAGCAAAAATGTATATCAGATAATTTATTAAGAAAATGTTACCTACTTTTCTAAATTTGAAAATGATTGTGGTGTTTATTAGTTTGTTAAAACTTTTAATCACTTTTTCTTTCATATAAATATTCATTTTTTCATCATTTTCTTTTTTCTAAAAATGGAATTCCTATGTTTCAAGACCCACAAACCTGAATATGCCCCTAAAAGACATAGACAGAAAACTAAAGTAGATTTCTCTTTCTGGTGTATAAAATCTAGAATTGAGGATATTTTAGGATTGACATGGAGGAAGTTTTGTTATAAGAAAAATATTATGAACAAACAAAACAAAAAATTACCATTGTATTAATATTAGAAGATGGACTGGCAGAAGGAGACCTAAGAAATTGTTATTGGAGGACATATACACTTTTAGAAAATTATCGCTTTTTGTATTTCTAGCCTGGAACATTTCTTGATGTTAACTGTGTGGGTGGCAACGTATAGGCAACCAAATGGAATTCTCTTAATAAAATATTTTTGTGTCTTGGGATCCTGATTCATTTATTTATCTATTTATTTATTTTGAGGTTTTGGTGATATTTTCATTCAAGTATGATATTCTCCCTTATTTTTTTTTTTTAGTTTCAGAAAATTATAGGGGTACAAATGTTTTGGTTAAGTGGATATTTTTTGTACTGCTTGCGTCAAAGTAATAAGTACACCTAACATCCAGATAGTGTACATTGTACTCCTTAGGTATGATTTTACTCATGCTCTATTTCCTGCCTGCTTGATATCTGCTGCATTTTACTTTCATCTGTGCACATTAGTGCTGATTGGTTAGTTTTAATTTAATAGTGAGTGCATGTGGTGTTCATTTTTTCATTCTTGTGATACTTCAGTTTGGACAATGGTCTCCAATTCCATCCAGATTGTTGCAAAAAGTATTAATTTCTTTATGGCTAAGTGGTGCTTCATGGTATGCATATACCACATTTTATTAACCTACTCATGAACTGATGGGCACTTGGGTTGATTCCACATCTTTGCAATTGGAGTAAACATTTGAGTACAAATGTCCTTTTGATGAAATGACTTTTTTTCCTTTGGGTAAATACCCAGTAGTGAGATTGCTGAGTCTAATAGTAGGTCTACTTTTAGTTCTTTGAGGAATCAGCATACTGTTTTCAAAGCAAGAAAAGGACCCTAAGTGTGACTTTTATGTTCACTATTATATATACTACCAAAATATTGAAATCAATAGAAAATCTTAAAATTTACTACATATTTTATGGCATTATCTAACATGTAGCCTGGTTTCTTTATCATTAAAGTACCTAGCTGAAAAATAAGCAATTTTTATCAAAGATATATCATGCCATTTGGCTGTATATTGAGAAAAAATGATTTTTTATATTAATATGTAATTAGCTCAAAGGTGACACAAATTAAACTAATTATTACACTCAACTCCTTTTGGAGACTATTAAATCATTACCTTATAATCCATAGAATAAGAAAAATATATTTCAGGATAAAATCACATATTTCTCCTGCAAATAACTACATATAGGAGTCTATTTAATTTTCACAGCTGCTATTCCATTTTTTTCTCTGACATTACCTCTCTTTTGAGTGACAGTTCTTTTCTATGTTTCTCCCTAGATTTTTATAAAATAAGCCTTAATTATATGTTTTTCACTAAAAGTGAGTAAAAATTTATTTTGGATACCATACAAGGTACCATAGAAATAACTGATTAAGAATTAATGGCCCTGGCTTTCTTCTATTTAGTATATTATTTGATTTTTACAGTTTGATTTTATTATCTAATTTTTTTCATTCTTCTGTATATTGTACTATTTATGCTTGATCAATAATATATTTTTGTTTTAAAAAAGCATGTTATATGTACAGCATTGGGTGATTGATTGCACTATTTTGCCACTAGAATGGCTATATTTTCTATGAATTTTAACATAATAGATAATAAAAGCACTTGATCTTATTCCCAAAACATCTAAGGAATGCATCTTCAAAAATGATAGGATAGAGTGTTTTAAAGATAGTAACTTAAGGAAAAAGGATACATGGTAAAAAAGATTCAGTTATTTTTTGCATATATTTTATCTTAAATAAAATAGGTTATTATTGCTATAACAGAAAGTAAATTAAACATATATTGATTAAAATAAACGAATAGGGCATCTTATTTTCACACATTGAAAGCTGCATAGAAGAGAGTTTTATAATAAAATCTAGAGGTTTTTGTTTTTCATATAAAGGAACCATGTATTTCATTTATCAATCCTTTGAACAAAGACTCAGTTTTTCTGTACTGAACATAAGCTGCTTGGACTTTAGTGGGGCATAGAATTAATCAGAGAAAAGTAAAGACAAAAGGCAAAATCACTTTTTGCCTTTGTAATTCGTGCCTTTAAAAATGTGTTGGGGGTTTATATATCAATATATTTAAAAAGCTGAAGATTATAATAAATGATTCATATGATATAAAAATGGGCAATAAATATATAAATCATGCCTACCCTCTTCTAATTACTGGAGATGTGCAATATAACATAAATTAGATTAGAAAAAAATAAATAGATTTATAATAGCCCAAATACATTAAGATGAAGAAAAGAGATGCTTTCATATGACATCTCTTGATGGACATGTAAAACGTTGCAAAATTCAGAGAGGGCAATCTGGAAAATCTTAAAGTAGACATATAATATGATACAGAAATTCCACTTATTTTTTTCCTCTTCAAAACCTTGCAATGGATATAGACTTCACTCACAATAAAAGGCAAAGATTTTTAAATGTTCTAAAAGCCCTAAACTCTAGACCCTCTGACATTTTCTCCTCCTACTAGTCCATTGCTCACTGCTTGGGCCATGTGGATCACTTTGATATTCTTTCAACACAGTATGTGTTTAAAGATTTATTCTGTTTTCTCAGTATAGAGTGTTCTTTTCCATGTATCTATCTGTTCAGCTAACTTCTTTACCTCACTTGGCCTTTGCTTAAATCTTACTATCTCAATGAGGCTTGCCTTGGCTACTTTACATGTCAGTCTTTTGTGTTTGTTTCAGTGATTTATGTCAAGAGTCTAGATGATACTTCAACAAATATTTATTGAATTAATGGAAGTATTATGTACAAAAAAGTTTTCTCTATTTGCTTAGCAATAATACATATGTATAGAAACATTCTAAATGTCCATCAGTATAAGCCATTGTTATTGCTTATAACAATGGCTTATATTGATTTCTTAGAATAAATAAGAAATAT
Source organism: Mirza zaza (assembly GCA_008750895.1). NCBI lineage: Eukaryota > Metazoa > Chordata > Mammalia > Primates > Cheirogaleidae > Mirza > Mirza zaza. The sequence goes on along the minus strand of VSMD01096250.1, from coordinate 86,956 downwards.
TCTAAGAAATATGCAAGGTTTAAATAAATGTGGGAGATTTACACATTCTCTCATAAAATCATACCAGAGACATATGACTAAGTGACTAAGCAAGTTTTAGAATCAGTAAGATATGATTTTTTAAAATTTTATTTTTAATTATTACATAATTATACAATAACATATAATAATATATAAATGACATGGGGCACAGTGTGATGTTTTGATACATGTTTACATTGTTAATGATAAAAATAATGGTATTTAGCATATCTCTAACTTCAAACATTTATTATTTCTTTGTGGGTGAGAAGATTCAGAATTCTTTTAGTTATTTAGATAACACCATAATATTATTTACTATCACTCTGCTATGCTATAAGACACCAAAACTTATTCCTCCTAACTGTAATTTTGTATTTGTGAACTTAATTGTATGAAGAGAGGGGAGTATCTCCATTTAAACTTTGTATGGTACCTAACAAAAGCTTTCTAAAGATGGTACTCCAAATTATTAATAACCATTACCTTTACGAAGGGAAGTGAAGGAGAATGTATGCATCATTTGTGTTATTTTCAAAAAGGATACAATGATGCGTGACTTTTTAGTGCTAAAATAAAAATAAAATGAGTGATTTGACAAGTTTAGAGGAAAGCCAAATCTCTTTCAGCTAAGATAGCATTTGAGTAGAAACATAAAATATGCATAAACTTTTTAAAAAGCCAGAGAGATGGAGAAAGAATGGGAGAATAGAGTATTTGAGACAGGAGACACTAGAATATACGTTCAGAGGTATAGGTTACTCGGGAAATGGCATATGTAAGGGTTCAACAGGAGCAGAAGATTCATTTGGGACCGTGAAAAGCTCAGATCTGGGAAAGACAGGTTGTGGCCCAATTATAGAAGACCCTGTACATGAGACTGGTGATTTTGTACTTTAGTTTGAGTGAATGAAAAGCTATGGGAGGATGATATTTGAATAGGAAAGTATCTTATCAAAAGTAATGTTTATAGAAAATCAATTAACCCTTTTGGACAGAAGATATTATTTTACCTATTGCAACTAGAATAGTAGTTATAATCTATCAACAAATCTGATAAGAATGAGTATTTCTGAAGTCATTGAATCACCACACAAACAGGAATGATATTTTACTTTAAAACCATTAAATGGATATATCTATCCATTTATTTATTTTTCTTCTTTATACCTTATCACATAATGTTAATATAATACTTTAGTGTTACAATAGAAATTTACCAACCATAATGTTTGGGAGTCACCACAATCACCCATATAAGCAAACAGTGATGCTTTCAAAAATTGTATCTTTCATCCCTGCCAAATTTAATTTTATTTCTCTTTACTAAATAGTAATATTAAAAAACTGGAAATATGCTTAAAAGCCTTTAAAATATAGATTCTCTTTTTACCAAATAAATAATAATATATTCATCAGTTTTTTTCAATCATATATTTAATGAAAATTATTGTGTACCTGCTATGAGACATTGACTATAGCAGGGACTTGGATTAAAATTATAAAAATAAAATAAAAATGTGTAACTCTGAAATCCAGTAAGGAAGATAGAAAACATGACAATAAATGAAAAAAAAATCAGTTTTGATGAATTTTTTGAACTATATAAGACCAAAGACTAAGAAAAGAAAGTAAATACATATTGTAAGAATTTCCATAAAGATTAACAGAATCTTGAGAAAGAAAATAGGAGAGGGTAATTTGTTGATGATCTTTTTGATGTGACACTATATATACTGCTGATCTAAAATATATAAGAGAACTAACTATGCATGGATGGAGAAAATAATTTGCAGATATACAAACAGTAGTAGAAAGGCCTTGGCTCAAAAAAAGAGCCGTTGCCTTGAGTTGTTTGAAGATTAACGTGTCTAGAGTTTTAAGAGCTAGAAGTGTGTGGATGAAATGTGAGATTAGGCAAAGGCCAATGATAAATGTTCAAGTCATGAAAACACTTTGAATTTTATATTAAGTGGATTGTGAGGCCACCTTAATCTGTGAATTAGGAGACAAAATTATCAGATTTGCATTTTAAGAAAAATTATCTAGGTTACTTGTGAAAAATTGATTGAAGGGGTGGACATTAGTATAAGCAAAGGAACCAGTTAGGAGGTTATGTGTTGGCTACATCTTATGTGAAGTAGAGTATAAGCAGGCAAGCTAAGAGGTATATACATATTTGAAATAAATTTTGGAATTAAAATCAACAGAGATTATTAATGAATTGAATATTAAAGGTAGAAAAAGGAAGATAACAGATATGATTGACTTTTGTTTGAGAATTGGGAGGGTTGTTTTACTGATGGGTAATACAAGGGAAACACACAAAGGTTGTATTTGGGAGACAATAAGTCTAAGTTATAGGGGGAAATATGAAGACAGATAGCTATACAGATATGGAGATCAGAAGAATAACCTTGACTGTAGATACCTATTTGACATTTATCAGAATAGAGATGACATATCATGGGATTGAATGATTCTATTAAAAAAGAGAGCACAGTTGACAAGAAGAGTTTTGAGCACTGGAAGACTGTAACATGCAGAGTTTCATTGAGTAGAAGCCAACATCAACAACAAAAGATGCTAGGACCTGCCAGTGAGGGAGAAGGGATGTGTCAGACAGGATATTACATTCTAATTTTGTACTTGTGATTCCCTTGTGATTTCCTTTCCCAAGGAAGCTGTTTTGGGGACTTTTTGTAGCTATTTCCATAACCCTTTTAGGTCTTTGCTAAAGTATCAGTATCTTAGTGATACTTTCCCAGACCATGCACTTTAAAATCAACCACACCCAGTACTGACATTCCCTGTACCTTTCTCTGTCAGCTTTATTTTACTTTCTAGCACTTACCAAAATTTAACATAGGTAATTTACTCAGTTGTTTATAACATGGCTCCCATCATAAGACCATATGACCCAAGAAAGAAAAGATTGTGTTTATTTAAAAAAAGATGACAACAACAACAACAACAAAACCTGCTTTATCCCTGGAACTTAAAAGCAGTGTTAGACATATTGGTTATGTTCATAATTTTATTTTTGTGAAATTGAATGAAGCAATATTACTGGACTGGTAGATATTGATGCAAGATTAAAATTGTTTTTTGAAAGAGTGAAAGCTGAAACAAAGATTGTGTAATCAGTTATTTGGGGATAATTTTGTCTTTAAAAACAGTGAAGGTATTAGCTTTGCAGGAGTAAGAAACTATCTTCATTGTACAAGAAGAGAAGATATATATATATATATATCTTCTCTTCTTATATATATATATATATATATATATATATATATATAGAGAGAGAGAGAGAGATATGAATATAGGGGTACAGATATGAATTAAGATGTCTTTAATTTCCTCAATGAACTCTTCAACCTGGTGTGAGTAAAGCAAGAAAACAAGAGTTAGGTTTGTGAGAAAAGGGAAAAAATAGATCTAATTTACGAGTTATTCCAGGTGATAATATTTAAAAGAGAAATGTGGTAGGATGGCCAACAGGTGTGGATTTTCTACATGAATTTTGTCATTTCATATTTAAAGTGAGAAGACTCACTCTATGTTAATATCACCAATTACTTTATGCTGCTTAGGTACAAAGAGAAGGTAATGACTATTCAACCAGATGGCTTTTAATAGTCAAATGGAGCAAACTGAGACAAATGCTAATTATGTGTATGTGTGTGTGTGTGTGTGTGTGTTTGTATACATACATATACACACACATATATATATATACATACACATATATGTGTGTGTATATATATATATATGTGTGTGTATATATATATACACACACACACACACTAAAGCATGAAATCTATGATGGACAAGAAAGCAGATGAAGAAAGATTTCTGAGAGACACGGAAAATGTGGTGAGCATCAAGATTGATAACTCATTATAAGGTCAAAGAATTGTGGCAGTGGGAGTAATAGAATAATACATGATTTTCAAGTACACATGCTAAGTGTTTTTCATTTATTATTATAAACCAATTGCTTAAACCCTTATCCCTGCCCATCTTCTTTTTCTATCAGATTCCTAGGAATATTCCTCCTATTGGTTTCTGTATCAGTTCATAACCTTGCAGTGAATCCCATGAACCTGGGAGTATCCTAGCAAAGCAAACAACAGTTACTAAGGACATCTAAAAACCCATGCATGTATTGTAGGTGTTCTGGTGGATTCTCATTTCTAAAAGTTATTCTCAGAGATGTAGTAGTTTAATACAGAAGTCAAAGAGAAAGCAAAATGGATTTTGGGAGGGAAACTTCGAGCCTGAATAGCTGGATTTTAGAAGGCTTTTCAGAACAATGATTACGAAAACTACTAAAATAGACACAGTATGGCAGTTTCAGGCTTCATCATGCTTGAGGAAAGAATGATTCACCAAATATTTTAATGTTTCCAACTGTAAAGTGAATTCCCTTGCAAATAGTTGCATAAATTTTACGTAAGCTTAAGTAATTTCAGTTATCATAAAAGAATGATTTGACATTTTATAACCAATATAAAAATTGCATAACAATAAAAATATATTTTAGTCTTAGTTAAATTGCCTACCACACAAGCAATACACACAGTCTCACCCACTCATAAACTCTCCCAGGAGCACTGGATTACCAGGAAGTGCTCTTCTCTGGAGTCTTTAGAGGGGAAAGGGAGAATATATGAACCAAACATGATATGGTCATTGTAGGGCAATCACAGAGTTAAACTTACATTTAACTATACTTTTCTAAGAAATAGCATAATAATCCATGCAATTTTGATCATATTTCTTTTTTCTCTGAATTAACAATATTTCTACCCTAGATACTAGTTTTTCTCTCATGTGTTAAAAACATAACCCAAACTATTATTTTCACATGTATCTGAACAATGTTCTTATACAAACTGTTAAATAAATAAACAAACAAGCAAGATGATGAATGAGTAGTACCATGCTTTAACTGTTTGTTTTTCTTTTATAGAATTAATTAGTTTGCACTTACGTTACACTTATTAGAGTTAGGAATATCTGCCAATGAGTTGAATGCATATGTATATGACAGAATTTGAAATAAGTGCTCAGTGGTATTATTATTACTATGGTTACATAACCATAACCATAGGATTAAATTCATACATATTTGTATAAATTTGAAAACTAACATTTCAAATAACTACATCCAAAATGGATATTATTATACAAAATTTTATCACATTGAGTTACTAGTTGACATGAATAGGGGGGCACGAGAGATCATTTAATCCTATATAAACTTTCTACACAAAATTATTAAATCTGACTATGTAGTAATACAGATGTGACTTATCTATAATCACAGTATCTATACATATATTTTAACTTCCAAAACCTTTAGGCAGAGGGTATATTACCCACATAATTTGATTACCACAAATGCCTTGGCAGCCATGTCTCTCTGTCAACAAACATGCATTCACATATATGTACACATTTACTTTAACTATAAATTGAGAGAGTGAATGCTTTCACTCTATAGCCAAGACACTTTTGGGTTTATTAAATTCCTTTCTTCCTTGAAAAAGCACAGCAAATTTAGCAAGAAAATTTTTCAGCTGAGCTCTAATACCAAGGAAAGCAAAAATTTTAAAACCTTACCTTCCTACTTTTGTTCTATTTTAGATTTTTCATATTTAGAGCAAGTTGTTCTTGCCCTTTTAAAAAATCATGAAAGAAAAGAAGTGGAAAGAGACAAAAAAGAAAGAAATATGAAAGAGTGTTTAGTGGGACATTTTAAAATCACCTTTCCTTTTCCTTCAATTTTTTTTCAAACTTGATCATTATTTGGTAGGAAATAAAATGAATCCAGACTTGAAGACTAACAGGCAAGTTATGAAATTTATTAAATCACAGAATTGGGTATAGTGATATAAGAAGAACTGAGACTGAGTGATTTAAATATTTTGTTTAAATATCTACTGAAATTATATCTTTTTCTGTGTATTTATTGAGGTACATTAATAATGAAGAAAACAGCTGTGCCTATTGAAAACCATTTGAAGTACAAATTGGTGACAGAAGATGGCATGTGAATTCCCCAGGCATCACAACAAAAAGTTGGGCACAGAAGCTGAACAATTGCAATTATAATTGTTGCAAATGACCTCTACCAGTTGGGAATGCTGCCCACTGCCACTACTCACCTTGATTCATTAGCATTTCCTACAGCACCTGGACCACTAAAAAGTGATGTTTTTACATTATCCAACTTCACAATTCATTTAATCTATGATAGACGTACCCATATTTCAAATGACAATGGCATATGCAAACTTTGGACATATGACAAACTGGCTACTCAGCATTCCAGCAATGAAAAATATGTGCTCATGGTACTTTAAATATGTGTCTTAAAGTTATTCCTTATCCATTTAGAAAGCTCTGAGTGACAGCTTAAACCAAGGTTTGTAACCCCCAGGGTGAGACTACATTACCTCCCAGGGCAATGGAAAAATTTTTGCTGTGAGCTGTGTGGTGACTTGTACTCAATACTTCTTTTATAGATCAAGGAAGGAATAAAAATTACCTGGCTATCGATGCCTCTGTTTTATAATCTGCTTTTATGAAGGAGATTATGATGAATATGTTAATTACCACTTTTTCTAATATTTTGCCAAGGTTTAGGGGGAATAAAAATGTTAAAACTGTGTGGCAGTTATGAAATGCTGGGAACTTGTTACTTACATTGTTATAACAGAAATGTCAGCTATGTGAGAGTTGACATGACTTATCATGACTTTTATATGTATTTTTGCAAACTTTTTTGAGTCTCTATCCCATCCCCTGGGAAGAGGGAAATCTAGTGTCTATCTTTCTTTAGTAACAACAAAATTTTCTGAGGTCTTCTGCCTATGCTAAGAATATGTTATAATTCTGTATTTCTACCAAATGCTGCATGCTATTCTTCTCTCCATTCTCCCCATGGTTGCCTTCTCTCTGCTCTCTACTATCTCTTGCATAGTGATCCCAGATTAGAGGCAGCCCAATTTTCTTTTAATGTCTTCCAAAGTAGAACTAACACAAGATAGTTCCTGAAAATTGTGGAGGGTGGGGCACCAGGCACAGCTCCAAAATCCATGCAGAATTTAACATTTTATAAGCCAGCCTATTTTTGAAAGTCTCTATCTAAATCTACTCATGGATATTTCCCATGTACCAAGTTTCTTTTCCTTAATACACACTTTTCCAACCATATTCTGAGTAATATTTTTCTCTGCTTAGATATCTTCACTACTTCTTCTTTTTCTCTCCCTACCATAACTCCTTCAGGGAACCTCTTCTCCTTCTGGATTTCTTAAAAACAAGCCATTTGTTTGTTTAACACTATGCTCTAGAGCCCATTTGTATACATCTAAATAGTCAATCAAAACATTTTGCTAAAAAAAAGGGGAAAGAAAGAGACAGGAAAAAAGAAAAAAAATTGCAACTACTTACTCATTCTTCTCCTCCATCTCTTATCTTTTAAGAAAGTGTTTATAACAACAGACCTTCAAGAAAGGCAATAATATCTCTAATTTTAAATATGAAAATGAGGCTTTAAGATGATAATTATGCAGCCTAAATTATAGAGATAGTAAGTAGCAGAGCTTATATACAAATCCAATTTGTAAAACCACAGCTCTATGTTTGCGTGTGTGTGTGTGTGTGTGTGCGCACTTATATAACATTTTAGGCTGAACTCTGTATCAAATATATCACGTATGACCACCAGTTTGAAACATGTCAGATGGAAAACACAGAAGAGCTTAATGGTTGTCAAATGTTGTTAGATGAAGAACTAAAACATTTTTTGAGTGGGCATTAGGGTTCTCCAGAGAAACTGAACCAATAGGAAATATATATAAAAATGTATATATATATATTATATTATTTATATATATATATATTTTTTTTTCTCCTGCCCTCAGACTTTGGTGCTCCTTGTTCTCTTGCCTTTTGGTTCAGATTAAATGACACCACTGGCTTTCCAGTTTGTATTTTACAGATTGTGGGGATTCTCAGAAGAGAGTGAATTTCTGCCTTTTTGTTTTATCAGAGATCTTAATGAATTGGATGATACCAACCAACACTGGTAAAATTAGACCTTCTTTACTCATTCTACTGATTCAAATGCTACTCTCTTCCAGAAACACCTTACAAAAACACTCAATAATAATGCTTTACCAGCTATCTGGGCATCCCTTAGCTCAGGTAAGCCTACACCCAAAATTAACCATCACATAGGGTCATCAGGATTTATATCTATTTTCCAAATAGGTTAAATTTCCTTATTTATTACATTTTCTATAATATTTTTACTCCATATTTCTAACAAATGCCTCTTGCATATCACCATTGTCAATGCAGCCCTGAAAAGCAGACAGATTTGTCCTGGTTCTAGTCAACTTCTGTTGGTAGACTGTCTGTGCTGAGGATTATACCAGGCACAGGGAATATAGTACAAAGGTAAAACACACTTATATACCTACTTCCTGTAGGCCTATAAGAATCACCTGAAAAGCTTATTAAAATGATTTTCTGGGTTCCTCCCCACCACAAATGGTTATAATTCAGAAACTTTAAATGTGATTCAAGGATCTTCCTTTTTGCCAAGTTCCCAATGATGGTACTGCCGGAACTCAGAGCACATGATGAATGGCATCGCTTTAGTTGATGTTCTTTGCAATAATTAGGATGAGTTCCGATGTAATTACCTGAAAGCCTGACAGTGAAGTAAAAATAAAAACCACTTAATATCACATAACAAAAAGTCAGCATGTTGGAGCTTTTAGAGCTGGTCTACAGCCCAAATATGTCATTAAGCACAAATGCTGTTTTTATACTTGAAATCACCCATTTCCATCAAGCTGAGTTCTCATTTATCTTATGGATTGATGTGTCATGTTTCCAAAATGAACGTCATATCTCTAGAAGTAGAAAGAGGGAAGGGAAGCAGATTATCAGGCCAGTAAAATATTCTCTTCATTTATATTTGTGACAGAGAAGAAAAATCCTGGGAGACTTCTTCCTATGTCTCACTGACTAATTTGTCACATGACATGGCTACTCCTTGCTGCAATGGAAGCTGAGAAATTGTATACGGGGCATTTGCAACCAGTAGTGTGTACAGGTTCTATCACTAAAAGAAGAGAGAAGGAAATGGCTAGTGGTTAAGCAACCAACTATTATATATTTAACACATTCTGGAAGGATAAAAAGAGGCATTTACTCAGTTAACTTGGGTCTAAACATCATTTTCAAGAACATAATAGTGTATACAAAGGTATGGAATTATAAAATAGTAAAGAATATTGGGGAAAAGTAATAAAACGTGTTTTGACTAGAATATAGAGTATATGGAAGGAAATTTTCAGGGAAAAGCTGAAGAAAAAGGAAAGCATAATCGTATCTGCATTTTGTAGTTATATGGCTATTCATAGTTAGTATAACATTATGCTTTTCCACAAGCTATGAGGAACTCCATTTGAAATTTTTTAGGAATCATGAAGAGAACTCTTTCTATGTATAAGCCTTGTTTGCTAATGGGATCCCAATAAATAATAAATATTTGATACAGGTCATAACTTTACTGATAAAGAAGTATGCACACAAGCTTCCACTGCACCTTCATTCTTTCTGCAAGTGTCACCATTTTTATATTTGTTGGCCACAAAAGCAGTTGGAAGTTAGAATTGCAGTGATAACTTAGTTAGCTGGTTCTTTCTGTCCACCAGCAATGAGTTTGGGGAGAGGACTTTATGGATTAAAAAAATGCAGTGCTATTAACCTCTCTTAGGTGCTAGTTTATTAGAACTTTGGAACATGAGAAGTTTAAGTTAACATGAGCCAGGATTCAATCCTCTTTTTGTATGCTCCTACTTTGGGAAATTATGGAAATGTACTCCTCTGGTGAGATCCTTTTCATTTGCTCCAAGTTAACAGTGATTATCATTTGCTGGAATCTGACCAATTTAACATTTCTATAGGCTCCTGTCAGTGTCTTGAGGAGTGAAAGTGAAAATCAGTGGAGTGAAATTTCTGAATCACTGTGAAGTCCTCAAAGGAAGAGATTTATATAAATGAAAGGTGGTGATTTTATCATTTTAAAAGTGCCTTTGGAGGTGTCCCCTGCAGAATCAGAGATTATCATACAGGTCTCATTGCTTTTTTCCCGTGTTTTAGAGTTTCTGACTAGATATGGTTTTCAGAATGGCAGGATCTGAAACCACTCAGCATAAGAGGCTGGCAAAATCAATATAACTGCTATCAGTCATCAAGCAGAAGATTCATTTCACAAATCAAACAGAGTGCAATGCCATGGATTCCTCCACTCCTAGTGACATTTGTTTTTGTATAAATACAGGAAGTTAATAAAAATCTAACACACTGATTGTGTATTGGCCAGACGATTTGTCTCTGTGATTAATGGTATCACATTCTATGCCAGTGCCATAGCAAACTCTTCTAAAATTGTCTACTTCTTTCTGAAAGTAGCCTAGCTATCCTCTCTCCAGAATAGATTTCTTTAATCACAACAAATTTGTACTACTTGAATTATCTATTAAGAGTGTTATCAATATATATCACAACCCACCCTCTTGGCACCCTCTTTCTACACTGAATTAGTGTAGGTCTTCAGCATAAAGTTATATCATTTTCTTGCAATTATGTGTTTGCATCTATCATAATTTAAATGATTTAAACTAAAATATCCATGAAGGTAGGAACAATGTTTTAGCCATTTCTGATATTCAGGTATAACTCAAAAAAGCTAGTTTAAAAAGAAAAAAGACAACACTGGTGTGCTTGATCAACTTGAATGAAAAAGAAATACTAACATGTATGGAGGCCAGGGACAAATGAAGTAGCTCCGCACTCTTTAAGACCAAACTAGAATTCTAAGTATACCTAAATATCTGCTGGGTTTTTTTTTTTTTCATCCTGAAGAGTGAGGAATTTGTTAACATCACCTTGGTCATTAAGTAGCATTCATTATATTCCAGTGGGAGCAGCAATAAGGGAAACCTTTCTACCCTGTGACTATTTAAACAATGTAGGACCTAATGGGATCAGGATCTCTTCTCCTTGGATACACTGTCCCTGCTTGATACAAACTTCTAGACTTACCACAACCATGAGCATCTTTCTAAATCTACCATTGAGAAGATATGTGTAAACATTTTTATCCCTCTAGGCTTAAGTCATCACAGACTCCAAGGATCATATTATATCTGAAGATGATTTAGAAAAAAAAAAAAAACAAAGTAGCTAACGACCCTAAATGACTCTTTCTAGAGCAGGGATTCTTTGTACCGAGACCAAGCTTGTCAACATGTCTGCATTGTCATAAGGGTGTCCATCTCCTCCAGCAGATTCCTGTGCCATGTAAAATTTTGTGTATAAATGTATAAGTATGTGGAAATTTTTATGGGGAGAGTATTTATAATTTCATAAGGCTGATAACCCCAAAGTTTAATAACTACTACTTTTGAGTTATCATAGTGCAGAGAAGCATTCAAATTATAAAGTCAGAATGTAAGGCAAAATTCAAGCAAATTTTCCCTTTAAATTTTCTCATATCTTCCATTGCAGACAGAATGCTTCTCTCAAATAATCTAATTTAGTCTAATAGAGATGGTTACTTTTTTTCTTTTTTCTCATCTTTAGTTTTAAAAGATTATTTCTTGGATAGAGCCACAAACAAATTCAATGTCTTGTGTTTAGAACTTTTCTGTTGTCATTAGGATGGAGGTGGTTGTTATAGTTGTGTTTTTTTTTTTTAAGTCAGACACAGAATGGCATAATTTTTACATGATAATAGACATCATGTCTCCCATTTCACACTTCCTCCAAGGCATGTGCTTAATAGATGGCAGGCATAATTACTAGCACTATTAAATTTCCTTTCACACCATCTTTCTTCTATTTTAAAAAAAGTTATGTGACTACTATTGATGAGGATGGGGGTGAAAGGAAAGTCTTATACACTGTTGGTGGGAATGTAAATTTGTATAGCCACTATGGAAAATAGTATGGAGATTTCCCATAAACTAAAAATAAATACCTTTATGACCAGAGGTAGTTTCATTGCATGAGATAAAATGCCCACTGTTCCTTTCCACAGAAACTGGGAGATAGGGGTGTTATCTTCCTTTGTCATTATATTTCATAAAGATGGGTCCTAGGTCATTGAGAAAGATAATCCTGGGTTTTAAAGCTGGCAAGAAGTTTATTTAGCTTGTTAAAAGATTTACATACATTTCAAAGAGATGGGGAAACAACATAAAAATTTTCTAAAGTAAATTCTTTAAGAAAGAGGGAGGGGGGTTTGTTCCGTTTTTATTTTTCATAAAAAAAACCAAGTCTCTTATTTTTAATTTTTATTCGTCCTTATACTAAATAAAAGCTATTTTCATACTTTTTTTTCAATTTGTGAAATTTAATTTAACCCTTCATTTCACAGATGTGGAAAGTGATGTCCAGAGTGTTTTTGAGTTTCCTAATGCCTGATTAGTGGGTTAGTGACAAAATCTGTAACTCAAATTTTGATTTTTGAATTTTATATCTAAGTAATATGCTAAACTATGCATCAAACAGTGTTTTTATTTTGTTCTTTCTACTTTAAAAAAAGATGTTTCCTGTGGTTTTAATCCAGAAGGCATTGCTCTAATAAGGATTTTCTTTTTTAAGTATAGACATCAGGGAAGTCATGCAGTGCCTAGATTTCTGTGAATGGTGATTAAGGAAATTGAGATGTCTGAGACAATATATTTCATCTTGGGTGTGTTCATTTTTAAAAGTCTAGGGATTTATTTGTTTTATTTCAGAATATTATGTGGGTACAGATGTTTAGTTTACATATATTGCCTTTGCCTCACCTGAGTCAGAACTATAAGTGTGCTCATCTCCCAGACAGTGCACACTGCACCCATGAGGTGTGAATATATCCATTCCCTCTTCTCCAATCCCACCTGCCTGACACATGATGAATGTGACTACTATATGCGAACATAAGTATTGAACAATTAATACTAGTTTGATGGTGAGTACATGTGGTGCTTGTTTTTCCATTTTTGTGATACTTCACTTAGGAGAATGGACTCCAGCTCCATCCAGGATAACACAAGAGGTGCTAGATCACCATTGTTTTTATGGCTGAGTAGTACTCCATGGTATACATATACCACAAGGGATTTATTTTTTATTTTTTATTTAAAACTTTTAACTTGATTTTTTAAGTACATACACACACATAATTTTATATAAAGGCAGCATGGTTTCTTTTTCCCTTTTCCCTGTTTGCCCTTCTCTCTCATAAATTCCCTCTCTTGGGTATTCCTCTTCTACTTCTTGTTAAACCATTCCCTTTCAGATTTCTCTCCTTACTAACATAATCTGATATATGCACACACATACATAAGCACATATTTTTACATTCACTGGATCTTATTCATTATGGCTAGTTGTATATAAATGAATCACCTTCTTGAGTCTTTCTATTCTAGCTCAAAAGTGCCTCATGGATATCCTTCCAAGTCATCTGGCATACTCTATTTGATATATAATTTAATCTTACAATAATATGCCATATCACGTTATCAAAGAATACCAGAGCAAGACAGCAATTAAAACAATAAAATCATATATCATGCAGGAGCTATTGCAATAGGGGAAAAAAGGCCTCAGTATAGAACTGGACTTAATTCCCAATATAGTATCTACAATTGGGGATTCAAAGCTAAGGAGCAGGATGGGAGTTACAGGATACAAAATTACTAGGAGAAAGATCAGGGGTAAGAGAGGATTCTGGCTAAAGTGACTTGATAGGACTCTTGCTTAAGGTAGGCCAGGGTGATCATATGCCACCTGGGTGATGGTGGGGGTGCCAAATTTGATCAGGTATCAAGGGTGACCAAACACTGAGGGTGGGATTCTGGCTAAATAGACTTATCAATGTTCTTGTTATAACTGAGCAATGCAGGCCATGGATGAATGCCATTATCAAGGCATAGTGGAGAAGAGGGCTTAGAGGTAGCTGATGAAGTTTATTAGGCATTAGCCATATATAGGAAAAGTCAACATATATAACCTAATACAAGGTTTAATCAAGGAGAGTCTGTATGTAACATAATTTATTCAGACCTCTTATTTTGTTTCCAAATATTTTTATCTATGATTAATATTGATTTAAACTTGTTTTATTGAAGACTAGAACTACTATGGATAGATTCCTACGAATAGGATTGGTGGGAGAAGGATTATATATTTTTTCTTTAAAACTATCTTGGCAAAAAGGACTACAATACTGCAATCTTTGACTATAAGTATATGAGAGACCCCTCCTTCCTAGTAGAGACTTTACATAGGGACGCAGCTAATTCTGCCACACATCTTGAGTGTCTTTGGGAGATTCTCTTTATTTTCATTGGCTCGAATGGAAAAATGTGAAAAATATCCTTGTAGTCACATTGAATGCTGAGTATGAAACAAAGAAATGTTGGGTCTGGAAAGAATAGTTTTAGATAGCACAGATGTCACCTGACAAAATATTCCATGGATTTTGTGCCAAGAGTCACAGGAATTTTATAGTTGTCATAATTTTCTCCGAGGCAAGCATTACAAATGTTTTCTAGGAAACAACTACCTGCAGTCCCCATTTTAATATTTTGACTAAGCCATGTAAAATCACTGTTATTCAGTCACCATAACTATGAATAAATAAGACACTATGACACTTTGGAATACCTTTGGCTTCTAGGAAGAGAATAATTTAAATCGTTCTTCTTTTTGATATGTTTGTGAGTATAAAATCTGACTATACAGTTGGCCCTTTTTATCCATGGATTTAACCAACCATGGACCAAAAATATTTTTAAAAAAGATAACTATAAAAAATAATGAAAATAAAAATAATAAAGTATAACAGTGATTTACATACTATTTATATTATATAAGTATTATAAGCAATTTAGAGATGAAATAAAGTATACAAGAGGTACACATAGGTTATATGCAAATACTGAGTCATTTTGTATGAGGAACCTGAGCATCTCAGATTATAGTATCCAAGCCATGGATCTCTCCCTGTTTCTTAATCTCTCTCTCTATATAAATATATTTATAATAATTTTTCTAATGAAAATGAATGTAAAAGTCATAAATAAAATATTAGAAAATTGAGTCTAGCAGATCTATACATAATATTATTCATTTCAATAATGTGAGATTGATTTAATGCAATCAATCATACATAGCCAAGTCAGTATGTTCTTACAGAGTAGTGGTTAAGACATTGGGCTGTGGAGGTTAACTGATTTGCCATTTCCTTAATAGCAGTTTGTTTTTGAAAGTTATTCACTATTTTTGGGACTCAATTTCTTCAACTGTAAAATAGGGTTAATACTAATGCTTATCTCATGGAGTTGTTTTAAAGATTTAAATTAGTTGATATGCATATAACTATCTGACATATAATACATTTTCAGTACTTATTATCTACCATTATGATTTACTGTGGTCACCTAAGATGATTTTGGAGATGCTTTTATTGTTCATGAGAAACAAACTGGGATATAAAGTTTGTAAAATTGGAAGAAATTGAAAATTGCCTTGCCATTTGTTATTTGACTTTGCCAGTAGGACTGAATGGAAACCTGGGGCATTGATAACTGTCTATTACTGGCTTATTATTATTCATCAGTGAAATTCTCAAGGCCAGCAAGAAATATTGTGGTTCTCAGCAGTGGGTCATTACAATTTCCTTTTAATAAGAAGAATGTGAAGAGTGCTAAAGACCTACATTTAGCATAGGAGAAAAAGCAAAGAATTGTAATAGAAGCCTATTCTAGATGAGATGCATTTATTAATTATCACAAAGGCCATTGGTAGATCCAATTTATTTATAATTCTGCAGAATGACTGTAAATTCATCATATTTCTCAGCAAAAGAAGTTATAGATAATATTTTAATTTGTCACCTATTATGGGTTCAAAGCTTTATATGAGGTACTCCATTTAACACATAAAAATGCCAGGTCAGTGTTACATTTTACAAAGAACCTGAAGATGAGAGTGCTTGAGCCATTTTCCTACAAGATCAAAACTGAACTTCTCAACCCATCTTTCACTAAAAATGCTGTTCTTCATTTGACTTCCTTCCCAGGAAGGGCTGTCTCCATCTATTGCTTAAGTCAGAAACATGGGCTCATTATTAATCAGCTCTCTCTCGCCTTTTCCTCACAACACACACAGACAAAGGAATTTAAAAACAACCAACCAACTGACACAGATACAATATCCTATTGATTCCAGTTTGTATGCTTTGCTGAAATCAATTCAAATTTCCCTGTCCCAGCTGCTTATGATTTAGTTAGGCTACCATGATCTTTTGCCTGGGGTATTGCAATGGTAACTTCCTTGACAGTCTCTCTTCTCCAGGTTTTACCCTGCTCCAATTCACTCCCAAGTTTTTAGCTAATTTTAGCAACTTTTTCCAAAATATAATTCTGACCTTGCCATTCATTGCTTAAAACCTGTTAATTACTTCTCTTCATTCTCAAAACAGTGCTCAAACTCCCAAACATCACTTAAGAGGCTTGCACGCTTTTGCTCATACTTACCACAGCCTCCCTTCAGCAGCAAATTTCTTACTTCCCAATTAGGACTCCAAGTCCAAAAAGTTCACTTTTTAAAAATTCGATGAGTTTATTTTCATTAGTATTTACACATCGTTTCCTGTTTCATATGGCTACTTTCTATTTATCTTTCAGAGCATATCCTATATATTTTATATTTCCTTTCCTAGGAAGTCTTCCCTGGATCAGCAGCTCTCCTACGTGCTGCAATTAATCATGTTAACGTTCCCCTAGTTACAGTTTTAGGCTGCACTGGAAATTGTCTGTTTCCTCATTCTGCCCCCTACTCCCAACTGCCAAATATACACGTACATACACACATATACACATGCACACACACGCACTTCTTGATTTTTCTTTCTTATAATAAGAAGGACCTTAGGGTAGTAACTTAATCTGAGTTAATTTTCTTTTTTTTTTTTTTACATTTGAGTATTACCCTGTCTTACCTTCTTGCAGAAAACACACAAGAAAAATGGAAAATGTATCTATATATGTATGACACTGAGATAATTGAATATTTATTCATGGTCCTTGTTAACAAGGCTGTTGTAAGTTGACTATAAATACTATATTTATTAACTATTATAGACCTTTTTTTTCCTCCCAACACCTTTTTAACAGCAATTGGGATTCTTATCCACTTTTAGAAGGGATTGCCATTTCAGTGGGCTACCTTCTCTACAAATCAGGGAAGAAGCAAAGCCCCTACCTCAAAGTTTGTTGTTTTCCAGTGTCAGAACCTGTCTATGTCTCTGAGATACATTGCTCCAAATCGTATCCCTTGCTGTAAAATTTTAAGGACCTTTAGATAAAAGTGTGATGTCAGGAAAAATATCTATTCTCAAAGATGTCCCTGACAAACTACATTGTATGTATAGACAGTGTACAGTAGTGTCCTGGAATAGCTCTTGAGCCAGGATAGCCCTCATTGGAAAATTAAATCTTTTTTATAAAACTGTGTGGTTTTTGAATTTTTCTCTTTTATATGAAAGTATAACAATACAATATCCTAGTAACTGAAATTTTAATTAATCTAGATTTTACTAAAATTATGAGAGCTGATTATGACTGATATAGAGTAGAAGCATTTGGGGGGCTCTCATGCCTGTTCTTTCTGTGTTAGACAGGACTATGAAGAGCTAGAAAAGCAGCTGAAAGAAGTCTTTAAGGAGAGAAGCACCATCCTTCGTCAGCTGACAAAGACATCAAGAGAACTTGATGGAATTAAAGTCAACCTTCAGGTGAGATGAAAACTAATTTTCCTAGCAGTAAGAATGAGCAGTTACTTGATATTCTTTAGGAGATTTACATGCATTTTAACAGTTTTTAAAACATTTCTGGGCTTTATTATAGTGGTTCTTACTTATTATTATACAAGTTTTGAAAATAAGAGCAATTTAAGATGTAGTCTAGGAATCTGTGGTTTGCAAATATGAGAATGAGGAAGTTGTGTGACTGGCAAAGCCATCAATTCCTCGCAGCTTCGAAGATCAATTTGACCCATATACTTTTGACATAAAATGACACAATGTAATTATGGCCAAGAGTTAAGTGAATATAGGGATGATGACTCTAAGAGAATTTTAAATTCCCCCCAGGATAGCTCTGAAGATTCTTTAATAAACCTCATTACTGAAATGGGTGAATGTCTTAGAGAGTGTCATCTATAAAAATATATTATCATGGTGAACTTGTTATCAAAAAAGCAAAAATAGGGCATACATCTGATAAGAAAAATTTCTGAAATATCTGACAATATATTTCAATATTTGATTTAACATTGCATTTATTCACTATCTACTTATGCTAAAAACTTTGCAAGTATTATATGATTTAATGCATAGGGTATAACATAGGGTAGAATGCATAACATAGGGTAGAACTATTATTGTGTTTTAGTCTCATGAGGATGGTGAAGATGATAGTGTCAGTAACCACTAAAGCTATTGCACATGGTCAAGGTCTACATTTTTAAATTTTCACATGAAGACTATAATATAGTTAGTATTAGTCTCATTTTACAGGTGAGAAAACAGACTTCCAGAAATATTAAGAAACTAATAGCATGCATATGGGACAGATTGTTTGAACCCAGCATATAAGCTCTTGTTCCAGAGGTTATGTTACATCTGGAGAAGATGGAAATAAAATTTAAAAAAATATATCCACAACCCAGTAGGAACAGATTATAACAGTGCAGGAATAGTAGTACTGTGATGGAAATGTGCACAGAACATTAGGAAAACACTCACTAGAATAAAAGGGGATACAAACTGATTTCCATAGAAGCCAATGCCAGAGTTGCACTTTATCATTAAGTGGAAATTCACCAGCTAAGTAAGACTGGGAAGAATACTGAAGATACCTGCACCTTCTCAGAGATATGGAATACCTGACATATTGAGAATATTGCAAGTATATCGTGATATGTCCAGAAGTGGTCAGTGTTTGCAATATTCCCAGAACAGTCAGTCTCTCTATACCAGTAGCCTAAAGTCAATACATCTAATTATAGTCTGGAAAATTGATTAATAAAAAGCTATAATTTCATGGAATAACATTTGTTGACAGAGTAACAATTATAACACTAAATGTAGTTGCAATTTTTAAGATGCCTTCTGTTTATTTTGTGTCAGCCATTGTGCTTTATCATATTAAATCTTCTTAGTAACCTCTGTACAAAATTAAGATCAAATTGTATGCATATATGCATAGGAAACAAGACTCAAATAGGCCACAGGGATTGTCCAAAGTCATATAAATATAAAAATCATGATTCTAGATTTCAAATTTAGAGTGAATAATTATATAGCCCATTGTACATTTTTCTTTTCAAATGGAACTCCATGAAGATAGGAGCTTCAAAAGTCTTATTTGTTTCTATAACCACAGCACCTGGATGAGATGGTAATATAAGGCAATTAATAAATATTTTGGCTAATTGGTAGATATATTAGTCTCTGATATCCTTAAAGGAACTAAGGTTATTTTCAGAAAATTATACTTCACTTCCCCAGATATTGCTGAGGAAATTATAAGGAGGTACACTCCAGCTCTCCTAATTGCATGTGCCTTGCTCACTCACATCTTCATATCTATATGTTTCATTTCTGTATCTCAGTTTTGTACTTTTTGTGTGTTATTTCTTGAGTACAGTTCCCCAATTTTTTGATCTTCATTTCCTTCTGAATACCCAGAGTATATAAGAGGGTCAATAAATTAATAAGCATATTTGTATTGCCATTTTTGCCAAGTGCTTTCATACGTCTCTTATCCCCTTTGAGTTCTCCAATAACTCTTTAAAATAGGATCTTTAGGATTCTCATCTCTGTTTTTCTGATGAGGAAGTCAAAGGCTGATTTTGTGACCTGCCTGATGTCATATGACCATGATATACTTTGAACTGTAAATCCCAAGAATAATGATGTTTTCCCTCATTTTAATTCCTCTTCCCCTTTTCTTTGTAGATATGTGATGTTGCTCTTTCCAAAAAAACAGAACAGTGTGTATTAGCTGCTTCAGTGACAACCCCAGTCAGTCATTATAAGGAAGACTTTGTCTTGTGAAGTTCATTCCAGGACATCCCTAATACAGTACTTATCGTACTACATCAAAATTGTTTGTTTTCAATACTAGATTGAAAAATCTGTGAAGGTAGTCACCATGACTTCAAATAGGTCTTTGCATAATTTATGATGGATATTTGTTAAATAAATCTTAAGTAAACAAAGCATTTGCCCTTCTTGCTATTATCAATTCCCTACCAGTCACAGCTGTTTCTTCTGCAAACAACATTATTTGTCCCTTAGTTTCCACTTTTAATGTCAAGAATGACAGGTTACCCTATTAAATAGTTTATTGGATATAAATAATAAAGTTATTAGAGGAAACTTAATGGGACAGATTCTTTTATGAGAAAAAGCTCAAGGGGCTTTTCTTCTATAATTCATGGTCTCTGAATCCTGAGTTTGCCAGAGTATATAAATACTAATGACAAAAGTGGTATATATATATATTTTTTTCTTAACACTTTGTCTTTAAAGACCAGTTGCAATTTTACATGGCCCTATTTTTTGGGGGGTATTCTAATGCATTACTCGTAAACAAGAAATAGACAAGACCAAACAGGTGCATGTCTTTTAACTGGTTTAATCTTTAATTGTGTTATTTCCCAGCTTATCCCGGGAGGCTTTTAATCTTCCCCAGTATTCGTAGAATCTAAAGCAGAGCTGGTTTAACATGCCTGCAGAGAACATAATTAAACTTCAAAGGAAGAATAAAAGATATATTTTATATTCACTTATCAAGAAATTTAGATAGTTAGAGAATCATTTCTTCTCCATCTAACCTCTAAAAGCTCAAACTTCACTCAATCCCCTTTCATTCACTGGTAGTATATGTACTAACTGGTGTCATAAATTCTTTTGTACACCTTAGAGCTGTGAGGACCATGATGCCTCGTTTTCACATACCTGTTCCAGGGCACATATGTAGTCATGCATTGTACCATAGAACCAAAAGTAAAGCAACCCTCAATTTCTCACTTGAATTTAACTTTCTTTTTTTCCACGCTTCTTATCAGTCTTTAAAAAATGATGAGCAGTCCTCCAAAACTGATGTTCAGAAGCTTCTGGAATTAGGACAGAAACAAAGGTAAGACTGTGCTTCTCTTTCTTTTCTTTTTTCTTTTTTTTTTAGTTGTTGTTTTTTTTTTTTTTTTTTTTTTTGCCATAGTGTCTAACTACATTTAGAAACTTTACTATAATCTGTTTATTCTACATGCAAGAATTTATTTCTCTTCTTATGCACATTTAAATATACATGTGATTCACTACGGAATCTTGTTCCAATGCAGATTCTTATACAGTAGATATGTGGTGGGGCTTGGGATTCTGAATTTCTAACAGGTTGCTTGGTGATGCTGATGTTCTTTGCAGATCACAATTTGAGTGTTAAAGGTCTTTAATACTTTATTTCTAAGATGGATACTAATAAGTCCATCTATCAATAAACATATGCAATAATATTGACTTCAGTGGACCACATTTAACTGAATCAAAACTTGTTTATGACAATAATGGTCGGATGGTAAAGACTAAGATAATCTTTTTGACAATACAAGTAGAATTAGGACCATTTTATTAGTGTTGGTTTGTTTATTTTTGAGGGAAATATTAATATATTATGAGATAGATCACTATGGATTATAAAAAGCCATGTGTTTTTAAAGTTGCTTCTCTGAGCAAAACAGAAAATAAAGAGAAACCAAACCAAACCAAAACAAAACAAGGTATTTTAAGGCAAAAACAAGCTCACATTTGTTATGCACTTACTAGAGAATCTTCTAGATGCTTTATATATATTTTCTTGTTTCATTTTCACAGCTATCTTGTAAAGTAGTTATTATTTCCATTTATAGATAGGAAATTATTCAAAGTGCTTAAGTGGACTGCTGAGAGTCATATTAATTTGGATTGGAATTTAAACTCTACCGTGTCTTACCCAATAGCTACAGCCTTCCATGTTGTCTCACTTTCTAAAACAAAAAGCTGCTAGAAGGATGTCGTATGGAGTAAATTCTACATTCCTTTCCATCAGCCTGTTATCTCTTCCACTGATTTTGGCTCTTGATCGAGAAGCCTATCATTGACATGCATTTGAATTGAGGCAATAGCATCTGTTAGAAATATAAAATTGAGTCTTGCATTGACACTGTTTTAATATTTACAATGATATGAGTATTATTTATTGAATGTAAAATTCTCTTCAAAATCTAATATTAAAAAGTGCTTGAATAAAATATTGAGCTAAGATTGTTTCCAAAACTACTTCAATTTAAATGATTTTATTAGTTTGAAATAAATCACCTCTTAAAACATGTATGCTTAATATTACACAAGTATTTGTGGGTCATTGAGGTAGTGATGGAGAATTGTAAATAATCTTTTGAGTAGTAATATTGGAATACAATTCCACCATAATAAAGAAGGAAATCTTGTCATTTGTGACAACATGGATCAACCTAGAGGATGTTATGTTAAGGGAAATAAGGCAGGTATTGAAAGACAAATACTGCATGATGTCACTGATATATGGGAGATAAAAATGCTGCTCTCATATAATTGAAGAGTAGAATAGTGGTTACTAGGGGCTGCAGTAGTTGAAGGGGTGGTTAGAAAATTGTTGGTGAAAGAGTACTAAGTTTCATTAGATAAGAGTAATAGGTTCAGGAGATCTTTATACAACATGGGGATTATAGTTAGCAATAAATTATATTCTCAAAAAATAAAAAAAATAAAGTAAAATAAGAAATAATTGGTCACAAAAGACCAAGAAACACCAAAAATCATTATTTTGTGTAGAGTATTTCACATTGGGAAAGGAGAATATAGAAAAATAGAAAAAATAGAAATGACCTTTTCATGATGTATGTGCATCACCAGTGAGAGGGTTATCGTGATTTAAGAAGGCAGAGTGAGTCTGGGAAGATTAGAAAATAAATCTTTATGCAAAGACTGGGACCAAAAATTAAAACTCTTAAAGGTTGTCCCAGACTGGACCTCAGTGATAAGCAATAGAGAACCTATTTGAGGTAGCTCTACAGGAGATGATAAATTAAAGAAAAATTTTAGGAGAATTATTTTGCCGACCCTGTTCAGGGTAGAAAGAAAAAGGTAGAACAGGGTGAGAAAAAATGGCTAAGTGACAAGGACAGAGAAATATCAACAATGAAGACCATGGAATGAAAAAGCAATAAAGTCAGCCTCTCTTCATTATGGGAGGAACACACATAAGGAGCGAGGCTTATGCATTATGGGAATAAGGAAAGTCTATTCCCTTAGTTTGCTGTTGTTTTCTTAAATTATTTATGGCTGTGTTATCTGACAGACAAAATATCCAGGAAAATCTGAAAAAAAATTGATTAGGCTTATTAAGAATTTTAGATTATCATGTACACAGTTGATAGTGTGTAAAAATTACCAAATGATAGAACAAGTTTTTTGATGAAAGGATGAAATGGAACACATATTTTGGTATTGCAATTTCAAAGTTTTATCCAAAATTAGAAAAGTGATTTAAAATGTGTAAATTTATGACATATGCAACTAAAGTCAGAATGAAAATCAATTCTAACAATTGCTAACTTCTTAAAAATG
The DNA here is from genome assembly GCA_008750895.1 of Mirza zaza. Lineage (NCBI taxonomy): Eukaryota > Metazoa > Chordata > Mammalia > Primates > Cheirogaleidae > Mirza > Mirza zaza. Next base: position 63,132 of record VSMD01096250.1, on the reverse strand, counting down.
ATATAACATTTGATATGTTAGTTTTTGCTGTTTACTTAAAAAGAGGAATATTGAAATCATGGTTATGTAACTGAAGGATACTGAGTATCTCATTTCCAATTTTAGATATATTAAAAATAGTGAAATAAAAATACCACTTTTGGATATAAAAACATTAATTTATTGCAAATGTAGAAGTTTTATCCGAGTTTGAAAGAGGGAAGCATATTGTAAATTGTGTTTGGCTGTGGGCCCAGCTCTCAATTGTTACCTTCTCCTCTGGATCACTTATCTCCAGATCCTTGCCATCTGGTCTTTACCTGGGGTAGTGACCACTAGAAGCTTGCTTCTTTTATGTGACTGTGAAACCACTGGCCATAGTTAATTGGTTCAAAGGCAGACACCAAAACAAAATTGGATAACTTAGAATTTCTCTTTTGGAAATATAACCAGGAGGCTACTAGTCAGTCTCTCCATGTGGTTGGAATTAGACTTCAAGTAAACTCAGAGGATAAGGGGTGGCCATATATGATTATGCAGAGAGAAAATCAGAGAGTGTCTTTCTGCCAAGAGAGAGAGAGAAAAGGATGTGCACATGTGTTAGAGAGAGAGAGAGAGAGAGAGAGAGAGAGAGAGAGAGAGAGAGAATGACAGTGTGTTGACTTTTGAGTATTAAATTATCAGAAATATTTAGACAGTCTAGATATTATTCACAGGATAGTCTCCAGGTGGACAAAGAGATTTTAAACTACACCGTGTAAAGAGTGAGACTATGTAACCACAAAAAGGAGACAGGGTAATAGGACAGCACCCTGAAATATCTGAAAGGTTGTCTTGAGAAAAAAAGAAATATAATATTTCATTCTTTACAGTGGTTGGTGGGTGGAGATTCCTATAAGTTAATTTTAAACTCAGTTATACTAAAGGATTTTACAATAATGTTCTCTAACACCTAAAAGAATGACTGTAATAGTGTCAAGTTCTCCATCTGTGATGTTATGAAAATATAAGTTAATAACTACTTGAAAGAAATGCCTTCCTGTAGAGTTATTTGGGAGTGTTTTGATATTTATAATGTGAGATGGAAGAAGTGTGAAATAACTGCCCTTTAAGATTCCTTGTAACAAAATTTTATGCTAAAATATTTCAACATCTGAGCATTCTGCCACAGGTGTCCCTGGAGACATCAATTCTTTACAATTAAAGCTTCAGGTTAGTACCAAACAGAGCCCTAGAGTTGCCAAACATAGTTTTAGCAAATCTCAGTTGTGAGGAAGTGGTGCAGACGCAGGTCAGAAATCATCTCCCACAGGAGGGTCACTTATCAAGTTTGAGAAGCAGAAATGTAGGGCCACCTAAAGCATGAGAGCAGTGAGCATGAGAAGAAACAAGCCTACAAGGAAGGCAGAGAAGAGATGGAGAGATTTAGAAGACAAAAGGTTCACTTCATTGTTCTGCCTGATAGCTTTCCTTGGCAGGAAAGTGTGCAGGATTCTCTACTTTCTCCAGTCTTTGTTAACAGATTTTACTGTTTATTTTTTGTCTTGTTCCCCACATTGCCTCTCGATGTCAGTATGGGGGATTTTTTTGAAAAGAGCATATATTCCTATGTACATATTTATGCACACACACTCCTAATTTTTTTTTTTTTGAGATAGGGTTTCCCTCTTACCTGGGCTAGAGTGCAGTGGCCTGGTCATAGCACAAACTCATGGGCTCAAGCAGTTTTTTCTACCTGAGCTTCCCGAGTAAATAGGACTACAGATGCACACCACGATGGCTGGCTAATTTTCTACTTTTTGTAGAGACAAGTTCTCACTATATTCCTCAGGCTGGTCTTGAAATCCTGGCCACAAGCAAGCCTCATACCTTGGCTTCCCAAATGTACTCACCATCAAATTGGTATTAACTGATCAACACTATGTACATGTATACTAGTAACATTCATCTGGTGTCAGGCAGGTGTGAGGGAGGAGAAAGGGATGGGTATATGTCCACCTAATGGGTACGATGTGCACTGTCTGGGGGATGGACACATTTGAAGCTCTGACTTGGGTGGGGTAAAGGCAACATATGTAACCTAAACATTTGTACCCCAGTGATATGCTGAAATAAAAAAAAAGGTGTGAGCCACTGCACTTGGCTCTCTTTTTATTTTAACAAAATATGTTTTATAATTTCATTTTTGTGAAATGTTATATATATGTATAAATTTTAAAATGAGTTTTTCAATCCAAAAACTTAAATTAAAATGATTATATTTTATTACAACTTTTGTTCAGTAGGAAATATAACTTTATTGTGCTTCATTCATTGCTTGTAGAAGATTTGAGTGTTAGTGGTAATATGTACATTGATCCTTAGTTCCTTTTTCCTTTCTTCCTTCCTTCCTCCCTCCCTTCTTCTCTCTTTCAATAAAGGTAGAATAATGACTTTCTTGAGTTTGAGCACATAGACCCTAGAACAACAGTCCTCTAGCCTTTTTGGCACCAGGGACCATTTTTATGCAAGACAATTTTTCCAAGGAGGAAGATGGTTTCATGATGATTTAAGTGCATTATATTTATTGTGTACTTTATTTCTATTATTATTGTGTTATAATATATAATGAAATAGTTATTAATATACAACTCACCATAGGATGGGAACCCCAGCTCTAGAATACAATTTTAACACCTCTTTATCTGTCAGTTTTCTGTCTGTAATATGATGCCATGGTTTGATGTGAGGCTTCTAAAAATGCCTTGCACATTGTAAGCCTACAATATATGTAGATATTTATATTCCATTCCATTATATTACACTATATTATGCTACAAATACTATTTGTGGGAAATATCAGAAGTAGTCACAGAAATCCACATTTTAAGTGTTCATACATGAAATAAATCTGATAAATGAAACCAGGTTGAGGCAGTAATGGAAGTTGTAACTTAAAATCTACTTTAAGCAAAAGCGTATTATAAGCATCACCTAAGCAAGCATAAATCATCTAAAAACTAAAGTGACTGTAATTGTTTTATAACTTGTTCTAACTGTATTTTTCTTTGCTGAACAAAGTTCAAATTGATTCCAATAAACATATAGATCCTTTCTCACATTCTTGAAACTTAGACTGGGACATAAGACTTTCTAGAGTAAGGAGTCTGGGGCCACCATTAAGTCCTGCTTGATGAAAGAGCTGCTTCTGTTTGTGTAGCACACAGTGGACTAAGAATGGACATAGGAGTCTGGAGTGGTGCTTGTGGCTGTTGCAATGATCTAACATTTATTAAGTAATTCTTTTCCAGGCATCGTGCTAAGCATTTTGCTTATATTATGTCATCTAAAATATGACCACAAGCCTAAAAGATATTTCTATCATTGTGCCCATTTTATGGATGAAGAGGCTGAGTATGGGAAGTTCTGTCATTTGTCCAAATTTCCAGACTTAGCCTTTTGGTACTATGTTGGGAATTTTAAATAGTTTAGCTGCTGGTAAGACTAGAACAGGTTTCTATTTTATTGTTGCTATTGCTTTGAAGCAGTTTCTCTAGCTAGAATGAATACACACACACACACACACACACACACACACACACACGCACACCAAGAAACACACGCTAACCATTATCTAATAATATCTGATTTTTTGAAGTGATAGCTTGGGTGATAAAGTCAAGGCACAGAAAGATAGTATGATTTGTCATAAATGAGTAAATTCTAAACTCTTAAGAGCAATACAAATTTAGGGAAATGCTTCTAATTTTAACAATGGAGTCAAGGCCAAATGTATTAGTGAGCTTGAGACACGTATATATGCATAGGAGTGTACTTTCTTTCTTATCCCCATTAAATGAGCCCTCGAGTTAGAAATAAGTCTCTTTTCCCTTTGTTTTTATGAAAAGTCTCAGGCCTTATGAAGGATGTCTGAAGCATATGCTTTAGAATTAATCAATTAGGAGCACCGGAAGGGAACAGTAATTTTATGCTAGCAGCAAGTCTATGGTGACTTTTTCTAACCAGCATGTTCGCACCATGGCATTCTGTCAGTGAAATTATTTTCACCTTGAATTATTATATTGATTTGAATTAACACATTATGTGCCTCATGGATGATTCACACAGCGGGATTCTTATATTATGGAACATAATAGCAGGGCAATTTTTTGCTTTTAGTATTTGCATGAAAGAAAGCCCTTTATTCCCAGAATCCTCAGATGTATCTTGTATGCTTAAGTGTGGCTTGATACAACTCTAGTTGTCTGTTTCCTAAATGTAGGTATACAGCAAAGCCTCCTTTCATAATGTACATAGGAAATAATAGAATTATATTATTTTTTTTCTCTTTTGCTCTCTATTTTCTACTAAACCAGAGAAGAAATGAAGTCTCTTCAGGAGGCCCTGCAAAATCAACTTAAAGAGACATCTGAGAAAGCAGAAAAACACCAGGCTACTGTAAGTGTGTTTCTTCTTTGTGCCCTTTGCTTTGCAGCTATGGAACAAAAACACCACTAAAAAATAAAAATGCAAATACAGTAAAAGAACCATCAGTTACCATGATCAGAATAATACTGGGTCAGGATTCATTCTAAGGAAAGATTAATGTTTATTTGACTGTTGAAGATTATCTAACTCCAAGCCTTCTTTTATGGATGAGAAACAGAGGGACAGAGTGAGACAAGAGAGTTGGTGTCAGGCCCTACATCAATGGCCCTTGGATTGTGGGGTGTGACTGACGGTGAAGTAAATTAAGTCAAGCAGATCACTAAGCCACATACCACATCTACTGAATAGGGATCTCTCAAGGACAGAACCCCACATCTGCCTATTTAATCGACTCCACAGATGGTTATGATGTACCCCCAAATTTAAGGATCAAACTGTTCTTCAGATTTTCTGTCTCAAAAGGAGACAACCAAGGTTCCCTGGACCCTTACGTCTCAGCTCTCATAACTAATATACACTGGAGGCAGGAGGGAGCCACGCAGAACACTCGAGTTATGCTGTATTTCCCAGAACCACCTTATATACCCTTTACTGGGATTGGACCTTATCTTTTGTTTCAAGGATCAATAGAAAATATAAAGTATGGTAAGCCAAAAGATTGAGAAAAGACTACCATTGAAAAATGGTTTATTTCTTGCAGTTCCCTCTGCAACTCCATGGGTAAGGAGGCTCCAAGGCTGGTCATGAGGAAGAAGGAGAGGGGAAAATTGTGGGCAATAGCTTTATTGAGGTTTCAGAGGCAATGAACAGAAGAGGCAGGACAAGAGGATAACGATTGGCTGGATTCAGTGATTTGGGCAGGCTCTGGGGCATAGGGGGTGTCCCAAGTTGTTGGTACCTGGCCCTAAGGTACCAGAGTGCATGTCCATAGTGGTCTCAGATGTAAGAACTCAATAAAAGGGGCAGTTGGGAGTGTTGTCTCTGGATTGGTTGGTTGTATTTTAAAAGTATGCTCCCAGGAGGAGGACTCATCTCTTCCCAGGGCTTGATGTAGCTCTGAGAAAGTCAGGAGGCTAAGGCACGGTGACTCAAGCATATGATCAAATTGTCCAGAACAAGGCTGGTCTGTGTGGCAGACGTATAAAAGACAGATGTTAAGCATCAAGTTGACAGAAGCTAAAACCATGGGGAAGTCATCAAATATACAGAAGCTAGTCTCCATCTAAGTCAATCACCTGAAATCCCAGGTCCTTAACAACAGACAGCCTGCCTTTCATTTACAAGGCAGAATCAACAACTTAGATTAGGTTATGGAATTTTATTTCTGAAACTCAGTCAAATCTATCATCTGGAATACCTGATTCCAGGAGACAGTCTTTCTGATAATGACTATTGATGTTTCTAGGTACAGGATTGTTTCATGTTAAGGATTCACTGTTATCTGTTCTGTCCGCCTGTAAGAACATGTATGTTGGTTCTGCTCTGTTATGCCATAGCAATACTCATTGCTCACCTATAATGTAGCCCAATGTCTGGCTCTCTAGATACAAATGTTACATAAAAGGATGGACATATGTCAGCAGCAGCATTGTTGAACACTCCCTTCAACACCTGACCAAACACCTACTGACTCAACACCTACTGAATGGTCCTAAGTGCCATACAATTCTGCTTTGACTGAACATATCTACTCTGAGTTTTTTCATAGCCTCATGATAAATGATGTCAGAGTAGAAAAGAAGTGCTCACTCATACTATTTCCTCAGGTCCTCATAATAAAATGACATGATTTTATTGTTTCTTTACTGAAAAGGAATAACTCAGAGAAGGTAGGTTTGTATCTTGTGTAAGCACAGCCAGTAAGCTGAGGAGCCAGGGCATGAACTCATGATTATTCCAGTGCGTCTTGCAAACTGTCTAAGATCTAAAAAGAAGAGACCTATAACGTTTGAAAGAGCACAAGCCAAAGTTAGAATTCCAGAGTGTGGAAAATGTCATGGACAAGGAATGTGCAGTTGGAAAGAGAAAGAAGTCAGGCCTGACTGAGTCATCCTTGCCCTCTTTTCAGCATGCTGGCAGTGCCGTTCTGACGGTTTAACATCAAGTTCTAAGGGAGGGTTTCCATTCCTCCCCCAAAATACTCTACTAAACCAAAAACTCCCTGAAGGCATTCATAACTTAGCATGTGCTTCAAAATAAGAGTGTTTGAAATTTAAATTCCCAGTGGGTCATTTTCTAGCTCGTAAATTTACTAGCTGTTTACCAGGCATAATCAAGCTCTTTAACTTCTGCAAATTTCCTTATTATCATATTTAGGTCATTCATATGAAAATAACGTGCATCATTTCCCTAAAATTGTATCTGTCATGTAGTAGATAGTAGACATTAAACTGACATCATTCCCCTTCCTTCTCTACTTTCATTTCAATTTCATCTTCATCACTTAGGTGAGTGAATACAAGAAAGTTATTTTATTTCTCCAAGATTTTTCGTTGCAAGAAGTATGTCAATGCTACTTATACAGCAGTTTATTTGGTGATTATTTGAGATGACACATGCACTGCTGAAAAGAGTATAAAATTGATTGTAAGCAAATTCAAAATTATATGCTATTTCATCATCATCATCTGTACTCTTAGTATTTTATTATTCTAATCATTATATCTAAGCAGATTAGATGTGAGCACAGGATTCTCCTTTATTCATTATATTTTTTTTTAGAAAACTAAACTATAAAAAAAATTAGCATGTAATATGTAACCCTTCAATTAGAAATGAAAATCTTGATATAGGTAGGTGATGTGAAGTTGTACCACAAGGAACACTACACTCTTCTATTGAAGTTAACAAATATACATACCCATTCCTCCTTCTGATGACAAAGTTAGGAAATGTAGGCATTACTATAGCAACAGCTCACAGTAGAGACCAAAAATTCCAAATTACCAACTTCAAAGGAAATCCTACCGGAGCTGGCCCAAGGTACAAATGAGAGGGGACTACTTTGGTGGTCTTTGGTTTTTGCCATGAGGATATACAAAAGGAAATGAGAGAATGGCAAATGAAGAGCAGAATTTAGTAAATTTAAACAACTTTAAAGTCAGAACCTCTTTTCTCCATTAGAAGGCTCTCTGATATGTGGTTAGAGGCCCCTTGAGAGAATTATCCTCTAGGAATCTGCTGGGATGAGAGGCTGATGAAAACTTTATGTCACTTATGGTCGGAACACTCTGATCATTATTCACTTCCTAGGGAAGTAAACATAAGAATTAGAAAATAGACTATTTTTCTGATACAGATGAATACCTGTTCTTTTACTTAATATTGGGCAACTTAATGAGACTTTTCTGAAAGACACCACAGAGCAGAACACTCATCTCTTGGGTTTTCTTCCTGACTTCCACAGATTTAGTGTCTTTCCATGGGGACCTTCCTATGAGCTCTTACAGTAACATAAGAGGAAAACTCATCATTACTGTATCATTTGTATTATAATTATCACTTTATATCTTCCAGTAGGGAAAAGAAAGAAGGAACACAATTTTTAACATATGCTGTTAAAAGAAAGATTTTATTTTAAAAAGTGTATCTTCATATTATAAAACATAAATGATGTTTATAAAGATAGAATACAAACATCAGAAATACTTCTCAAATATTTTAACAGTTGTTAGCTTTTGATAATGTATTCTGAAAACAAATACACACAATACCAAATAGGCTCACTTTGGAGTCACTTCTCTAGAAAACTATTTCTATAAGGTATAGGTTATTAAGTATGAAATGTCCGATTTCCTTAAGTACTAAGTTTGACAGTTGAAATCTCTGACATTTCACTTTGATACTTCTTGTTTTGTTTTTATTGTGAAGGCACATCCTCATTCTTTCAAATTTATGGTTTGACTTGTGATTATCTTTCAAAGTTTTTTCTAAGAGCAATTTTGTGAAACCATGGATAAGTCAAAAATTTGTGTTATTTTGGAATATGAATTCTGTCGTGGAACAAATACTGCACAGACAACTCAGAGTATTAATGAAGTATTTGGGAAGGATAAGGCTAATGAATGCACAGTATGTCAATGGTTTGAGGAATTCTGTTCTGGTGCTTTTAATCTTGAAAATGAGCCACTTGGGTGACCTGAAACCAAGGTGGGTAATGAGGAGCTGAAAGCTGTATTGGCCGAAAATCAAATCCATCTCAACCTACACGTGAATTAGCAGCAAGGTTTGACATTACTATTCCAACAATATTGGACCATTTGAAACAAATGGCAAAGTAAATAAGCTGGATAGATGGGTACTGCATGAATTAAATGAGTTTCAGAAGAGAAATCGTCTGGAAGCTTGCCTTTCTTTGTTGTCACGACATAAAGGCAAACCATTTCTAGACCATATTGTTAGGTGTAATGAAAAATGGATTGCTTTTGACAATCCAAGCATTCAGCACAATGGTGGATAAAGATGAAGTGCTGAAACAAAGTCAAAAATCTAATATTTAGGCCGGGTGCGGTGGCTCACACCTGTAATCCTAGCACTCTGGGAGGCCAAGGCGGGAGGATTGCTCGAGGTCAGGAGTTCAAAACCAGCCTGAGCAAGAGCGAGACCCCGTTTCTACTAGAAATAGAAATAAATTAATTGGCCAACTAATATATATAGAAAAAAAAATTAGCCGGGCATGGTGGCACATGCCTGTAGTGCCAGCTACCGGGGAGGCTGAGGCAGCAGGATTGCTTGAGCCCAGGAGTTTGAGGTTGCTGTGAGCTAGGCTGATGCCATGGCACTCACTCTAGCCTGGGCAACAAAGTGAGACTCTGTCTCAAAAAGAAAAAAAAATCTAATATTTATATATAAAAAAAAGCTAATGATGTTTGTTTGGTGTTATTATCACCAATACAGCACTGGTATTATCCACTACAGCTTCATGAAACCTGGTCAATCAATTACAGTGGATGTTGGCTGCAACATCTACTGTAATTGCAACGAATTAGATGACATGATGAAGATGCTTGGGATGAAGCAGCCGAGATTGGTCAATAGAGACAGGCAAATCCTCTTATAAGACAATGGACCACATGTTGTACAAACAACACTGCTCAAACTACAGAGACTATACTTGGAAACTCTCTGTCATCCACTTTATTCACCAGACCTTGAAACAAATGACTGACACTTCTTCCAGGCTTTGGACCACTTCTTGTAAGGAAAAATATTCAATTCTCAACAAGCTGTTGAAAATGCCAAATCCCTTTCACGCTTTCATCACCACTTGTTCTGCAGCCTTCTTTGCTGTTGGCATAAATAAACTACTGTTAAGATGGCAAAACTGTGTCGATAGTTTAGGCACATACTTTGGTTGATTGTACTGCTTCTTGTTTGAGATATGGTAAACTACACTTTTGATTCGAAATTGGACATTTCATATTTAATGACCCAGTAGTTTAGCAACTTTTTTTTAATGAGTAGGAGTTAAAAACATCCCTCAGCATTCTCTTTTTCTTATCTAATCTTCCACACCTATTAGATCCATGTGTTACAGAAATGTATTTTAATCCGTGGGAGGATGACTTCTTACCCTTTCCTCCTGGAAATCAGTAGCAACAGCTCAGGCCTCTACTGTCATCATGGTAACATCAGTGAAGTACAAAAGCCCTGCTGAAGTGAGGAGTTGAAGGAGTGAGGAATGGTGAAGTCATACTCTCCACTCTACCTCCCTTGGAACCCTTGGCAGCACTCTGTGCTTCTGAGGTTCTCTACCCTGGGTCTTTCATTTTCTCCCCAGGACAGCTGCCATCTTTCTTTGGTCCTTTTCCTGTACTGTTACCACCCAGAGTAAATAATAATGCAAGAAAAATTGAAATAAGAGGCTAAAATAGCAATATATTTGAGGTGCAGAGTTAGGAAAAAGAAAGAACACAGGTTGAACCACATATGCACTCTGAAGCAGAATTATTGGAGTAGATGGTCTAAGAATTTTAGCTAAACATGTCAGATATATCCAGAGTGATCAGAGATGTACAACACACAGAGAACAAACAAGACATAATAAAAAGGAGCTAGTTGGAAATATTAAATATAAACAATACCCAATATACTATAGCTAAAATAAAGAACATGCTAGATGACATAAATACTAGAAAGAAGATAATAATTATGAAAAATTTATAGAAAGCAGTGGGAAAGGACAAAAAATAAGAGTTAGAACACAGAAATTAACATTAAAAGATATGGAGACTCAGTAAAAGTGCCAAGTATCTGAGTCACAGAATAAACACACACCTATAAATAAATAGAAATCTTCCCATGCCACACTGAAATTTAAAAATATCAAAATCCAAAGTACAATTACACAATTTTCCAAAATAAAGATCATCTTCAAAAAGCCATTAACAGATAGATATCATACTTCTCAAGAGCGATGATGAGTTTAAGTACACAGTAAAGCTCTATGTTAGTGCAGTGCATCTGCATAGTTCTGTTCATTTAAATTGGCATGGTAATGCTAAGGCATATAAGACCTCAGAAGTGTTGCTACACAAAGTTCCGTTTTGAAAATACTTTTGGAAAAAATACTGTACTCCCAAAATAGATATAAACACAGCAGACTCTGCAAGTGATATGGGGAATGGTAGTGAACAAATACCAATTTAGTTTTCCCCTTAGGATACATGGAATGAAACGGAAAAGAAAACATGATTGGAGGAAGGTACTACAACCAAAAGGACATATGGTAAATAAGGAAAACTTTATTATGAATTTTCTATATCTTAACTTAGGAGCAATTATTGCAAGAACAAAATTAGCGTGCATAGTGTTGAAACCCACAGAAAAACTTACTCAATGGAGAGGAAAAAAAGATGGAAAAAATTAAATTGACTTATTCAACAAAAAGAAAAAATTAGGCAAAAAATTCAAGATGGCCAAAGTTCCAATGTATTAGAAATCACAATAAATTTAAATGTGTTAAACTTAGTAATTTAATTTTTAAAATGAGACAATAACTAAAATTAAGAGGATAAGACAATACTTACAAGCATATTAAATTTAGAAATTAAAAATACTGCATACTTAAGAAAGATAGGAAAGTATATGCAAAATAGCATTAAAAAAAAGAATTGGAAACAACTTTGATACTTGCCAAATAGAATTTAAGGAACAAAGATATAATAAAGGAAGACATTACATACTAGTAAAATAAACAATTAAAATAAAATCATCATAAACATTATGTACCTAACAATGCAGCTTCAACATTAATCTATAAATGATAGAAGAAATTCATAAGCAAATACATAGAATATCTTAAAAATGCAATTGATAATTTTGAACTGTTATATATAAAGTGAGAAATACCCAACAAAGTACCTATATTTTTGGGCACATCCAGGATATTTATAGAAATGTTATAGAAATGAAATATGTATTAATAAATAATGATGTCCTATAAATTAAAAAATATTGATAGCACATATTCAACCCTATTGTAATAAAATTATAAATAAATTTTACAAATGGTCAAATAATTCTTAAGTTTAGAAAAAAATAGCGTATTTCCTAGTATCATTGGATTAATAAGACATACTAAAAGACATAAAGACATATTTTGTACATAATAATACTGAAAGTAATACACGCCACAGTAATATTTAGTCAGAATCAATAACTTTAAATGTATTTTTCAGGAAAAATTAAAGATAAAATTGATTCAACATGTTGGCTAAAAAGCAAAAGACCATACTCAGTGCAATAAGGAAAGATAATTTTAAAAACTAGAGGAAAAGAATAGTAAAATATAAAACAAACAAAACCCACAAATTCTAATTATCCTTTGAAAAGATTATGATAAAGAGAATTTTGGAAAGATTGACATAAGAATAAAAAGAAAGATTCAAATTTTAATATATTGAATAAAAAAATGGAAAATAACCATATTCACAATTCAAAAAATAACAGTATTATGAGAAACTTCACATTGTTAAATTTAAAACTCCATATGAAAAATCTTAAATAAATATGAAATAGTGAAATTTCTGCAATAAAAGTGTAGTGTTCGAAGAGAACAATGTATTTAAAATTTTATGTATTAAAGTTCATCCTTTCTCCCAAATTCCAGAGTAAGAAGATTTTAATGGTGACTTCTACCTAATTTTCAAAGACCAATTAATTACTAACATACGCCAGTATTTTCTGGAAAATAGAAAAAAGCTAAAAGTCTCATGTCATTTTATGAGAATGCACATTTATGATTCTATAATTAATAAATGATAACACAACTAAATAAGCTCATAGATATATTTCACTCATTAACATAGATGTAAAAATCTTGATTAAAGAAATCCAAGAGCATATTAACAATGTATACATCATAATCAATGAAAGCAAACATTTATAGCTGAAAGAAATCATAGTTATCTTTTCAGGGAAATGTGTTTTGAATTGAATGAATAATGTGTTCTAAAGAGTCTAAAAAGAGATGGCAGAATCTTTAATTAATGTGGGAATAACATATATATGTATAGATATATGCATGTGTGTATATTATGATTTTTTTTTTTTTTTCATGAGCATCTGGTGGATGGTGGAATCTAGGGAAACATAGATTTCGTATCACTGGGATCATCACTTCCAAATTTTGGTAAAGACTAACAGAATGCTTTTAAATTTTTCTCCATGTTTGAAGATTCTAAGTTAAATCAAGATTAAATTAATACATCTTTTTAAACATGTTTACTGTTCTAAATCATTCACTAATTATTTTCCCGGCTAGGAAGACTATAACTGTAATTGAAGTTTGGATAAGAAAGGGATATTAAGGTGATTGTAATTACTGTCTCTCAAATTGGGCAAATATTTGGATTTGATTCTATAAATATTGCTATGCTATTTTAAATTTAAGAGCAGATAATCTTATGTGCTACCCTTCATTCAATATCAAATTACAATTCCTTTTCCTGTAAAAATATAAGATTGCATATTTATGCAAAAGATGTTGCAAATCCCCACAGCATTTGATAAGTCCTTATAGTAAAATGGTATGAAACATAAAGGCGGTTTTGCCTATTAACTTACAAAAATATAAAAAATGATGCATTCCTGAAAAATTAAGTTGAAAAATCAGTAAATCCATCTGTCTTGATCTAATTCTGTTTAAGAATACTCTTTATGAAGATGTGAACGTTTGTTTTTATTCTTAAGCAAATAATGGAGTGGCAAACCTAATCTTTCAAACCTGTATTCCAAAAGGGAAGCCCTACTGGACAGCAAGGAAGAATGAGCTCTCAGCTGTGACTAGCATAATTAAAGATATTAATGATCACTGGATGTATTTCACTACTCTGGTTGATTTTTATGGCTTATCCTAAATGAGGCATAATTAGTCTGAACCAAGAGTTAGCTTCAAAATTTGACTCTCATTAAGCACAAAGAATCACTATGTTCTTTCATTCTTATTAAGTGTAAATACATGATATTTTCTGTCTCTGTATGTCAGTAAATTCTTTAATAACTATCTGTAAGAATGCTTATTTTCTAGGGACATTAAAACCTGCCGAGATTCTAAACCCATGGCCTAAAATGCTAATGTTTTTTAAATGTTTTTTAAATGAATATATTTTAAGTCTTGAATATTTAAGTATTGCATTTTCAAGTTTTTCTGTTCTTGTTTAACACTTAAATAATTATCATTTTGACATTGCAATATATTTTCATTATACTCTTAATTAAAGTTAATTTTTGGGGAGTGGTGACTCATGCGTATAATCCCAGCAGTTTGTGAGGCAGAGATAGGAGGATCACTTGAGGCCAAGAGTTCTAGACCATAAAGTTAATTTTTAATTGTGAATAACATACACTGAACAGTACCAATTTGTAAGGATTTTGGAAAAATAATGTTATCAGCAAAAGAGAAGATTATTAACATAAGTAAAATGGCTTCAATTAGTAATACTTCATGACTTAAACTAAAGACAAATCTGTACAAATAAAAAAAAATCTGGTGCTAGTTAAGTGCTTGGTTAGAAAAGAATGTACAAGCTGTTTATTGGGAGATGCACTCTCATACCTATCTAATTTTGATTGGAGTCAAGTCCTACTTGGTGATGTTTGTTTTTCAACCATTTGAAGTATCAGCATAATGGGATAATGAATGTGACCAATGTTTTTGAGTTGCTCTCAGTATCTTCACAATTCAAACTTACCTTAAAAATTAATATGGCCAAAACCACAGACATGAGAATTCTCAGGCTATTCTTTCTGTGTTGTGTATTCTTTCACCATCCAAATTCTTTGGGTTGGGTTTTCAGTACCATTTGAGGGAATGGTCATGCATGAAATCTATGCAAGCCAGAAGCCGGGCGAGGGGTGGGGGATGGTATACCAGGTGTTGTAAGACTTCTCATGGACCTCATGGAAAGCCAAGCCTAGGAATCAGATGTGATGAGGCAGTTAGGTGGTACTAGAACTATTGCAGCTCTTAAACACATCAGAAACAAGAATCCATCGGTATTCTCATTGTCTTTTACTTAATGATTCAGCTAGTCTTCCATAGGCCTGTTTCTTTCTGTCCCTCTGATAACTGACTTCCTCCACTTGTTAATTACTTGCACAGCACTCGACTCACCACAGGCTTAACATCACTCCATGGCATCCTTTATCTACCTCACTGGATAACTAACCAGTTATCTCTGGCATGTCCTAGTTTAAATCTCCCAACGAAAATCTAATATGCCCAGATTATATTTTAGAGTCAGAATTTGGGGTTACATGATATTTTTTTTTTTTTTACCCTGGACATTCCATATCCAGTGACTTGGAAATGGTGATAATGGGAGAAATCATGAAAAGGATAGTTGCATTGCTGGAGCTGAATCCCAGCCATGGCCCACTCACCTCTGGACCCCAGGCCCTAGTAACCTCTATATGGTTATATATTTAAACCACTATATTTAGGGGTCTATCAGCTATAGTAACTTAGTTTTTACCTTGATTAATTCAGTAATTTGTACCTTCAACTGTGATTACGATCATACCAAATTCACCAGTTAAAATGAATTAACTGGTTTTACATAAAATAAACATGGATAAATCTCATTAACATAAAGTTGAATTTCACATAATTTATACAAACTTTAACACGAAGTAATTTTCATGGGAGCATACATAATAAATAAAATGTATAGAAATATGCATTGGCTTCAGAATAGCAGTTACCTCTGAGGAGAAGAAAGTAAGGAAAATTAGGTGAAGCTTTAATAGTATGTATAATATTTTATTTACAAAAAGCTCTAAAAAATTAGATGCAATATTTATATTTGGTTAATTTTGGAGGTTGGCCCATAAGGCATTTTACATATTCTTTTCTTTTCTTTATGTTTGAAATGTTTCAGAACTAAACATTTTTTAAATCTCTCTCTCTCTCTCTCTCTCTCTATATATATATATATATATATATATATCTACACACACACATATATAATTATTCTTCCTCCTAAACTTGATTTCCAACCCAATGACTCAGTTTGTCTTTAGAAATAACCCATATCATGAGTCTCTTTTATCATCCCAGGAATCTTAGAAGACTATGTTGCTCAATACATGAGGCTATTGAGTACTAGGAATATGGCTAGTCCAAATTGATATGCGCTATAAATGTGCAATACACATTGGATTTTAAGGGCACATTGTTTTAAAAAGGATGTAAATTATATGCCATTACATGCCCAAATGATACTTGGAATATGATAAATTAAATATATTAGTAAAAATAATTTTATCAGTATCTTCTTTTTTTTGGTAAAAAATGGGACTACCAGAAAATTTAAAATTAGAGAAATTAAATGTTTCATTCACTATCATACAGTTGTTTTTTAATCGTAATGAACTCTTAGTGACTAGTTTTAGTGACTAGTGAACTCTCAATGACTATAAAGATTATAAATTTTATAAAAATCTTAACCACTGTGTTATGCTGCCTTTTTTCCAAACTACTCAAGGCATGCAAAGCTATGTTCATGCAAATACAATTGGAGTAACTGGCCTAAGGTTACACATCCTGACAATACATAATCAGGAGGAGATATTATGACTTATTTGGTATTCATATCGTTCCATTCTTTTGAGATAAGGAATATCACTATGCAATTGCTCCCAAACCTGACCACAGGTCAAAATTACCTGGAGAGTAATAGAAATTCCTAGGCCCGACACTTGAATCTGTTTGTTTTAAAGAACCACAGTTTTAAATATTGAGGCTTAGACAGGTAAGAGAATCACAGTCATAATGTGCATGGTTTCTCAATTTAAAAAAATGAAATTTTTGTTATATAAGAAAAGCATATTTTTAAATAATAAGCAAATATCTGTGTGAATTAAATAATGAAGCTTTCATTTAATGAAAATTTTAAAGGGATAATCTTAATCACTTTATTATTCTTCACAATAGTAAAAAAATATGAAAGCAACAGAAATGAGTTTGGAACTTATCTATATAATGTTCTATTTATTTTTAGATTAATTTTTTAAAGACTGAAGTGGAAAGGAAGAGCAAAATGATTCGAGACCTCCAGAATGAGGTAAGATTTGGATTTTAGTCAAATTTTTACAAATCAAAGATTATACACAAATACACATATAAATTTGCCATAGTTTGAAGAATTAATCACATACAGACTTAACCTTCAGCGACTAAGGGAGAGAAACTGTAAGGGTAAGAATTCCAAAGAGTGTATAATCTGTATAATCTTTACATTTATATATATTTGATAATTTTATTAGTCCAAATTTCTCTATTTATTTTTTTAATTATATTTTGCTTGGGCTAATATTGAAAATAAATATTCATTTCATAAGTTTATTTGTCTACCAAATGACATCACAGACACTGGAGAAAAAAGGCTAGCTAGAAATTATCTGCATGCTAGAAAGAGCCAATCTGGAATCAAAAATGTATTTAAGGATAATCTCAGAGTAATGTAGATTTGAACATAAATAAGCTATAATCATTTTCATGATATTCATTACAATGTAAGGACCCTATTAACTATTGTATGTTTTTTCTCTTTTATTATATGTCTATCTTGCTATACAATTTATTTGCTATAATTTCACCATTACCTTTTTATTTCCACATTTTTGTTTCCCTTTTATTAAATGTAATTAGTTGATTAGTACCATTAAATTATGACTATTTAAAGACAAATCTTTGATCAATTCTACTAATTATGATTTATTTTGAATCTTAAGTCCATCTCTTTAGCCCTTACTAATCTATCATTCTTGCCACATACCTACCTTCCTTCTTTTCCTCCCTCCCTCCCTTCTTCTCTCCCTACCTTCTTTTCATTTTTGAGACCTTTAATCAACAGATGAACTATAAACATTCTTCTAAATGACTTCCACCTTGATGTAAAAGTTAAAAGATAGACTTTATATATACTTTGGTATCAATTTTCTGAATCACTGTTCTGATTATGACATTAAAATGGTTTCTGAGATGTGAGAAGAAAGTATAGAACAAAGTAAGCAAGAATAGTTTTAAATGGCTTTTTGATGATTTTAATGTCTTTTTATTTTTTTAGTGATATTTTTTTCTTTTGAGTCTTCTCAAGAACGTGTGATAGGACTTGATAATATTTTCCTTGAGACCTCATTCTTTTTTATTTCCTGATTATAGTGGGAAAATATCAGTAGACCAAAGCTATCAGAATACTGGATATACTGGATAAGTTTTTGTTCATTAGGGTTCATTTAGAGCTCAGTGAGAAGAGTAGATTACTCAAGTCAAAAAAGGCCCACAGATCATTTAAAAGAAGGGAAACATTTAAAGCATCATTAACTTCAGTACTAAAAAAGGACAGGGAGTACACTTGCTTAGGTATACACACACACACACATACACACACACGCGCACACGCACACACACACGGAGACGGAGATACAAACATACACACATACACATACACACAGAGCAATATGAACCCAGTTATATGTATGAGAGGATTATGGGTTAATTTATATCTTTATATAAGTAGAATAAGTTCACTTTTAATCTTAAATCTTAAATTCTTTTTAAAAATCTAGAGTTAAATCTAGAGTCAAAAGGACACTTTTTAGAAATAAACCTATGAATTATTCATAACAAGTAAATATGAACACTAACAAGATACTTTGGTTTTGGGAGACACTTTTATAGTGAAATCATAATTTGATAACTGTATGGGCTAGAATAATTCTAAAAGAAATACAACTCTACAGACGTAAGATTTGCTAAATATAAATTCTGTAATTAAATTTATTACTATTAACTTTCTCATAATATTGAAAACCTGGACTTCTTCTTAACAAAGAAGTGCAAATGGTGAACATATATCATCAACTAGATATTTTTAACTTTGCTTCTTTATGTTAATTCTTTGAGTTTTTAGGTTTATCATTTAGGCAAATGATCAATATGTGGAGATTAAGATAGACTTAGTGAACAAAATAGTTGACCCATACCCTGTACAGTGAAATTTTATGGGCATTGCTTAGAATATTTTTATTTCAGGAATAAGAAAATAACAGGTAAATTGATTAAACAGAGTGAAAAGAAGTGAGGGAGATAATACAGGTATAAATAGATTTCTGGAAGGAGCCTGCAGTTCCCAGAGTGATTACTTTTTGAGTTGGTATGGATTTTTATAAAGTTGTTAAAGAATAATTAGGATTTTTACATACATCATGGCAAATATCTTAAAAGGCACTTTTACCTTAGCACCTAGGGATTGATTTTTTTTAAGATTTAAGATGTCCCTAAGAGAAAAAAAGAAATATTCAGACATCAATATATTTTAAGCAAATGCTGTATAGGGCAGAAAATATTTTGTTTTTTTATCTAGGCAGGCACATCTGCAACAGGCTATATAAGCGCCTGTGACTCAAGGATTGTGGGCCTTCAGAAGTTAAAATCATAACTGGGAAACAACATCAGACAATATAGAAAGCAAAGAAAAGATGAAAGAGAAAAAGAAATAATAAGGTTTTTAATACAGAGAATGGAGAATGAGACTAAAAGTGTGAGCTATGGGTAATCAGAGCATTTCAAGCACTTTTATTTCATCTATCTCTGTGTCTGTTATGTCTTTTCAAGGGTATCACTTTTAACTTCTGCATTGGATTGTTGTAACTTTAAAAAGCTCCACGGTGATTTAGGTGCTTTCAACGTTTCAGTTGTTGGCCCTCTGGTTTTTGTTTGCATTCTCTTTCATGGAACGTTCAGATCAAATCTATTCCACCACAGTGTATATTTCTTTATACCAAATCACCATAGTAGCAATTAATAAATGGTGAAATGATGTTAGTAAAATTTCAGAAAATGTTTTGCTTGTTCCTGCTATGTTGAGTTTTGAAGCAATCAGGTGAAAGTCTTGTCAACAAAGCTTACATGTGCTCACTTATATGTGGAAGCTAAATATCAAAATTTTAGAGACATGTTTGTCAATACAAGGGCATAAGGTAAAGACTGAAAATGTACAGAAGGGCCTCCCTTTAGTGCTTGAAGTGGCTGTTTAGCACCTTCGAAATTCCTATGCTTTTTCATTACACCAAGATATCTAGCTAAGCTGTAAATACAAAAGATTCTGTTAAGATTTACCCCCTTCATTAAAACAAAAGTTGAATGAAGAATCTATTAATACATCAGATGATAATGTGCATGATTAAAAGTCAATTCCCTTCAGGAAGAAACACTAAATTCTGAGTGTAAAACTGCAAAGAATTGACTCACTATAATGTTTGGGATAAATGCTGGAAAATATTATTTTCATTAAAATAATATTTTAATGAAAATATTATTTTGCATTAAAAATATTATTTTTGCATTATTATTTTTGCATTTTGCATTAAGTTGTGCTTGTACTTTTATAATTTTTTTTCTGCGTGACACAGACTCCTTGATGTTAGCCTACCTTCCATAGAATATAACAAGTTACATTTTTTACAAAAACAACATAGGGCCAGGACTTCATGTAGACTGAGAATGAATCAAGACTACATTTAAGGCCAGGCGTGGTGGCTCACGCCTGTAATCCTAGCACTCTGGGAGGCCGAGGTGGGCGGATTTCTCAAGATCAGGAGTTTGAAACCAGCCTGAGCAAGAGCGAGACCCCCATCTCTACTAGAAATAGAAAGAAATTAATTGGCCAACTAATATATATATATATACACATATATAAAATTAGCCAGGCATGATGGTGCATCCCTGTAGTCCCAGCTACTTGGGAGGCTGAGGCAGGAGGATTGCTTGAGCCCAGGAGTTTGAGGTTGCTGTGAGCTAGGCTTATGCCATGGCACTCTCTCTAGCCTGGGCAACAAAGTGAGACTGTCTCAAAAAAAAAAAAAAAAAAAAGAAAGAAAAAAGACCACATTTAAGCCTGTTCTTAGCATCAATGAATTGATTAAAGAAACATTGAATATTACCTCCAAATTTGGAGATTTAAAGCTGATTTACTGATTTGCTATTAATATATTCTCAAATAGGGATACTTAGACAGTCTACAATATATAAAGTATATAAGACAGTCTACAATATATAAAGATTGATTGACCTTCCATAGAATATAATATATAAGACAATATAACAGGGAATTTCTGGTCATCCTGAAATGAGGAGTTAACAGATAAAAAGTATATGTGCATATGTGTATTTTTCAAGGAAGGAGGTCTAGATTCTCAGAGGAAGTCCTTGACCAGAACAAAGATTATTAAAGGTCAATAACCACTGATTTAGAGAAAATTTCAAGAAGAAAACCCGTTTTGGTTCAACTCCTATGGCTGTAAATCTTCCTAAAATAAATTATTCCACCTTCTTGCCTCAACAAACACACTGAAGTGGGGATGATGGAACACTTCCTAATGTGATAGAGTGCTTCAGGGTCATCATTCTGAAAATGGATTATCATGCCTGCCTGCTGATGAATAGGTGTGAGAGTTTGAGTCAAATATATACTGAATCCAGGGCATGCCTAAGAGATTTTTAAATCATTTAATTATGATTCTTTCCACTTTATTTCTGGTGATTTTCCTCTCTTAAGTGATCATTTCTATGGATTTTTGGTCAATTCTTATTCTGGTTAATTTTGTATCCAATACCTCCAGCTTACTATGATCTATCCACATTTGATCCTATGGCTACTGTTAAAAAGTGCCAAAAACTGAGTGGCTTAAAAACAACAGAAATTTGCTCTCTTATAGTTCTGGAGACTACATGTCTGAAACCAAAGTGTCTGTAGGGTCATGCTTCCTTTAAAGGTCCTATGGAATAAGCCTTCCTTGCCTCTTCCTAGCTTCTTGTGTCTCCAGGCAATCTGTCACATTCTATGGCTGTGAATCTCTGCTTCCATTTTCACTTGACTTCCACTTTGTGTGTCTCTGGGTCTTTATGTGTCCTCTCCTTTTCTTATAAAGACACTAGTTACTGGATTTAAGACATACTCTAATCCAGTATGACCTTATTTTAACTTAATTACATGTGAAAATACCCCATTTCCAAATGAGTTCCCATTCTGAGGTTCCAGTGGACATGAATTCTGGAGTGATACTATTAACATTTAGACCACTCCACCATCAGTGGGAATTTATATTAAATATATTCCATGTAAACATCTTAGTCATTGTTGGTAAATAGGCAAGGAAGAAACATTAGTGTAAGTCTATCTAAGGAACTATTCTAATATTTGTTATTTAGATGCATATATATGATTTATTTATCCATATGTCCATTTCTAGAATAAACACATTACTTAATTTCCACTATTGTTCCAACACTGTGCAAGATTCCAGAAGGACATGAATATTATTAAATTTCGATGATATAAAGCAATCTTTGACCATGAGGAATGTAAAAAACAATATTTAATATTATATGATAGGTGACATACTTGTCATATAATATATGATACAATAATATTATGAAAATTCAACAAAATATAATACAAAACAAATTGAAATAAGCACTTTACTATGAAATGTTGCAAGGTTTCTTATAACCACAGGTAAGAGAAACTTCCATTTCCATTACCATTTTCCATTTTCTCTAAAAAAATAAATCTCTTAACATGTGGTGCATATTAGTTATCTAAAATTGATATTAAGAAATTACAAATGAGCTATTTTATAGAAATGCACTTTTTTATACATTAAGAACAGATCTGCCTCTAAAATCAAGCTTTATACATGATTTAGATTTAGCATTTCACGTTGACTTATAATCTATTCTTACTCAATACATTTTTTTAAAAAATTAGGTGTCATCTCCCATGATTTTGAAACTTTAATATGCATGAGATGCACTTGGGGATCCTGGAAAAATGAACTTCGTGATTAAGGATGGGACCTGAGAGTCTAACAAGTTACCAGGTGATGCTAGTATAGCCAGTGTGTGTCCCATACTTTGGATAGCAAGGCTATAAGTAATTGATTGGCAAATGCTCTTCAATGTCCAGGTGCTGGCTAGCTACTAATAATCATTTGTAGAGCTTCCTTAATATGCAGATTTCTAAAAGCTGTTCAGAGATTCAGAATCAGTAAGAATGACCCGAGGCATGATCATCTGAATTTCTTAAATTTAGGTAAAATGTTTTCTATTGTCCAGGTGAAATGTTCACAAAAATGACCTGCAATGTGAGTAATCTTAAAAGCCTAGAAAAAGAAATTAGCCTTTGTTACAGTAAAAGCGTGGTCTGAGGACTGCTGTGGAGATGATATACCATGGAGTTTATTTGGGTTCATGTACCTTTATTAGCCACAGGGAAAGCAAGACAACTGATTAAATGGTTGGCTCAAATTCTGTACTATGAGCAAGAGCTAATTTCTCAAATACAAAATTTGGGGTTACTGTTAGGTCTGAATGCTTGATAGCAATGCAACCAATGGGCCTAGTATTAATGTATTATAATAGGGAGTTAAATAATATTATCATGATAAAAAGCAAGGAATCTGAAATGTTAAAAAACAAGATCCAGATTTGGTAACCACTTCTCTAAAGCATATATTTTCCCGGTCCCCTGTTGTATAACTGCCTTGCTTTCATACTATCGTCACTTTCTCCTTCTCTTCTTTCTCCACCTCCTCCTCCTCCTCCTGCTCTTGTTCCTGCTACTACTCTTTTTCCTTCTTCTCTCCCTATTCTTCCTTTTCTATCACCACCATCAATATCATTGAGGAATCGGTACCTATCACATAGCAGATAGTAAGTACTTGTTGACTATTTTATTACTAGCTTTATATATTTTTACAATAAAAATTAGCTACCAAAAAGGGAATTAGAAACTGTCTCTGCCACCACCACTCCTGTAGCTAAGATGTTACCTGTGTAATTGCATTTTACATAACTTCACTCTCTCTGCACAAGACAGTAAGTCAGGCAGAACATATTCTGAAATGGAAGGAAGATCTAAGAAAATTAAATTTTAGATACTCAAAGTTGCTTAATTTCAAAAAGCTACAAGAGAGTAGAGAAGGAGCAAGGCACTCAATTTCCTCCTCCTTTTTAAACTCTACCTGCTGTTCCTCCATTCCCATGACTATAACCTTTGAAATAAATGTGACACTAAACACATAAATAACTGTCTCTTTTAATCTCTCTAAATATCACATGCAGGTGTTCATTGTCTAAGTTCACTATTCTTGCCACAGCTGCAAGAAAATAAACCTCTCTTTGTATTCTTCATGAAATTTTCTCTGTTATGTGGAATATTATACTTCTCATCATTCTATGCATTTCTTATTTTCTAGAAAAGATTATACCTCTGCTGACAGAGTAGAAAATTGCTACTCTGGGCTTTTAATATACTAACACTTCCATTATTTTCCTAGACAAGATTAACCCAATTTTATAACTTTTCTCACAATTCAAGCTTACCTGGTAAATATATTTGGTAGTTATTATTTAAAAAAAGAAACCTATTTTGATTTTTAAAAGTTAAGGGACTTAAAATAACCTCAATTATCAATTATTTTTTAAATAAGATTCTAACATTTCCCAAATTTGAGGAACAAGGTTTTATGTCAAAATGACTGCTCTGGAATGCATTCTGAATTATTTTGCCATTTAAAGAAAAGGGGTGGGGCGAGGAAACCTTTCCTTGTTCAGTAATAATTGGATATTTGGCCACTGAAAGATAGTTGGTTTAGAATAAGTTTTATTTTACAAACTATATATTTCAAATTAGTGCATGGACATAATCTCATAGGTTCATATATTTCATACATTTTTCTGAATTTATAAAGAAAAATATTATGTATTGTACTTTTCATGTATGTGTGCTATTTACCTATTGCCCCCTAACCAATTCCTCTTCTGGTCTCCAGTTGACTTTAAAGTAAGGTAATGTAATGGAAACAGCCATATGCTAACCAATTTCTTCTCTTAGTCCCCCTTTGGCAATATAATAAGAATTTTAGCTGGAAATTCATACTTACCTAGCTAGGAACTATATTTAGTATCCTTCCGGTACCTTTTTCAGGGCTACATGACTGGGTTATGACCAATAGATATGAACAAAACTCTGAGTACATGGCTACAAAAAATCAGAGAAAACTATAGTTGCTATACATAGTTAATTCTTTTTCACTAATGAACGAACTAACTGGTAACTGATAACTAAAGGACTGATGCACTAACAGGAAACTGATGTTGGCTTTTATTCAGCATAACAGAAGGTTTTGTTTAGTCTGGAAATTCTTTTTATATACAGAATTGTTCTATTCTTACAAGATCAGTTCCATGTCTTATTTCAGAGGTTTTATTATCTTTATCTTTTCTTATGTTTTTGCTCAAATAAGGCAAAATATTTTTTTTTTCTTACATGAATCTACATTTTCAACTTTTATGGTGGACTTTCATTCATTACTATGGGGCCTGTAAACTCCTTGTTAGAGCTAGTGCCCCTTCTGTGTGCTGTAGCCGTGTGCTACACACATTGCATATCTCAAAAGTTATCACACTGCAATGCATTTTTCTACCAGGAGGAGGGAAAGTACTTATTTGTTCTCTATTTATCCTCAGTTTTTAAGGTTCTGGTGATACAGAGTAAGATTTTAATAAGTAACTGAATGAATACCTAATCTAAGCTCTCTAGGTCTACCTCTTATTATTATTATTCTTTTTCTCCGTTAGGATCAACATTCTAGGAGATGAAAGATGAAACCCATTTTGATAGGAAGGAGACTTTTATAAACTACTTGAGATTTTTATTGAAAATAGTGCCATTTGTATAGTTTCTAGGCCTTTCTTGTACCGCTTTATTAAATTGCTTTATGTCTTGTACCCTACACATAGAGCTTAAGCCTATTGTTAAATCACTTCATGTTCAATGTCTTGTGAATCAATGGAACATAGCACAACTGCATGTAAACAGATACAGAACTTTCTTTTTTCAATATTAGAGGCAAAAATTTTAAGAGAGTTTAGTCTCTTAAATGGATATAAAACCTATCTTTTTTAATTCTGCTTTTTTTCTTTTTATTTAGCTTATAAGCTTAGAATTCTTATAATTCTTACCATTATTAATATTGAAAATATCTAACAAAATTTCTTATTTTGCAATTAAGAATCTTGGAGATTTCCTTTAAAAACAAAATAGTGACAATGATAAATTCTAAGGAGACATTGTCATCATTATATTTAGCGCTGTTCATTTTATTAGATTTCTTGTGAATGCTTTATTCTTCCATCCTTTGGAAGTTGCTCATTGATTTTGTCACAAAGACAAATCACTTACCTGTGTCCTTTAAAAAACAAGCAAAATTCATTGTCTAGCAATAATGAATCAGAATTTCCAATCTATTTTTTTTTCCCACAAGTGCAATGTCTTTCTCTAAAGCCATGAGGTCCAATACATGTTCATTCAAAGAACAAGTTCTCCAGCAAAATAGGGTAATAGTCAATTAGTGAAGATATGGAAGGGATGCTTATTGTACTACATACTGCCAACTATACAAAGGTAGAATCTGTATAACATTTCAATTTTGTGTCACTCTTATCTTTAAATGTATTGTTATTTATTGTAATATGTACAGTATATGATTAGACATATATTGTATATGCATAAATAAAGGCACACATATACATACATTTACATATATAAATATCCAGATATTAGGTAGAATTCACTTTGGATTAGCCTTTCGGAAAACTGATTAAACTTGATCCAAATATGAAGAGAGTTTCCAGGGCTTTGTGAAAGTATAGAGCCCATTACAGATTTCTGTGGTTCCATTGCCTTACACATATTTTCCTTCCTGCAATCACACACTATTCAGGCCAATTCCTCTTTAAAGGTATCTTCTCTGTGATATCTTTTCAAATCTCTCCTTGCAAACTGACCTTATTATCCCTTCCCATCACAGTTGGTAAATATTTCTCTATTGTGGCTTTCACCACATTGCTGGCTATTTTCTGTTAATATAGTTGCTTTATCCGCTATACTCTGAGGATCTGCCATACTCTAAGTTCTTCAGGGCAAGAAAAAAGGGAGGAAGGAAGGAAAGAGGAACTAACCAACTAAGGCTTAAATAAAGAATGGATGGTTTTAACTGATCAACACCTAAGTGCACATATAGGAATAACATTGGGCATTGGGCAGATGCGAGGGAGAGGGGACGGATACACACATACATAATGAGCGTGATGAACACTGTGTAGGGGATGGACATATTTGAAGCTCTGACTTGGGGTGGGGGCAAGGGCAATATATGTAACCTAAACATTTGTACCCCCATAATATGCTGAAATAATAATAATAAAAAGAATGGATGGGTGGATTTATGATTAATGGTGTGTTAAAAAGGTATGCCAGTTTTGATTGTGTCAATATTTGAGTTATTAAATAAAATGTGGACTTTGCTTGGGAATGTTTAACTGAATCATTTAAATAGCCTACAACCTATAAAGACACTATTATTTATTTGTAAGTATTAATGACATATCTGTCATTAATTAGGAAGATTAATGAGCCTGACAAGATGATTCTTGTGGTCAATTCCAATCCTAACATCTTATTATAATATGATTGAAATGAAGGAGAACAAAAAACTCATTTAAGATAAATAAATCATTATATCAAACAATAAAGTTACAGTTAGTATTCTAATTAGATGACATTGTATAAACTATTAGAGTCAAAAGAGATTTCAGACAACTTTTAGCCCACTTTTTTCTATTTTACAAATGAAAATTTCTAGGTTAAAGAGGCAAGGCTGACAGTGTGATTGCTCTGTTTCTTCCTATAAATACTCTTTTCAAATTGCCACCAGTTATAAAAAAGTTATAAATATGAATTCCTACATGTGGTCTCCAGATATGATTATTTGAGTTTGTGCTTACAAGCTTTACATTTTGACCATTCAGATGGTGTCCAGAGTGGTGGCACTGAGCACACCATTGTATTAATCCATTTGTCCCATATTGGGACTTGGTAAATGATTATATTTTTTATCTAGGCTCTCATGAAACCATCAAGATTATGAAGAAATTGTAAAATTTGTCTCTTGGGAAACCTAAAACCAAGAAGCATAATATATGTATCATGATTTATATTTACATATACACACACACTTTTAAAGGTTAACTTTATTTCTCAATTACAATTCCATGCATGTCAAATATAAGAATAAAAACCAGGAACAGAGAGAGGAATAGAAAATTATGCTCCATTATCTTACAATAGAAAAAAGTAGGTAGGGTTTATGGGCACATCTAATAAATATAGTCCTGACCTTTCCATAGATATAATACATGATGGTTTTCTTTCTACTTACTATACACAAAAAATTTATCAGCATACCCCAAATTATCAGTAAATAGTATATTAATGTCTGCTTATTCATAACACCTACCCCTCACTCGAAGAAAAAATATGTATATATGTGTGTGTGTGTATGTATATATATATATATATATGTATGTAGCTGGGGGAAGATAGATAAATCTTTCATCCATCATATCAGCAAAGATTTCCATCAGCAACAAAAGATTAATTACTCTTTGTTTTTTTTGTTTTGTTTTTTTTTTTCCCCCAGCTTTGCTTTAATAATTAGAAAGTCCATCCCTATCCTGAAGTGAATTAAATAGTTGCTACTTTTTTTTTTTTTTTTTTTTTTGAGACAGAGTCTCACTTTATTGCCCAGGCTAGAGTGAGTGCCGTGGCGTCAGCCTAGCTCACAGCAACCTCAAACTCCTGGACTCAAACAATCCTACTGCCTCAGCCTCCCGAGTAGCTGGGACTACAGGCATGTGCCACCATGCCCGGCTAATTTTTTTTCCTATATATTTTAGTTGGCCAATTAATTTCTTTCTATTTATAGTAGAGATGGGGTCTCACTCTTGCTCAGGCTGGTCTTGAACTCCTGAGCTCAAAGGATCCGCCCACCTCGGCCTCCCAGAGAGCTAGGATTACAGGCGTGAGCCACCATGCCTGGCCTGCTACATTTTATTCTACATATTTTTGTAGTAAACCAAATTTTCAATAAGAAAGCCCTATATCAGTAAATAAAATGAAGCTATCTGTGCATTCTTTAGGCGGCATTGCACACTGGAAAATAATGGACTGCCACTAAAACACAGCAGGATCGACAGGTTTTTTTTTTCCTATCTAATTCAGGCCAAGTTATCAATGCAATTGAGGAATGAGTGTTTGAGTTAGTTGAATGTTCCTGTTAACTGAAGTAACTCAAGCTCTTCCCCATGTTCCTTGATCCCCTAAAATGATTTTAAAAGAACACTCTGCCCAATTAATTTCTTTTGAATATAAGCTTCTTTGAATATTTCAATTCTTCTGAAGCCTGAAACTAAACATTGAAGTATCATTTGAGGTTTTTTTTTTCATGCTAAAGATAATGACATTAGAAATGATTAGGCTGATACATATTCATTTGATAAATTCATAAATTTCGTGGGAGCACATTCTTATTTAGTTCAACTGTAAAATAGAGCTAATCATAATAGTTACCTCATAGATTTATTGTGAAAGCTAAGTGCTTAGAAAAGTCACTGGCACATAGTCAGAATCTCATTAATATTAACTGTAATCCCCATAATGATTATCATTGTTAATTAATAGGAAAATGGATAAAAATTACATCTTATTGTCAAGTAAATTTTTCATTTATATCAACTAAGAACCAGCATCAGTGTGATAACTATAGAGTTGGTCTCTTAATTGATTTTTCTAATTTATTTTTTTCTGGTTAGTCACAACTTTCATGATTCTACCTCCACCAACTACCTCTACTTATTTTCTCTGCAAGATCCTTTCTTCTCCCAGATTTATTTTCTTTGTAGTATGTTACAAACAGAGGAGTCAATTTCATATTCCATAACTGTTCTTACAGCTCACAAAACTAGGTCCTCAATGCAACACACGTGATTGTGGTGTCCCTGGTACATCAACCTAATGATCATTAAGTGTCTTACTGATGATACATGACTATAGGTAAAGCCCTGATCGCTGCAAGTGTTGGTGACTGGGACACCACTTGAGTGGGAGAACATGCATTTATTCACTAAGGCAATTTCCTGTAAGTACCTATGAATCCCAAAAACAAGATAAATAATTAACACTGGCTGAAGAGCTCTGAAGGAAAGTTTGATTATGTTTTTTCAACCATTTAAAACACCACAACATGCAAAATGAGTAAGTAAAGGTAAGAGATAAAAAGCAAGAAATGCATGTATTATGCAGGATCTCTAGCTTCATCTCTAATTCTGACTATTTTTCATCTCTATCCTGCATCTTCATTAACTTATATAATATATAGTGTTGTATATATGTGAATAAATATTTATATTTATATATTTCCATTCGTACTTAGATATGGGTGTGTGAAACATCCCAAACTTGATCTCTCTGACTATGGAAAACATATTCTTTTCCTAAAGATATTTTTCAAAATCTGTTAGATGTAAGACTGTATACTGTTAGATTTTGTTTTCTCTTTTGAAGATTACCACTTATATGTTCTCTTCAGAACATGCCAGTTGGGGGAATTATGTGTGGAAGATGTTGTCCATTCTACCATATGGCATCCCATCTATAAAAAACTAAATATTTGCCTTTTAAGAGTATGTAAGAGACATAATATTTATCTTGCTGACAATCAACATGCTCTTATTTCTTTTAGTTAATAACATGGTACCCATTTGGATTTTTTGGTTTGTATGTTAGTTTGGCCTTCATGACCAGACATACACCCCTGTATCTCACAACCTTTCTCTGTCCCTTAATCAGTTTCTTTGAGTTCTTATGTCCTTCCTTTCCCTACCTATATTGCATTGCTCATCCTAATAATCACTCCCTTGAATACTGCATCTCTCTCATCCTCCCTTCTTTTGCTATACACTCATGACTAAATCCTAATCCTAGTTAAATATAAATCTTTATGTGCCTGAAAAAGCTCAGGAGATTGTGGCTGGTGAAAATCAAGCAACCATGCTGACCAATCTCTATTTGACTTCATGATCAATAATCTTAAGTGGCCCTTACTGCTGCTAAGCAATCCTGAAATCTTGTACATTTAGCAGTACATTAATTCTTCTACTCGGTACATGCCTGTTTTATAACATCTTCTCTGTCATCAAACTGCAAACTCTGCCTCCTAAAACCACACTGTCAGTTGATATCCCCACATATTAGGATTCTCCAGAGAAACAGAATCAATAAGAAATATATATATATACACACAAAATATAGCTATATAAATAAAATATGATATTATATATTATAATATATAGTTACATATTACATATAAATAACATTTTTAACTCTTAAATATAGATAATATTTATTTTAAATAATTGGTTCATGTGATTAGGTAGGCTGTCAATTCCAAAATCTGCGTGCTAGGTTGGAAGGCTGAATACCTAAAGGAAGCTAATAATTCAGTTTAAGTCTCAAGGACAACTGCTGCAGATTTCTCTCTTGCATGTGGAAGGTTTGTCTTTTATTATATTCAACCCTTCAAGGGATTGGATGAGTCCCCCCCACACTATGGAGGGCAACCTGCCTTACTTAAAGTTCATCAATTCAAAAATAAATCTCGTCACAGAAACACACTCACAGAAACAACTCAAATAATGTTTTATCAAATATATATAGACACTGTGGCCCAGCCAAACTGTTGCATAAAATTAACCATCAGAATCTGCTTCTTATTTCATCAAGAAAATAAAAGCCATTCATGATGTGTACAGTGTTCCTTTACCCTTTGAAGCCTACTTTCCACCTGTTATTACTCTGATGTGTGTCCCACATAACTGTGCTCTATGGACTCCATCAATTTATTCCCTTATGTTTGGCTTCTGGTTGGGTTTGGCCAATGGGGATCCCTGGTACAGATGGAAGAGGGCAGGTAGGAGGTCAGTATGTATGTATCATGTATACAGGGTCAGCTAGCGCTGTCAGGATTTTCAGCCAAAGTCTATAGCACCTCTAATGGTGTGCTTCTCTGTATAACTTTCTTCTCTTGGATTCACATCTGCTCCCTTGTCTTATTCCTTCTTGACTAAAGTAGTCATAGATTAAAGCTTCTGCACTGCCTCTTGTGGTTTTCCCTCAACTCTCTACATCTTAGCCCATAGTCTCAATCAAACCTGCTCAAACTATCTTATTTTAATTTTCTCATCTGTTCCCTGTTGGAACCCTGATTAATAAATCATATGTAGTAATCTTTCACATGCTCCCAGCACATCTACCAAGCTGCACTGCTACCTATTATAGTCTACTCAGCCCACTATAACAACAAAAATTATAAACTAGGTGGTTTATAAACAACAGAAATGCATTTTCTGGAGGCTGGGTAATCCAAGATCAAGGGGCCAGCTGTAGTGGCTGGTGAGGGCACGCTTTCTGTCTCAGAGAGAGCACTGTCTCACTGTGTCCCCACGTGGAGGAAAGGACAAATGAGCTTCCTTGGGCCTATTTTAAGGACACTATTTCTATTCCAGAGGACATTTTCCTCATGACCTAATCACTTCCCAAAGGTTGTACCTCCTAATACCATATCATTGGGAGTGTTAGGATTTCAACACATGAATTTGGGTTGGAGAGCATAAACATTCTATACATAGCACTGCCTATTTACTATACTTTCTAACGTTATGCTGGACGATTTATTCATGCTTTTATCTGAAGTCAGTCCCTGTATTTGAGCTTTGGATCTATAATCCACTTATACTCAGGGATACCTACTAATTATCCCTTCTTTCTTATCTATCACCAATTTCCCTCTCTATTTCATAAACATGCTGCTGTGTCACCCATCTTTGAAATATAAGCATGTGAGCTTATATTGCCCTACAATTACTTACTGACTTTTTTCAATGTTCCTTTTATAACAAAACTCTTTGAAAGACTGCCTATATTCTTACAGATATTTTCATCTTTCAAATTCATAGTTGAACTCATTCCATAAAGGCAGTATTTTCCCTTCAAGGTCAATAATAACTCCATAGTGCTAAATTCAAATGATACTTCCAAGTTCTCATGTTAATTGAATTATTAGCAGTATTTGAAACAGTTGATCACAATCATATTTTTAAGATACTTGCTTCACTTGAATTGCATAATTTCATGTCTCTAGGATGTTTTCCTATTACACTGATCCTTTCTACTAATTCTCCTTTGATAGGTATTTCTTGTGATTTCAACTATTTTATTGTTGGAGTATATCACACCTCAACCTCTTCTCTTTTCTGTCTATACTCACTCAATAGATTTTTTGTTTGTTTTTCAAATGATACAGCTTCTATTTAAGGTGTATAATATTTTAAAAAGCATTTTATATTTTATGAATATTCCTACTAGGATATAAAGAGCTTTTTTATGTTTTGTTTTTATCTCTCTTTTATGATACATTCAATACTGCATTCAATTCAAATATGTCTATCAAGTGTTCAGCCCTTCGGCTTGATGTTATAAGGGCACCAAAAAATAATTGATAAATAACTATAACTTCCTGGAGATGACATGGGTAGAATTAATATAACTATAAGCCAAAATTTTTATTAGCCATCAAAGAGTTAAATTAGTCCCTTGGCTACTTTAAGTAAAGAATTTGCTAGTTATTTTCTATTGTAGAAAAGAAAAAAATATTTCTGAATCAACATTTTGGACTTTCACACTATAAGACCTGTTATTTAGAGAGTCTTGTAGTTATCAGAAACATTTGAGCAGAAGCTTAGAGACTTCCTTTCTGTGATCCAAATTTCAAACAGTACAAGCAGTAAGATAACTGAGCAGAATCTTTGATATTGAAAATGTCAAGACTTTCCTCCTAATGCAAAAGCCCCTTTCCTAGTGAGGGTCTTTTTTGCTCAATCCAAATATAAGGCACCTTCTTTTCTTTTTAAACCTTGAGAGCTTTGAAATGGAATTCTCCATTTTAAAAGTATCCAATCATTTCTTCTATGTATAGAAATGTGTATCTAGCTCTTATGACCTATCTTTCTTGCACTTCCATTTTCAAAGCCATGCAACTTTATGTAAGGCTAATAATATTAATATAACAAAACATTTTAGTGGCATTATTTGGTATCTTTCTATGTGGGGGGCTGTGTTAGGTTTATTATATATATATTGCCACTCACATTTATAGCAACCTAGTAAGACAGTGTTATAGTTTCTGACTTACAGGAATATGTAATAAAGCTCAGTGAAGTTAACATGCCTAATTCCACACAAATAGTAGAAACCAGAGACTAGGTTTAAGTCAAGGTTTATTTGGCTCTAAAATCCAGATATACCACCAAACAAGAGATTCCTTTTGTGAATTTTTCATATCCCCTGGATTTTCCTCTTCCCATGTATAATGAAAGCACTGCTGCTATTCAAACTCAGTGTACACCTGGCTTCTACCTGCATGAATTTGGTGCCAGACTTAGGATTCATTTGTAGTCAGCCCAGCCAAAGATCTACCCCAGCTGGAATAGAAAGCTTCTCTTTAAGCAACTTCCATGACTTATAATTTTTATTCCTTTTCTTCCATTTTATTACCAAAAGATCTTGACTTCTTGGTTCCTGGAAGGCTGATTCACTTTCTGAATTTCTTGTCATCCTTTGCCTTAAGTGGGAGATTCCTATTAGACCTGCATTTGAATTTTACAGGAGCAAATAATTAACTATGGGTTAGTTTCTTGATAGTACTTTGATGCTCAGTCAAGAATTTAGTGTCCCATAGTCATCTAGTTCTCTTGCTGGACCAGGTCAGATGGCCCTTTTTAAGAAATTTCCGTGTGTTATTGCTGATAAACAAATTCTTATTATTTTAACCTTTTCTACTTTCAAAGTTCAGCTTTAAAAGATGGCAGCATTCAGATTTGTAGTTGTGTCATCAATTATATCTTTATTTGATTTAGGATTTTCTGTTGTGACTTATTTCTAAACAATTCTGGATAAGCTTATGGGCCTGAATCTGCACTCTATGGGCCTTTCCTTCACAAGTAAACGCACTCTGTTAATGTTGCCACCTGCAAATATCTGTGGATGTGCTCTGCTTACAGACAGGCTGCAGTGAAAAGACTTTTATGGACCCCTTTAACTTTATAGTTCATTTCACTCTCCAAATCATTTCTGCTTTATTGAGACAGCTCATAATTATTTCTGTTTGTTTCATAACCACCAGCATAGTGATCACATATACAATATGCATGATTTAGTGATAAAAACACATACATTAGCGTGAATAAGCTTATGTTTATTTTGTACTACTCATCATTATGTCTATTATATAAAAGTGATTTTAGATCTTCAGAAACACTTTTTTCCCCCTTTTCATTTGTTTGTTTACTTTTTACTTTGTCTTTCCTTGGGAATAATCGGAAAAACTCCACAATGCAATCAATATTTATTTTTGTATTCAGACGGTTCACTAATTTTTCACTGACTGTATCTGAATACCTACCACATTAAAATACTATAAAATATGAATAAAGTGATGATAGTAATAACAATTAACAATTGATAATCCATCATATGAAGAATTCTTATGAGTTTTATTACACATAATTCTTCTAATATAAATGTGAAGATGAAGGTACTAGCCTCATTTCACTGATTAAGAAACAAAGGTCTGACAATTTATGAAATTAGTACAAGTCTCACTACTAAACAAAATCTGAATCTGAAACCTGAGCTCTTTACAAAGTTCTACTTTGTTGATTTCTCAGTATTTCAGCATTCTAGTTTTTAGTGTATTAATCTATTTTTTTGTTCTTATGTAATTTGGACTTAGAGTTTTGAAATTAGTTAGAGAGCTATCAGAAAACACAGAACATCAGACTACTTTAAGATTATATGAGTCACTATCAATCTCTCATTCACTAGTACTTTAGCACCTTGCTGAGCTGTGTACACACCTCTGTGATCCTGAATGGCTATAGACAAAGATCATTGACATATAGTGACTGTGGCCTTGTTTCATTGACTGTGAGTGGTTATGAACCAAACTCCTTATGTTCTGTCCAAGAACTTCTCAAGAGATCCTTTTTCCTCCATAGACTAGGCCCTTACCTTTTCACACTGCATAAACTTATTTCGAGTTTCCTCAAATGTAGCAAAAAAACAAAACAAAATAAAACCTTTGGTTTGTAGTGCATATTTGAACTTTGAACCCAGCAGAATTCATATGAAGTGCATTGTGGTCAGTAACTTCCTGAATAAACAGGGGCATATTTTTTTGGGAAAAAATTGTTCTGGTGCTTTCAAGATCTCAGTCGAACATCCAAAGTAAGTTCTAGTCTTCTGAAATTACTTGGTTTAGCTTTTAAACAACTTGGTTAGAATTGTTCATGTTTATCATCTTCTACTTCTGTCTATTTTCTACCACTCTTACAATTACAATTTTTCTTGGGGGGTTGGTAGGGGTGGCAAGGCGTATGACATTATTTTATCACTAACCAAAAGCAACTTGTAATTCTGTTTTCCAGCTCATATAGATTATATATAAAAAGTCATATCAACTATAGATTACATATACATTACATATAAAAAGTCATATCAACTACAGATATAGTTTGGTTTTGAAATGATAACGTGTGTGTGTGTGTGTGTGTGTGTATGTGTGTTTGTGGATGGGTAAAGGCTAGACCAGTGTTCTATCTTATGGTAACGCTCTTTATGACAAAAGGACACAAAAATATAATTACTGAAGAAATAAACAACAACAACAAAAGGCTTATTTCTGAGAGGAGAGGGACTCACATAATATGAATATACTACATTACTATAAAATATACCAATACCAGAGTCACTTATAAGACTAGTCATTCACAAAAACCTTCTCTCTCATCAATCTTAAATTTGGAAGGACAGTGAGTAATATTTTACTGTTTGCTCAAAGGGAGCCCACAGAGAGAGGAAACCTGGGAGTCTGACTGACACATTAAGGTATCTTACCATTGTGCCAGGTAGCCAGACTCTCCATTTTTCTCTTGCTGGTAAACTCGCCAATCTACAATGAATATGTTCCCCAACTATTCATAGGTGATCGTTTAGGGGGAACATATTTTGTCACTAACATCTCAACTTTCTATTGCTAAGATAACAACTACTTTTAGGATTCATGCCAGAATACCCATGAAATGATTGCCATAGCTTAGCAGTCCTATTTATTGACAAAAGTTCTCTTAGAAGTCTCCTAGCAAGACGTTAATGAGGGTTGTGGGTATAAGTTAAGTATACTTTACCAAATAGTACTTTTTACCCCATTTATTGTTTTTGAGACATTTTAAAGCCTTCACTTTTTGTGAGAGAAAACAATAAGGGTCTGTGTCTGACATGACAGTAAGAAAAATGCAAAGTAAGAAGATCATCTGAAAACAGGATCAATTTTTCAAATATGATAACCCATAATAGTGGGAGGAGTATTGTTTTAATTTTCTTTAATTCTATGTTATTAAAGGGAAGTGTTCCCTCCCTCCACACCAGCTCTGATGCTCCGTGAAATACACAGGTTTGTTTGTTTATGCATTCATTTATTTGAAAAAATAAAATATAATTAGCTTATTTCTTTGAAACCAGTGGCATCTTATATTTTATATTATTGCAATTGGAAGGACTTATAATACATTTTCACCACAACATGGGGGAGCCCCCTCATTTCCCATCTGCCTTGTGGGCCATACCAAATCAGAAAGCACAAGGGACATCAAGCCTAGAGACTTCAGATGGAAAGTGCAGACTTCCCTCTGCCCTTTGCCCAGTTTCCTCATTTGTAAAGTGGGTAAATAATATAGCTATCTCCTTGTCATGTTGTAGATATTAAATGAAGAATGAGGGAAATTATTTTGGTTCCTAGTAGTGGCATCTTGAGCCCAGTTTCCTCGTTTGTAAAGTGGATAAATAATATAGCTATCTTCTAGTCATGTTGTAGATATTAAATGAAAAATGAGGGAAATTATTTTGGTTCCTAGTAGTGGGAATTACTATAAGAATACAAAAGTAATATCAATACTTTATTATAATTATTGTTTTTTATCATACAAAGTTAAACAAAATTAATGTTCTCTAAAATTTAGGCATCAAGGAGATCTTGCTGATTGATTGCTACAATATATGAGAATTTTCATAGAAGTGCTTAATTAATAGAGCTAATGCACCAAACAATCCTAAACATTGTGGGAAATAAAGCAAAGCAGGGGTGCAGATTTGATCTTTTTAATTACATTCTTGAGCC
Source organism: Mirza zaza (assembly GCA_008750895.1). Lineage (NCBI taxonomy): Eukaryota > Metazoa > Chordata > Mammalia > Primates > Cheirogaleidae > Mirza > Mirza zaza. Next base: position 25,026 of record VSMD01096250.1, on the reverse strand, counting down.
CTCCAACAGTGTTTACTTCCCTTTTCTTTATTCCTCATGATTGGTTCTCCAGCCACCCCCGCTCTTTTCTTTTTAGAGTTAGAGCCTGGGAAGACAGGATATTTCAATTACCTTCTCCTACCCACTCTCCATACACACAAGGGAAGCCCTGCAGGTAATAATACTAAAAGCTTTCCCCCTTGTCTTAGAATTCTCGGCAAGACTTTGTTGGAAATTCGTTATGAAAGATTTGTGTAGCTCCCATCTCCTGCCTTACCATACACGACCATGGGTCACACTGTTTTGTACTGTGACATGCTAAGCACTAACCTGCAACTTGACAGAGTCACCAAAACCACCTGAGCATGTGACATGGTTACCATCAAGAATTGCTGAAGGAAGAGATGAAAGGACAATAATCTGGACAGGGATTACTGAATTCCCTAGATAAGCATGTTTCAGAGATACAGTGAATGCAGGGTTAACCTACCACATTACATTCACATACCTAGCTTTCAACCAACAGAGACGTGAGGAAAGCTAAGGTGCTTTTTTTCCCCCTCAAATCATGTACTCATTCATCTCCAATTTGTTGTTCCTATTGGGAGACTGGGAAGCACCTGAGAGGACTTGTTCTCTGGGACTTAATTATAGACATATTAGAAAAATTATGTAAATTTTAATGGAAGCCCAAGGTGGAAGTAACAAAATAATGACAAAAACAAGAAACCTGATTCAAATATGGACAAAGGACGTGTATAAAGATTTCTCCAAAAACTATGTTATAATGGCTAAGAAGCTAATGAAAAGGTGCTTAACATCACTAATAATCAGGGAAATGGAAATCAAAACTACAACAGGATACCACTTCACATCCATTAAGATGGCTACTATCAAACCAAAATCAAGCATTGGCCAGGATGTGGAGAAATTGTAATTCTTATACACTGTTGGTAGGAATGTATAGTGGTATTGGGGAAATAACTCAAGTGTCCATTGAGAGATGAATGGAGAGGCAAAATGTGGCATATACAAACTATGTGTTATTATTCAGCCTTAAAAATGAAGGAAATTCTGATATATGCTACAATGTGAATGAACTTTGAGGACATTATGCTAAGTGAAATAAGCCAGGTATGAAAAGAAAAACACTGTATGATCCCAAATTGTTTTTATAAGTGCTAAATTAAACTAACTATATATGTCTAGCATAGTATATGATATATTATCAGTAAAAGCATAATTGGAGATTATACAGATACATTTCTTTCCAATGTTGAAGATGAATTGGAAGGACAAGTGAGAAATGAGTTTTTCTTAGATATTGATCAAACTGAAAATATCAAGAGGTTTCAGAAAGACATGGAGAAATTGAAGCACACAAAAAGCAAGTGCAATGGGAGAGATTACTAGGAAAAATTGTTTCTTTACTCACAACTTTCTTGATACCACGTATGTGGGTTTTCCACTCCAAGCAATTTTCCAATTTTCTGTGAACACCAACTGAGTATCCTATAATTCAATTCAATCCTAACTGTAACTGGTATGTTAGAAGCTCTGTGCCAGGAATCAGTGATAAAATGAAATATGTATTTTTTATTATATCACAACATTACCGAAACAAAAAGGCAGAGTAAGTATTGGCAAACTGAGAAGTCAGTAGCCATTATGGACACTCAGACAAAGCTTAAATTCCTAGTTAGTCCTCCAAAGTTAGGAAGGTTAGAGAAAATTTAGGGGAGAGAAAGTAATATCTCACCCATTGCAAGTTTCATGGCTAAGATCCCTATAACAAAAGACAGATTAATGAGAAAAAAAATACACATTTATTTAGTAAATAAGTTTAGCATGACATACGAGACTTCAGGAATGAAGACCAAAAGAAATAGAGAAGGCCGTTTATTTTTATGGACAGTCTTACAGAAATATGACTGGAGGACAAAGGGGTGTGATCTAATGGTAATAAACTGGGGCAGGAGTTTAAGAAGGCCTGTTTGTTCAGATTCCTCCTGCCATCTCTGTGTATTGGAGGATAAGGATGCTCATTCCCTCCAGGTATAGTGTGGTTACCTCTGAAATGAAGCCCTTATGACCTACTTTCAAAGACTATCAGAGAACTGTCTCGTAGCCTGCTTTAGGAGAAAAGGACTGGAGGTCAGAAACACCTTCTTGCTTCTGCTGTTTCCTCAAATGCCAAGATGTCATATTATGGGGTAGCATGTTCCAAACCTCATCAGAAGCTTCTACCTTCCTTCATACTCTTTCCTTTGTCAACGTTCCCTTGCTTTTGCTCTTAAAAATAGTTCAGCCAAAATTTATTAGATGACTTATATACACCATGCAGTGTGTGATAAAAGAAGTACTGGAGGTTTTTAGCCTGAAAATGTCATAGATAATCTCTAAATGTATTTTAATCTTTCTAAATTAGAACCCAAAGTAGTCATTGAGATATTTTAGCCCACCATTTTACTAATTGTTTGTCTTAGTTTGGATTTCCCCTGAAGCAGACCCAAGGAGAAAAATTCAAAACTAAGTAGTTTATTTGGGAAGAGGACTAAACAGTGGCAGAGTAATAGAGAAGTAAGAGAAGGAAGGAAAGGAAGCCAATTAAGGATGATGGAGTTTGGTCATTCTAGAGAAACTTTTGGATGCCATTGTAAAACTTCTCTTAAATATTGGGTGAAGGCTTATTCCAGGAATTTTAATTTCACTATATTTTGGCCCTTTAACATAAACAATAAAGGTGTGCCTTGGCGGAAAGCCTGCAAGCAAAGAAATACAAGAGCTAGATGTTGGACTGATTGTTGGAAAGGGAAGGGTTAGAAGGTCTGGAAGGCTAACAATGTTATCTATAAAAATGTCTTAGATATTAATTTAGGAAAAAGTATTTTATAGTCAAAATTCTTTGTGCAAAAGCCAAGTTAATTTCCAGGACTTTTCTATCATTGGTGAACATGTAGTTTCAATGAAAAATGTAACATTGACGAACATATAATTTCAATGAAAAATGTAACATTGATGAATATATAATGGTGTGCTGAAGCTGACTCCTATAGACTAGTGTATATTAATTATTATATATTCAGGAATTTTGTGAGTAAATTGTTAAGTTCTTGAAAGCTTAAAACTGAACATTGTGGGAATACTTACATCACAGAAGTTGACATATGTTACATATCAGCCTCTGTTACCGCTAGAGCTTATTTAAGAGTACATCTTCAAAATTGTGCATATTTTTGTAAGCTATTTTTATCATCAACCCTTAAATTACTGGAACATTTATAGTATCAATGCTCTACATGGGTGTCACTGATCAGATCTAGTTTCTTATTTTTACAAATGAGAAAAATTAAATCCAGATTGGTAATAATTTATTCATTAAAATTAAATTGCCATATTGGAGGAAAAGGAGACTGGGGATGTAAATTTGGACTTTACACGTGAAAAGAGTTAAGACGATGTGAATCCAAAATATGTGGTTTTCAGTTATTTATAATTCTGTTGATAACATCATCACGTTATTTCTATCAGTTCATTTAATAGCTTTTATTCCACTGCTTTGTTTCTTAAAACAAGACTTTGCGATGTAGAAGAATTTGCCCCAGACAAACTTAAACTATTAAAAAGGACTTAGTCCTCTCTTCAGAGGGACTGCCCTGATAAGATAATCTTCTTTTCACAGTCTTCTATGTAATCACGTATGATTTGGTTGAAGGATAGGTGCTGATTTAACATACACAGCACAAATGTAATAAAAGAGCTATTTTATCAATAATCATGTTAATCAGATTGGAGGGTAAACTAACTGATTTACTATCCCTCAAAGAACATGAAAGAGATGGTGTAGATAATTCAGACTAGGGCACTCCGTGGTTATAGTTTAGTGTGATGTTTATACCATTGATATTGACCAGTGTTTATAGCATTTACCCCAAAAAATGAAGCTGTCAGGAGGATAAAATAATACATTTCTCCTCACCCATTGCAAAGGTTATGGATGACACCCCTACAAAAAGAGAGATTAATAATAAAAAAGCATAATAGATTTATTTAACAAAATTTTATGTGACACAGGAGGCTTCCGAAATGAAGAACCAAAGACCCAGGGAAAAGTTTATTTTTATTTTTAGGTTTGATTACGAATGAAAAGCCATGCAGAAATGTGATTGGTCCAAAAATGGAGTATGGCTAAGGGTAATAAGCTAGGGGGAGGGGAACTCGGCCAGGCCTGTTCATTCAGATTCTTCTTGGCCTCAGTTCAGTATTCATGCTTCCTGGGTATGGGACAAAAGCCTTCTGGAATAAGAGTCTTATTATCTATATTTAGGAAGGTAGGTCAGAAAATTTCTTTATGACTATGCATCACATAAAAAGTAGAGGATGTTCAGAATGAATGTCTTGCTTCTGTGGCTTTCTCAATTGCCTAAGTACCATATTTTGGGGTATTGTGTTTAGAGCTCTGACAGAGCTACAATAGAAAAGAAATGTACCATGATCCAATGGAATCCAAGTCATTCCTAAATTATTTTGTGGTGTGATTTTTGTAGGAGACATATTTTCTACATTGTCTAATTGATGGAAATTGTGAAACAAGTAATAGCAATAAAATAGAAATAGAAATAATAATGGATATTTTAAAGTTTTTTAGAGTTTTTAAAGCACTTTCACTTTTAGCCTTCAATTTTAAATTTACAAGTTAGTTGCTAATTTAAACAATTAATTCAAACAGATGATGACAAATATAGGCATTAGTGTCACATCCTTAAGCCCAACAAATTCAGATATTAGACAGTATAGGGTTGTAGACAGTATAAATTCTAATAATTGTTGTAGACAGTATAAATTCTAATAATGTTTAGCTTGTGTTTCTGTGAAGGTCACTAACATGTAATCTTATTTATTTAAGCTCCTGACTGGATTTGCAATGAACTTGGTTCTGAAGGTTGGCAAATTTCAATACTTACACAACCTTTCCTGTAGATATTATCTGATGAAATAAGGCTGAGGAAATTTAATCTTTTCTCTGCCAATATGTAGAATGGAAGAAACAGTTTTCAAACCCAATTCATGATTCCAAAATCCAATGTTACATTCTTCAGTATAGCTAAGCTTTAAGATGCAAAATTAAAATCCTAATACTTTGATTTATTTAAAGTTTTTATATTGAATTACTTTATAGTGCACATTGCAGGAATAAACCTATATTGCCCACACACTAATATAACTTTAATTGTGTTTCCTATAGAATTTGACCTTAACTTTTTGCACTACTTAACATGAAGTTGAATATCTACAATCCTTAACCCCTGGTGTACTGAAGAGTCACATGTAACAAATCTTAGCTCTTAATATCAACTCTAAAATTAAGAACACTGATGGACGCGGTGAGCATTGTAGAGGGGATGGGCATGCCTCTAATCCTCGTTTGGGTGAGGCAAAGACATAAAATGTAACCAAAATGTTTGTACCCTCATAATATCCTGAAATTAAAAAAAAAATTAAGAAAAAGGTTTTCAGCTTAAATTTCTATGTGTGTGTATTTTGGGATCAGGTAATTCATTATATAAAATAATAATTGCTATAATATCCTAATCCATCAAATGATATTAACACATAAAAGCATATACTTTTTCAATTAATATTTAATATCATGTTTTAAAACTGTAAGGAGTCCCTCTATTTTAACAGTTAACTTTCTACATGAAAATTATTCCTAGAATAATCCACATAAAATGGAATATTTTGACATAGTAACCTACTCACCATTAAACAAACAAACAAACAAAAAAAAACACCCTCAGTTCTCCTGCCCCATAGCTTTGGAAAACATTTACATATTAAAATATATATATGTGTGTGTGTGTGTGTATATATATATATATATATATATATATATATATATATGAGAGAGAGAGAGAGAGAGGCATATCTACATCAGGGTAGAAAATTCCACCAATAAAATCAAAGGAAAAGAGCCCTGACAGATTGAGTTATAGAACATGACCATTGAACAAGCAATCAGTGGACTAGAGTACTAAAGAGATGATTTCACCAAAGAGATGGTTTTCTTTACGAAGTTTTTCTAGATGGACTATGTCAGTTTAGAACTACTATGGCTTAAATTAGAGTAAATATATTAAATAATTTACAGTCATTTTATTTTCGGTCATTTTATTTTGGAAGATAGGTGAAGTCAGTCCATTTGTACAGAGAAAACATAAATCCTTACTATACTACCTGGTCTCTATCTCGTTTTCATATTAAGAATGTACGATATGGTATAGCTGACAAAGCAAAAAATGTGATATGAAAAAGATATGTATGTGAGCTCTATCACTGATTAAATGTATGATTATGAAGCTGTTTCAAATCATTTTGCCACATTGAAAAGTATAAATTAACAAATAATTAAATAAATAAATAAATTGCTTATTAGCTTAGAAAATTTTATTATCCTCAAGTTATTCAAGTGTGGAATGCGATATTAATATTACCTTACAGAAATGCTGCAAAAACAAACTAGTAACTTGCTGATATGTCATAGATGATCAATGAGTTAGTTTCCTTTTGTAAAAGCCCATTCTTTCAGCATCCCATTCCTCTTCCCATTTTAGCATCTCACCTGAACCTGCCATCCCAAAATCCAAGAACACATTTCCTCCTTCATCATACCTCCCACTTATACTTGGAAGTTTCACTTTCTCTTAGTTTGAGCATACTTAAACCTATGGGAGAAATAAATGACATAATAACAGCATATAGTCAGTTTTTAAGGTAGATGGTGGGGAATGAATAATGGAGGAAAAACTAAGAATTAGCTTTCGGAAAACAAGTTGTTTTTTAACCTTAATTTAAAATACATTTTAATATAACATTTTATTTATTTTTCCCTGTGGAAAGGGATAAAATATAGATTGAATTTTGCTCATTCATGTGTGGATTTCTTTGTTTGTGTGTGAGTGTGGGCGCACGCGCATGTGTGTATGTGTGTGTGTGTATTTCAATGAGAAGTAGTTGGATTTGCTTAGAGGACCAATATATAAGTGAATTGTAATGACACAAGTATAAATGAGAGTATATAATGAGAACTTGACAACTCACTATTTTAAAATATTCAGTATATTATATTGAATTTTCTTTTTATATTTTTATGTTAGGGAAATGTAGTTACTAAACGATTATCTTTTTCTGATGCTGCAAAAGCTCAGTGAAGTCCAGAGATATGTTTTTCCTCATTAAAGTCCTGAGTAATAGCATTTCACCTGCATATAACTACAGAGGAATAGTTAAAGTTTGCAAGTAGTTGTGTTCTAGGTAGCCTGTTTTTGTTTCTTCGTTTATTTTAATGAAGTTACTGGTATCTATTTAGTTTGTAGATTTCAAAATTGGGAACTATATTTGCAAGTTTCAGGAAGTCCAAAGAGAAAAGTAATCACAACACATACACATAAATGTACATAAACTCACATAAATTAATTGTATACATTTTATAGATTTATCAAGATTGCTGTGCATTTTTCCTGAGCTGTATTTAGCATATAAATTGACCCATAGATTAGTACTATTTCTGTGGGTTAGAAAGAATAAAAGATTAGCAATTCTATATGTTTTAACCTAAATAGTATGTCTTCATTCAGTTCAACAAATACTATTTAGTTCCTATTATGTCCTGAAATTGGGAAACAGTATTTAACAAAACAGCCAACCTAGTCATAAAGCTCACATTCTAATAGGTGAGATAAAAGTTAAGATACATAAGTAACATATATGTATAGTGTGTTATAAACTCAAAGGCGATATGGACAAAAATAAAGCAGAGTGAGGATTTATTGTGAAGAATGGGATTTCAATTAAAGAAGATGATCTGGAAAGGCTCCAAGTTAAAAATAAAATCCTAAAAGAAGTGAAGAATTTGTACCCAAATATCCATAGCAGCTTTATTCAGAAGCAAAACAAGTATCTATAATCAAATTAATGGATAAACTGTTGTATGACCATACAATAGAACAGTACTCAGAAGTGAAACAGAATTAACTTTTGAAAATGCAACAACACAGATAAATCTCAAAATATATATGCTATGTGAAAGACACTATACCACGAAAAAGAAAAGTACATACTGCATGATTCCATTTATATAAAATTCTATAAAATAGAAACTAATCTATAGCGATAGAAAGCACATCAGTGGTTGCCTGGGGATAAAGGTGGGGGTTGGCAGGAGAGGGCAGGAAGAAGGGAAGGGATGTAGGAAACTTTGGGGAATGATTGAGATGTTCTTTATCTTGTGATGATGAGATCCCAGGCATATGCATGTATGAAAACTTATCCAACTGTATGCTTTAAACATGTACATTAAAATTATACCAACTAAACTGCAATAAAGCTGTTTTAAAAAATAAAGAAGCGAAAGTAAGTCAGGTGAATATCTATAGAGAAACAGCAGCCATTATGCTCTGAAGGTCGGTGTAGGTGCCAAGAGCACATGCTCAGTGTCAGTGATCTGCCACTCAACTTTCTTGGGTCAATAGACAGGTTTGTAGCCATTAGGTTTCCACTTTAAGTTCTTGGAGTTCTGAACTGAAACTCCATGGCAAACAATACCAGCTTTTTCTGAAGGTCATACTCACTGCTGAGGTTAGAGACAGTAAGAAATATATTTGAGTCTCAGTTTGGCCACATGTTCCCATTTGTTCTCATAGGCTTCAGTTTGTTCTTGAGGGTTCAACTTTGTCCTCAATCACTTTGTTTCCCTACTGATTTTTTTCTTACTGTCTGCCAGCACTGCAGCCATTCTGTGACTTCGGGCTCACTGCCAGATTTAGAAATAATAGACTTTTACAGATTTCTCCACTGTCTCTCATAATTGTGAAAAGTTTAATCAATTTAATGTGTCAATCAATTTATCCCACACCACTTGTACTGGTTTTGCCTCCTTAACTGAACACTAATTAATACACTGATCCACCCTTTCTATATAATAGATCTCTCAAATGTGGCATACTCATAACTGAGTTTCTGATTTTCCTTCTAGCACACGCTTGCTACCTTCATGATCTCATCCCACACAGTTAAGAGCAACTTTGTCTGTTCTGTTGTTCAGCCAAAAATCATGGAGTCACCTTTGATGGTTCTCTAATGTTTATTTTCATGAAGCTACTGGTATCTATTTAGTTTGTAGATTTCAAAATTGGGAACTATATTTGTAAACTTCAGAATTTAAAAGAGAAAAGTAATCACAGTTACATACACATATACATAGATACATCCATACAGATCGATTTTACATGTTGCAATTGTATAATGTGTACAATTTCATTGGAAATTTTGCAGCTCTACCTTTAAAACAGATCAAATGGCTTCTTTGTTCTTCCCTTCCAAGCATTTTATTGTAGCCAAATCACTGTTGCATCCTACTTGTATAAGATAAGATTATCTGTAGGGAATACATGTAGATAAATGAGAGAGGGGTTCCAAGGAGTACCCCCATCTTCATAGATCAGCCAATGGCGCCAAGGAAACTAAGAAAGAACAGCCAGAAGGGTGGAAGAAATAAGGTGACTGAGAATCTACATGAAACAAACAAACAAAAAAGGTGATTGAACAAATAAAAAGTGATAATTTGCCATCTTGAACTATGACTGAAGAGTTTATCTCATTGGCAACATGAGCTGTTGTGTTTCATTTGAGTGTCATTACCAGGGTATAATAAAGAATATGTAGTAGACCCTGGCCTTATGGCATTTGATAGTAGAAACTTATCAAAAATATTTTTTGTGTTCTATCAGAATGCATTGCAGGATGATGTTTTATGAATATATAAAATTTTACACAGCGAACATTTCTGTCTACATTTCTATGAATATATCATTGATATTGAACATAACCTTGAGATTCTTATTTATTGAAGACACAGGCCAGTAGAAAAGCTTACAATGAATTAAGAGGGGGGAAAAAAGGTACCCGTCTTGAAATAAACATATTCATTTCCCCTTCAGTTTCTCAACTCATTGCTTATTAGTAAATAAAGACTCTAACAACTCAAGCCACATGAAATATCAATAACTATTTGCCAGTTGCTCTTCCACATAAAGAGCTGATTCTAGACTAAGCTTCTATTTTCAGCTCCCAAATAGGTCACTTAACTTCTCTTTACCCTTTAAATATAGGGCTAAATTGTTCCTTGATACGGGTCATGGAGATAACGTGAACTTTGGTGAGAGAACATTAAAGCGATTTAAATGTCTCCCAGAAAAAGTGAAACTGGATTCTTTCTGTGAGTTTGCACAGATTAGGGATGAAGGGATATTTTGCATGTGTTTTGTTTTGTTGGACTGCAAAGAGAATCAAATGATATATTGTTGCCCAACTAAAATCCATTCTCAGAGAAATCTCCAGTGAACAGATGATGCTCTTGTACAAGTTCCCTAGACATATGTGTATCTTAAAGATGCACATAAAATCTTTAAATACAATAAACCTGAAGATCTGGCTTCTTGGGTAACAACTTTCTTCCTTTTGTTCTGGCGAATAGTATACTTACTACCATGGTACTCATATATAACTAGGGGTCTAGTCTTTTTCTTCTTTATACACTACATTCAGTCTCTCTCCTAATTTTATACAATCTTTCTCCTCAGCATCTTTATAATCACTTTTGTCCACATTGATACCATTTTATTTCAGACTGACACTGTTCTCTCATATTGAATTAAGTGAGCATCTCCTATCTGATCTCCTGGACACAGTCTTCTATTTCTCTATTCTATCCTTAATATGCACAGCATACATGTTTCTTTTTGTCTGGTACCTCTCTTATACCCAGTTCTCCTCCTGCCATATACCAAATAGAGCCTTTGCTCTAGACATGCTCTTACTCAATGCTATTGTGCACCTCTAGCATTTGAAGGTGATTTTTCTGAGATACCCCTCCTTCTTTGTACCTGGGAGGTACCATGTTGTAGTGGCCATTGACCACACAGGCTTTTATTCAAATCATAACCTTTCACTACATGATGTTGGACAAATTTATGAACTTCTCTGTGCCTCAGTTCGTCACCTGCAAATCATGGATGATGATAGTACCTCCCTCAATGGTTTTCATGAGAACTAAATGAGATCATTAATGTTTGTAAAGCACTTAACATAATATAATGCCTTGCACAGTGTAAGCAATTGGTACTCTTTGTTATCTGTCATTATTTTTGGCCACTTCCAATTTATACATTGTGTAAATCAAAACTCAGTTATTTCTTTTCTATAGAAAATTTCCTACCATCTTTCACCCTTTATCTTCATAAGAATTAATATCTTCCTCTTTTGCTCTAATCTCTATTGTAGATAAAAATTCTGACATATAATTGAAATTATCTATCTGCCTTGTTCACTGGACTGTGAAAACTTATTTATTTCTCCATTCTTGTGTCTTGGTATAGACCTTAGAACACAAGAAATACTTCTAAATATGTATAGAATGATTGAATGACAAGGGGGATAAGTGGTTTTTATCATTAAAAAAAAAAAAAAAAAACAGCAAGATAAGAGGAGAGCTTTCTTCTTTATTCCTGGAGAGTATTTTTGTGATCTTTAAGGGCCTCAAGAAAGAAATGGACTTCGTTCTGATGCATGTGACTGCTTTCTTTCCTTGTCTTCTGAAATAAATTTTCTATGGATAGCAATTCTTTTCCTTTGTTTTACTTTTTCGAATGTCCTCCCCCACTTGAAACTGATTTCTTCATTGACCCACAAAGCTAAAGTCCCAGATGACTTGTGGTAGTTATAGCTTAGCATGCTCAAAAGGAAGACTTAAATTCCATTGTGGTAAGAGTTTCTCAATGTTATTAAAGAATCAGTATGGTAGCAAAATTGTTTATTATTGTTAAGTTGAATGCTTTAAACCACATTGAATTTTTAGCTTGAGAATGTGATACTGAATCTTTCTTATTAAAAATGTAGGTTTTAATTTAAAGTGGAAATATGTTCAGTTGTCCATAATTAGCCCCTCTGACACTGATTTTCTTATAAAATGACATATTAATCACCTATATCATTATTTCCATAATTTAATTATAAAATGCAAAATTATTACAAATTTAAGTAAAACTATGAATCAATTTTAAATTTTTACATGTAGTATTATTCTTATTGTTTCTTAAAATATTTTTATATTGACTTTGATGCATGCTGAAATAAATTACAAATTATATCTCAGATGATAATCAAAAGTTTTAATCAAGAGTTCAGCTTTAGGCATTTTGAAGAATATCTAGTCAGATCTCTTAATACCTTAATGTTTGCCTTTAGTGAGGAGTTTTAAAAAGTTATCAGTAAAACTTTTATTTGCCTTAATAATATAACTTTCCAAGCCCTTGGGAACATATAAATAAGAGTGGAAGGTAGACTGATTCTAGAAGATTCTTGCCATTTCCTGGCTAGCCTTTAGCATCCTAAAACAACAGTGTCTCTTTTAAAGTTAGAACAGATGTGTTTCAGATGTGTTTGAGTTTAGACTCCAGACTTCTCAGCCTCCACTTAGCTCAGTGATCATCCTCCTAGATGCAGTGGATGTATCTCTTTTCCTGGGTTTTCAAGTGCATATTGCTCTGTGTATTATTAAAATAGCTTGTAAATGTCCCCTATTAAAAAAGGGTAGCGATCTCAGTTTCCAACCCAAATTGAGAAACAATCAGAGCCACAAGATAAAGTCCAGATATACCTAAAATTTTAACAGCTAAATGAAGTATAATGTATTATGCACCAGGTGGCAATGCCAAAGTCTTTATTCAGAAATGGGATTTGTTTGCATTGGTGAATCTCTTTCATCACCTTTTTTCTTTCTGAAGGAGATATTAATGACATTTATGAGCTTGGCACTTTTACACATGTGTGTTGATCAGTGACTTATGTAAGTTTTTTAATCCTCACTCTTTCTTTTAATACTTCTTTAAGGATTAAAAATAATTTTGTGAACTCCCTAGTCTCATACCTGGCCTTCAATAAGCACACAGCTAACGACAATTATAATGATTTGAACAAGTCATTTTCCTCTACACGGTTTTTCCTCCTTACAATATGGTGATTGGACCATGATAGTTCTAAAACCATGTTTTATTTTTTTTCAGTTTTAACATTCTATATCCCTCTGATAGTGCCATCTCAAAGGTAAAAGTTTAGATTATAGCAAGGAATGATGGAATGAAGTGGAAAAGAGTGCTTTTATGGCCCATAGAGAGCATGATTAAGAAGATGTGAAAAGATAAGGTCTTGCTTACTCAGGAAAAGAACTCAAGTAAAATTTAGTGACACTTGAAGAATTTAATACTGAAAAAATATATTTTAATCTCATTCAATAATATTAATTCTGTATGTGTATGTAATTGTGTGTATATATATATATGCATATATATGCTATTAAATATTCCTACAAAATGTGGCAATATAGCAAAAACATCTTGCTCCAACCAAGTATTTATTTATTTTGATAGATAGTATGAAATCAGACATCTGGATTCAGAATTTTTTTGTCATTCAGTAATTTAGTAAGCACTGTGTATAGTGATTTACAAACATTAACTATCTTATTTAACTCTCATAACAACTGAGGTTGGTACTGTGATTATTTCCACTTTGTAAGTGACAAGTGACATACAAGATACATAGCTGACACAGTTTCAGCAGTAATGTTTGCATTTTTTTCCTGAGTGGTATGTTTGACATTTTTTTTAGTATTTGATATCAAATGTATCCATATTTTTGCCAAAAATAAGCAAGAAAGAATTGGTGTTTCCTGTTCTATTACATGCTTTAAGACATAACTCCTAGCTTCAGAGATTAAATTAGAAAGGTAAATTCTTATAAAATAATTTGAGAACAGTTATAGTTCAGTAGTTATGTCCTTTGAAGTTAGACATTTGGATTCAGAGTTTGCATAATCGCTTGGTAATTTGGTAATTAAAATGCTTCTTTGAGGAGCATTTTCATCATCAGTAAAATAGGTGGTAAAATAGGAACAATGATATATCAATTATACATGCTTTATTATGGGCAGTAAATGAATTTTACCATTAATAACAACAAACACGTACTTAGAGATGCATCGAAGTATAATAAATCTGTCAGACTAGGTGCTGGAAAATGTCATGCAAAAACTCTAATCCTCTAATACTCTTGAAAAGCATAAAAAGAGTATATAATATTCCTAATTTCATAGATATATTATGTAAAAGTATATAATGTGCCTCATTTACAAATGAGGAACAGCCCAATGAAAATCATACAACTAATAAGTAGCAGAGTTGAAATCTGAAATCCAAATTTCAACAAATCTTTTTGTCTTTAAAGCCCACATATTTTCCAACTAAATTTCAAAAAACTTCAAAGATTAGAAATACAAATTTTTGAAGAACAAAGTTAGTTCTCCAAAATCTCTATGAAGAGAATTTACTTTCCTAAAGAAAACCATACAATGAAGGATTGACCTTTGTTTCTAGTCTGAAGCACAGGGTGCAGATTTGTGCTCTGCAAAGACAAGACATGGCAGTTTTGTCCAATTACAGAGTAGAATGCAGTAAAAATCATTGTTCTGGAAATGGAATTAGCAAGTGCATCAAAATTACTTGTACTACTTGGTTTTCTCCTTCCCAGTGGTAGCCTGTCATACACTGTAATATTTTTATGTATTATGGTCATATCTTCCAACTCATTTTTGCAAATGTTGGGATAATAAGATTTATTAGTGTGTTTTTTGTCCCTACTGGCAGATTACATACACTTATTGAATTAGTGCTTTAGAAAAATGGCAGGCATGGGCCACATTATGATGCAATAAAGATATTTAGACACTAGGCTAGAAAATTCCCCAAGCTCTATGAGTGGCAGCAAGTTAGTTTTTTTTTTTAAAACAAAACTTTGACTCCGTTCCTCTAAATAGATTGGCAAAATAGAGTTATATTCAATAGAAAAATTTTCAAAAAATCTTTGCAGACAGATGGCAAGATGTATGATCTGTCTTACAGGTAGATGATGTTCAGGTTGCTTGCATCAAGAAGGTAGGCAACACAAGTTATTTCCTCTTTAGGAAGGTTTAGATAGGACAATTTTCTTTGCCTTTATAATAATGGTTGATTAAATTTATCAGCCAAGTTAAAAAATGCTGGGCATATTTTGTTTTTATACCATAGCTAACAAATGGGATTTTAGACATTGGCATGGTGCTGGGAGCTTGATATATTACATATTTTTCTGACTGTAATAATCAGTGGAATGTTAAGCACGTGTAAAGCTGTAACGATTATAGGGTGCAACTTGAAATTATTTGTGTTGAAATCATATGTTTTAATATAAAATCTGAACATTTAAACATTCAATTTCTTCAAAAATGTTCAGAAGTTTGAAAATATTTATGGAAGACTGCAGGAAAGTTTTACATTGTCATTTATTTGTTCATTCATCAAACATTTACTATGAGCTGGCTATATACATCATGCTCTGTGTTAGGTAAGAGACATTGCTTCTATTAATGCTTATTCAATGGGTTTAGTGTAAACATCATTTTCACAGAGAAACCTTCCCTAACCCCTGCACTTGGCTTGATCCCTTAAAATACATTCTCATATATTTCTTAATTCTCAATTGTATATTTTATTGTTATTGCTTATATAATATCCATCTTTCCCAATGTTCTGTAAGTTTGCAGAGACCAGGAGCCATATCTCTTCTGTTAATTATTTTAACTCCAGTGCTTATAGCAGAAGCTCAATATTCTTGAATACATTAAAAAGACATACATGAAAATAATGAAAACTTGAAATAATATTAATCTTATTATTAATGGCATTTGTTAAAAAGTGCCGTGGATAACAGGGCAGGCAAAACCCAGGTGCCTAGGAATGTTAAAACTTCATGGTGGAGGTGACTCTGAGATAATATTTGTTTCTGGGAAGAAAAGGAAAAGGTGGCAAATGTAATGAGAAATGAAAGAGTATCTTCCAGCACAGCATGTGTGGGAAACCATACGTAGGAGCAGAGGAGAGGTGTAGCTTGCCAGGGAATGATTTCAGATCAGTGGTGAAAACCAGCTTTTGAAAGCACTCTACAACACCTAAGAAATTTTTACTTACATCTTTTTGCTGTTGTAAAGATCTTAAGAAATTATGAATTAGAGAATAATAGGGTTCAATTTCCATGTGAGGAAAAACATTCTTGCAGTGAATTGTTACATGAGCAGGATTTCTGGCCTCCAGTATCCACACTTATGTGCCTGGGCTATTTGGACAGTTAAGTCATTTAGACATTTTTGTTAACATATATTCCTAGAACTAGAATTCGTTATTGGAATATATACTTATAAATTATGCCTGAAATTTAAAACTTTTCTGTTTTTTCTGTATTTTATTTAGAGTGTTTTGCCAATTCACTATTTTGAATTACTTTTCACATTTTAAATTTTACAGACCATAAAACATTCATGGTATACAGTGTGATTTTATCTGTTAGTCAAATTCATATCATCTGCCTGGAAGCTAGATATTCCTTTTACGCGTTCATCACAGAGATTTTTTTTTCTCACAATGACTTATAAGAAATATTTTTTAGGAATCAGCAGTATACATGAGAGAGTTAAGTCATACAGTTGTTTAACATTTAGTTTTTCTATTATATAATAATAATTTTCCCCTCAATGAGGTTGTTTCTTCTGAAACATAAAAAAATGAGCAAAAAACATTAGGTACAGAAAAAGAAAGTGACAATTCTTTACTTTCTGTAATAGGTGTTAAATTATAATTATTCATACATTTTTATTCACTGGAGAGGAAAGCTATGTGAAGGAGTGAGTCGTGGCAGTTGAGCCTGAGAATGGATCTAATTAGATTATTCGACATTTACTGAGTGTTTGATATACACGAGAAAAATAACAATATGTACTGTCAAAGAATTTTCAGAGATTGCTCAAATTGTTGCATGGGCATTGTGTTGATGGAGTTCAGAAAACAGTACTCTAAAATGAAGACTTCAGAAGAAAAGTTCTTCTCTGACCTTCTGTTGTCCTCCCTCCTGCCCATTTTTCCCTGAGGCTAGCCACGGAAACTAGAATTCCTCCTCTGTAAGTCCCGTCATAAAAGCCAGAACCCCTTTTCTCAAAAGCCAGCCATAAAACCTAAAATTATTCTGTGTAAAAACTGGCTGTAAGGTAATCAATCTGACCTACCTTGTTTGACTGAAGTCCATAAGATACTCGTTCCAGAGAGATTCCTTCCCCACACCCAGAAGGAAGCAATGCATGCTTAGATTGCCCAAGAAGAATCTAAACAGATATGCCTTGTTGCGTTTCCCCACTCAATCTGTTTGCATTAGATGGTACCCTTTTTGTCCTATCAGATTTTAACACAGCTGTCCATTATTTGTAGAACCTAAGCATAAAAATGGCCAATTTCCCCTGTATCTTTGAATTTTCATTCAGGAATCTCTAAATAAATAAATAAGTAAATAAGCATTTCTCTTATTATTCCCCTTTATTGTGAGTTGAATTTTTAGCCAACCTTCTGAGGGCAAAGGGGAAGTTTTCCCTTTACCTCAATAGTGTCATAATCCAAGATCTATGGACATGTACTAAGATGAATGTGTCTGATTTTGTGGAAGGCTTCTGATTTATAAGAAAATCTTAGAAGTCACTTAGAGCAAAATTTTTTTTAGATATCATAACCTATTCTATGACAGAGGGAATTTTCAAGTTCAACAATTAGTGGTAACTTAAGTTGATGATCTGAGCTTGGAAACCATATATGTCTAATCAGAATCATGTTCTACTTTGCAGCTAATCAATGGTTCTGAAAACAACAAATTGGAGGATCAAAGACTTGGGAATTTTTTTTCAAACTGTGCTGTAGGAAAAATAATTGGTCAAAATCACTGACCCGTATTTCAGAAAGATGCTGTCTAGAAAATTATCAAAATTAAAAATGAAATATAATACAGTTAGTGTATAGATTATTTTATGTATCTTCTTCTCTTGTGGGGCAAGGGACTGTATAGCAACTATCTAACTAGTTCAATTGCCCTGTTGCATTAATTAGCATTTTTGTGATATGTGTCACTCACAAATATATATATTTCCCAACATGACACCAGTGTTTAGAACACAGTGCATTTTCAGTTACTACTTTTAGAATGAATAGATAGATGTATAAATGAATAAGTAAATTCAATTGTCCAGGTGCTATCTTCAGACCATTATGGCAATAGCATTTTGAGTTCTAAACAACGACACTTTATTGATTCAAAATATACTTCTATTAACTATTTTACTCACATTATCACAGTTTCAGCTGATATTGAGCTTGGCCCTTATCTTCTTATTACATTGTTTGCAAATCCTTCCAGACCCTTAATTCTTGCTTAGTCCCATTAAGTAGGATTTATGTTCATAAATATAACTTTGGATTTTTTTAACTTTAATTTTTATTTCAAAATATTAAGGGGGTAAAAATGTTTTTGTTACATGGATAGCTTTTGTAATGTTTGACTCAAATAATTTGTATTTGGAACTAGCTGATTGCTGACTTCCACCCGCTATTGTTGTCCTTGGGAAAACACTCTAGAGTAGTACTTTTCCATATTGCTTCTTGTTAATTTTAAGAAATAAATCTGTAAATGTTATTATGTATAAATAAATCCCTATACTTACGTAAATAAGATTTTCATTAGCTTTAATAGTGGTAGATATGCCATTCGTAATTATTGTTTGTCTGTATGTAAGCCTTAACATTTATAGTTTGGAATCCATTTTATTTTCCCCTTTTTGCTTTATGTAAAGGGAATTTGAAATATTCTTTGTTTGTTGCACAAATGTAGTCACAATCATTCATGTATTCAGAAAATATTTCTATGTGTTTCTAATATATGTCAGACACTATTCTAGAGTTGGAAATACAATGAAGAACTAGCCAGATGATATTTCTGTTTTCATGGGGCTTATATTTTTAGCAAAAATTTCAAGCAGTGATAAATACTATGAAGTTAATGCAACAAAATTATGTGAAACAGGGTAGCCAGTGACCAGTTTCCATGGCAGGATTTATTAACACGCAGCAACATTTTAGCTGAAGAACAAATAACGAGAAGGAACTAGTCATATTAAAGTTTGAGGCATGTGTGTTTCAGGAAAAATTGAAAGCATGTTCAAAGGCACTGAGGTTGCAACCATTTTGGTGTGTTGTAGAAATCTTTTGTAGCAGAATAGAGGGGAACAAGAGAACTTAAAAGAGATGAGTTCAGAGAAATGGCAAAGAAATGGGCCAGAGAAGTCCTTAGAGGCCACAGAAAAAAATATTCCAACATAGAGAATGCAAATAAAATATTAGAGAATTTTAAGCATGCCTGTGGTATAATCAGGCAACAAAATGATTTTGCCTATTTGTGAGGAGTGGATTAGGGAGGGGCAGTAGGAGAAGCAAAGGCTCCAAGTTGGTGACTTCTGAAATATTCCAAGCGAGGAAGGCAGTGCTTTAAGCTATTAGCAACAGTGAAGATGGAGAAAACTGACCATATTCTGGAGATAGATCAATAGTCCTTTTATAGTTGTTAGAGGGACATTTGTGTACAGAAATAAATTAATGATTTCTCTGAAGTTTGAGTGATACTATTTACTGTGATAGGAAAAACCTAGAGGTACTTTTCTTATGGAAGACATGTAATATTTGAGAAAGAGCCCTCAGATGACATTAATTATGGTTTTTATCAGTCTTAACAACTGGTAAACTAAGAAATAATTCATAAAATTATATTGATCTTAATTTCATAGTGTGAATTTGTTTAGGTGGTTGTGGAGTTTGCTTCCAAATCTAAAGTCTTATGATATCCTAAAAATAGGATAAATTACAAATTCCACTAATAAAGATCTCAACACACTTGTTTTACATAATTATCTGTTTCTTAGAAATTGAAAACTGCTTTTTATGATATTCTAATATATGAATTATGTGCTGTCAAAAATCTCATTTTGTATTCATTCACAGTATCATGATATTGAACATTAAATCATTATCAAATATTAACTAAAATATTGACAAAATAAATTGTAAACTGTTCTACATTTGTATGCCAAAATGGAATTTTTGCTTATTATATATCATCTCCTGGTTAATGAAAATATAGGCCTTATATTTCATATAAACCTTATCCAGTGAAATAATGTTAAATTTATGCTTGGAAGACATAAGCAGATACATGTGGATTCACATATAAATCTATAAACACACACACTATAAGGCAGAATGTTTATTTGCTTATTCAATTTATTAAGAATATCTAGTCTAATGTCTCATCAAATTTTTCAATTATTTAACTCAAATGTAGATGCTTTTAAAAATATGTATATATATAATATAATTAAATATTTCCATGTACTATTTGTTAAGATGAGTGTGAGAGAAGTTTA
This sequence comes from Mirza zaza, assembly GCA_008750895.1. Taxonomy (NCBI): domain Eukaryota; kingdom Metazoa; phylum Chordata; class Mammalia; order Primates; family Cheirogaleidae; genus Mirza; species Mirza zaza. The sequence goes on along the minus strand of VSMD01096250.1, from coordinate 4,613 downwards.
TATTTCCTCTACATCATCATCTGATTAAAGGCAGCAATTTAGTAAGGCCACTTAATTGTATTGTTATAAGATAGGGCTTCCCAAGGTCATCCTGATATCTACACCAGCTTCCCCAAATTGAAAGCCCAATCACTTAATGCTCCATTTTCTTCCCTTCCCTATCCTTCCCTCTTCTAATCCTCTCTCCTGCTCTTTTTCCCACTTGGTCTCTCAGAGAACCGTGTCCAATCTGGTCTGCAGTTTTTTTGTACACAATTACCCTTTAAAGTGGTACTAAACATTGTTCTTAGTACCGAAATGCCAGTTATCAAAATCATTTCAATAAAGCATGAGTAGGAGCTGAAAGAAGTAGAAGATTTTCCCAAAAAATAAAGAGAATATTTAAGAAAAACTATAAATTTTTCTTGAATGATAATTCTTTCCATGCTCTTGATTCTTAAAATATGATTATGTTCCCTTGTTTACTTATTCCACAGAAACCCCATAAACTGCCCCACTCATTTCTCTTCCTCTCAAATGGGTTCAATATTATTTGAGATTGCTATATACCTTGGAATAGATTTTGCTTTCATTATTGATTAGAAAAATAGTTTTCAGATCTACTATAAATGAAATACATTTTTTAAAAAATACAATAGTTTTTTTAGAGAACAATTTAAGACTTTGATCTTTCATTTTATCTTGGTTTGTGTTACTAAATTCTCCAAGACTGGTGTTCTATAATTACAGTTTTATAGATATTGAATGTGGTATAGTAGTTGACCAAATTGACTGTCAGTAAGTGGGAGATTAAGCTTGGTATCCCTATTTTATTGAAAGTCATACAGAAGATACACTGTGATATAGCAAGCCTTCCTCAGAGTTGTAAATTCACAAAGCACTAGAAAACTCTACTTCTAAGAGAGTATTAAACTTTTTTTTTTATACCAATTTCACTCTGCTTTCAAAATCATGTTAACAGCAGCCTCACCAGATGACTGGTATCTCAGCAGCAACCTTATCAATAAAACAAGGCAAATTAATTTGCCACTTCAATATTCACTATTTTGAATTCACTCTAAACTCTGGCCTGTCCATGAACTGAAAGGTATGGGATTTAATTGACAATATAACTACTGTGAGTAGACTCAACTCTTAAATAATTGAACAGTAAAGAATATTCTAAGACAGAAAGAGAAAATCTTTTGTGAACAGGTTACCTTTTTTTTTTTTCTATTAAAGCCAAAGGCAAAAGAATAAAGTATTACTTAAGGTAGAATTACAGAAAACTGAGACATTCTCACTCTTGGACCACCAAGATCCCTGGTGCTGATGCTTAAGTGAGGAATTCATAACATGTAATACAGTACAAGCAAAAACACCTGTAGATAAAAATATATCAAATCTCATGGAATTCTGATAAAAACTACAGTTGCATTGCTTTTTCAAATAGAATAATAATTCAAATAAAAATCTTCCATAAGGATACAGCTATAAAAAAGAAATGCATAGTGTTAATTTTATTACCTTCTAAAACAAATGATGTAGAATATTGGATGGTTAGTTTTAAACATATGCACTATGGCATAATCAGTTAAAAGACCTTGGATTCGTATCATTTGATCACCAATGAGTGTGACTTTGCTAGGAGGTGTTACTTGTTAAAGCAGCGTGCGTCAGAACTCAGAGGTTATGCCTAGAGGAACAAGGCAGATTTCTGCTTTCTCGAGGTCTGAGGAAACTTACAATATTTTTCGAAGTTTTATTTGTAGATAAAGTATAAGAGAATTGCTAGACCATCTTAAGAAATTTTGCTGGTTTTTATTATTTATTACCAACATGTATTGAATATTCTTTATGTTTGAACCACTGGTGATACAACGATGAGGGCAAAATTCTTGCCTTAATGATCCTTCCAATCTTGCAGTTGAATCAGAACTTAAATAAGCAAAAGTATAACATGCTATTCTTAAGGAACAGCACAATTATAGGTCTTGACACTGAAGGGAACATTTCAGATGAAGGAATTATAGCAAGAAAATATGACTAGAACAGAAAGAGAGTGGGGGCTTGATGCAAGTTGAGGCTCAAGAGATAGGTGAGAACCGGACCATGTGGTCACAGTATCGACTCTGTCTCCAAATTAGTAATCTCTAAGGATGAGATCTGGGGCTCTGCATTTATAAAAACACCCCAGTGGTTCCTACCTATATTAATTTATCTTAGAGTGCACTGCTATGAACAATTCTTGGTGACTATCTTTAGAAACCTAGGCTTCCCATGGATAACCTATGAATGTGAGATATAACCACAGAAGGATGGAATTGGATAAACACACTCTAGACTACAGAAATTTTCCACAGAGATCCATATATTAGACTAAAGCAACTGAACAACATTTAAGGTGGGCTGTAGATCCGCAATTTACAGGTTTTACCTCAGTTCCATAAACTTTAGGAGAGTTACACACACACACACACACACACACACGTAAAGAAATAAAGAAGAAAAAAATTGAAAAACATTTGAAAGATGGATAAGTGAGTGATATTCTGGTGACTTATTTTGAAGAAGTCAAAGGGATAAACTTAATCCCAAAGCCAGAATCTAAATAGTGACCTTTCCACTTCTGATTTTCCACCAGGTCACATTTGCTTGTACTCTCTCACAATGATAGGGTATCTGGATCATAACATATAAATATTAATATTACTTTTGTAATTCATTTGTGATTCATTAGTTCAATGTCCAAGGACACAAGCAATTTACTGCCTGCTGCAGTTAACTTAAAAGTATTTTAATTGCCTTTGTAAAAATTCATTATATTTACTACCTGTTGAACATATAAAATTTCCCTACAAAGAGAGATTTAGAATAAGAAAAATATGATAAAATTCTGAGTTAGTAATTGGGGGAAAATACTTATATCCTAGTTATTATTTCCTGCACTGGAAATATATTACATAGCTACCATCCTTGTGGCAGAAAATATTTCTACTGATATTACTTGTCTTGCTCAGTAGATTAGTGTATTTTTAACAGCTTCGGGATGATCTGTCATACCCTGGGTAAATGACAAAGCAAAAGTCAAAACTGTGATGTTTCAGTGCTAGCACATCCTTATTTTCTATAAGCCAGAGGTGTAGGAGAGAGCTGCTCAAAGAACTTCAAGCTTGGCTGGAAAAACTATGGACAGGCATCAGAGTCAAGAAGGACATTAAAAAAAAAAAGTCAATTTACTTTTTGCTTCTTTTTAGTTTACTATCTGCAGTTTTTTTTTTTTTTTTTCTTAGCGTTTATAAAAAGCAACAAGTAGGAAGGAAATGAAACTCTGAAATCTCTGCAGGTAGGAGGACAGAGAGTGAGTGGCCTGGGTTCCAACTTAAATCAAAGGACGAGAACAAGGATGTTGACATGTCCTCCTGTGTCTTTTTCAAAGGGAGGCCCTGGCATGATGAAGCCCTGTTAGTTTCCTTCAGGAAGAACAAGCTGACTGCTGAGAGAGAAACTCCACTGCCAACTATTTTATTCTCTATGAAAAGAGAAACAGAGGGAGGCAGAGAGGTCTTAATAACCTGTTTCAGAGAGCAAACAAAAAAGAAATGAAGGAATGACAAAAGAGAGAAGGGACTGAAATAAAAAAAGATGAAGGGATAGGAGAATGCTTAGCAAGATATTAGTAGAAATAAAGAAGTTTAGTGGCCCATGGCGATCACCACAAAATGAAGCCAGAAGAGAAGTAAATGGAAGACTTCAGAGTAGGGAGAAAAATAGTAGATAAGAGAAAGCACAGCTTCCTTTTTAAAAACACACAAACACGGGACTTTAAATTTGAAAGCTAATATTTTGAAATTATTAAATGTGTAGTGATATGTAATGAGTAATCAAAGATTATGAGAGAGATGATATATATAAAATAATTATATATGCATATACACACATATATCTGTATGTATAGTGACTCTGTTGTACAGACAGAGGCAAAGCTGGAATCTTAACATTGATTAGTGGAAGTCCTTGCTAAAGAGATGTCTATAATAAATAAATCTCTAGTACAGTTGTGCGTATTGTGTGATACTGATATACAGGATTCTAGAAAGAGACCAAGAGATGTCCACAGAAGGTATTTACCATGAAGATCATATCAGTATATTGATACATCTTTAGTGTCTAGAACAGTGGCAGGTAAATATTGGATAGGAATTATTATGCGCTACTGGCCTTACCGTAAAGAAGTGGGAATATTTTGCCATTAACAATCACAGCAATAATCCTTGTTTTATAGCTTTTAACTTTTTTATAAAATGCTTCCACATCGGCCGGGCGCGATGGTTCACGCCTGTAATCCTAGCACTCTGGGAGGCCGAGGTGGGCGGATTGCTCAAGGTCAGGAGTTCAAAACCAGCCTGAGCGAGACCCCGTCTCTACTATAAAAATAGAAAGAAATTAATTGGCCAACTAATATATATATAAAAAAATTAGCCGGGCATGGTGGCGCATGCCTGTAGTCCCAGCTACTCGGGAGGCTGAGGCAGCAGGATTGCTCGAGTCCAGGAGTTTGAGGTTGCTGTGAGCTAGGCTGACGCCACAGCACTCACTCTAGCCTGGGCAACAAAGCGAGACTCTGTCTCAAA